>OX418223.1:10589104-11031150 GCA_948455865.1 Conomelus anceps | reverse complement strand
CGGTTAATTTGAAACTATTATGACCTCAACTCTGATAATAAGGTCTGGAAGACCCTAGAAAGGAGCTAAGAGTAGATGTCACAAAGTATAAAATTAACCTAATTCTGTGGGTAATGTACATCACGTTTGCCATACATGGCTCATATGGTGAGGTGGAACAATCCACCAATAAAATTCATACGATTTTGATTATTAATAATATTTTATTTGTTTAACATCATATTCATTGAATTTTTTTTTTCAAATCAAATCAATTCAATTTTATTCACACTCACAGAAATACATCTATAAGCCAATTAAAAGACAAGACAAAATTTTAATATCTGTGATGAAACCACTGGCATAAGATAGGCCTAACTTGTTCGCCAGTGAGAGTAGGAGCATTTTTTTTTTAGATTCCGTCTTGGAGACTCCAGTTAAGGAGTATAAGACAAGCCAGATCAACAATATTATACACTAGATACCATAATTACTTCAATTAGTTGAGTTGAGGCTTAATTTTAGGAACTCTTGTACACTATAAAAAGCTTTATCAACTAAATATTTTTTCAATTGTTTTTTAAATATTTCTATATTTTCAAGACTCTTTAAAAACTGCGGTAGCTTGTTGTTTTTCATAAGCATAATTTATAAGGCTGCTTATATTCCAATAAAGTCATCAACGAAAATAACAAAACCATACATGCACCGCACAAACACAATAAATGAAAGGAAAAACATCAATTAATAATGAATAATATGGCTGTGGTCTAAAACTCTTAATAATATTTTATCCAGTAACTGGCAACAGTAACAAGTTATCAGTAACCGTTACCTGATTATTATTTCTGGTACCAGTACTCATCACCACAACCCACTCACGCACGCACTTACTCCAGCACAGGCGGACGCCCACCGTATGTTAATTCTTGTTTCTTATTTCCTTTGTTCGTCCATGACTAAGCGAGCTAGTGCTCTTTCTTGACAGGAACAGCTGGAAATAATTCGCTATCAGCAATCAGGTGAAAGTGCTTTCTTCCGCCTGCAACAGCAGCAGGAGAGTCATCACAAATTCACAATTAACCCTACTTTTCTCTTCAGTTCGCCAATGTTGACAACTGAAAAGTTCAACTGCATGATTTGCGATTAGAAAACAGGTTAACTACTGGTTGCTTGGACATCTTCAAGTAATAAATAGTGTACAGGTCCTCTAGAGTCTAGAGAATAAATAGTAATCATATAGAGTGGATCAACTTGTTCCCTTCTGGGAATGCCTTCTGTGGGTCAGACCGGTAGAAGTTTGAAACGTAGAATAAATGAAAATATTACAGATTGGAAAACCCAAAAAAGAGACTCAAATTTTGCAGAGCATCTCATTAATAATGGACACAAGTTCAAGGCCGAAGTAAATGTTGAATTTCTGGACTTGATTGGCAATGGCAGACAACTGAACATTGTAGATAACTAGGTTGGTAAAAATCAATTCCAATACTAGTTTAAACGTTCAAATTTATTTCATTCAATTCAACTAACTTGGTTTCATCATAATTCTGGCCTACATTTTAATAACGGTACTTTCGTGTTTTTCTCGGTTGTCCTTGACTGCATTTCAGTTAGCGTCATTTTGTTTAATTATAGCCTACTTGTGTAGTGTTCTTGTTTGTCGATTTACAAGTGTTCACGGGTTTGGTTCTTGATTTTGACACTTTTTTTTGTTTGTTGCTCCTCCCACTAGTGTTCGTGACTTGTTATGCCTTTCAGCCAATCACAGACCTCCAATGAAGGTCAGCCTATCAGAGGCACTTTCTCCCTCTCCAATAGTATTCTGTGTTTAGTATATTATACTAAGCTACTCTGTACTTTAGTTTTAGTTTGTTTGAGATTGATAATTGTGTAACAACCGAAATTAGTATCTCACGATTTTCAATAAATGTGGTTGTGATAACTTCAAGTCTCATTATTCATAAAATAGTTTCTTTTTTGCTAATAAAAATAAAATAATAGGTTTATAAACAGTAGAAGCTGCTTACTCAGAAAAATTGCTGGAATTAAATTAATTATTTAATGATTCTCTGTATCATACTGATTAATAATCAATGGATTACTCCATTACCTATTGACTTAAACCTTTAATATTAATTATTAGCTGAATAACTGTTAAATTTTTGTATTAATTCCACTCAATTTTACTCAAGTTGATAAATAACTAGACTATTAAACGGATCATAGAAGTTAAAGTTAGCGGAGCTGATTATTTATCAACTTGAAAATGAGAAAGATGTTCAAAAAGTCGATGAAATTTGTCTGAAAACCCATCAAGTATTTTTTATACTTATAAACAGATTGATCAATTATAGCTGGACACAAATAGTATCTGTTACAATAATTTCAATTTCAAAATAAAATTCCTCCTTTAGACTCTAGCATGATTTATGAGTCAAACTCTAAAAAAGCTTATCTTGAAATCAAATATGGTGTCACAGCTTCAAATTGTTGGGACAGCATTACGCAGCAGTTTCCATTGTGCAGTGGGCTCCTATTGTTTTAAAATCTCGGCTGATATCATAATGTGTCAAACTACTGTGCGCACTGGCATGGCGGAGAGATTTCATTTCAGTGTGACAGTCAGTCGAAAGCTGGAACATTCCTTTCAATTGACGCAAACAAGGTCTTTCAACTTTCAACTACGTCGACGTTGAATTGCGCTACATTCATTTAGATCCAACTTCCGAACTTGATCTAATCAGCCAATCACTCATAACAGTCATATTCAGCTTGACAACAGATCTCCCATATTAATATAGAGCCAAATTTAGTTAACATATTGATTATCTCATAATATAAACTTAATAAAACAACTTTTGAATGGAAATTAACTCACGTTATGGCGTGACGGCCGTTTCGCTCTGTTGTCTAGAGCATCGTCAGACGACCCACAGTACACTGACTTAAGGTATCGAGGTCATACCTTAAGTCAGTGTACTGTGGGTCATCTGACGATGCTCTAGACAACAGAGCGAAACGGCCGTCAAGCCATAACGTGAGTTAATTTCCATTCAAAAGTTGTTTTATTAAGTTTATATTACATATTAGTGGAAACAAGATGGATCTTCAACATCATGATTATCTCATACTAAAGAAGTTGAATAGATAGATAGATAGATAGTTTATTCTTAAATTAACAAATTACAACAAAAGAACATTTCAATGTCTTACATCATTCTATTAGTAGTCGAAAGAAACAAATTTAATAATAAGCTATAATTATAGAAACTAAATAAAGAATACAAAATTATATTATTTACTGAAAGAATTTTTGAGAACATACATTCTAAAGAGATTACCCAATTTACTAATGAGATTTTAATTTTCTTGGGAGATTTAGGGCCGTATTTAAAAACGTCCCTTCATTGTTTCTTGACTCGGGGAACCCGTTGAAATGTAATATATTTATATATATATTTAAATATATGTAATATATTTATAAATGTATATATTTATTCAACATTTCAAGAGTCCCTCGAGTCAAGAGACACTGAAGGAACGTTCATAAATACGGGCTAAGTCTTCACTTAATATGCATGTCATTCTGTTAATTTTTATTGCATGACCAATTAAAATCAGAGAACATTCAATTCTGTTCATTTTCTTGCATGAGCCATTTAAAATTAGACCACTTCTAATTTTAATGACCGCACTCATCTCAAAACTCGTAGAAATTCTATTTTTATCCTCGTTGGTGGAACTGAATTGATTGATGGAATGACTTTCTTTACTTGAAAAAATTAATAAAAACTTAAAAACACTTTTAACTGGAAATTATAAATCACGTTATGGCGTGACGGCCGTTTCACTCTGTTGTCAAGAGCATCGTCAGATGACCCACAGTACACTCAAAAATTACTGAGGTAATTTTGCGACAAATTACTGAGTGTACTGTGGGTCGCCTGACGATTCTCTTGACAACAGAGTGAAAAGGCCGTCACGCCATAACGTGAGTTATAATTTCCACTTGAGTGTTTTTTAAGTTTTTATTATATATTAGTGGAAACAAATGGATTTAACATCATGAAAAGATTAGTTGAACTTGTGTGTAAAGAAATCGATTAACCAGGCAAATAGTTCGTTCTAGAGAAGTAAGTTATTCTTCAATTAAAAGTCATCTTGCCTAGGTTGCAATGTCAAAGGACACCTTAAAAATTATCAACGTAGGGAATTTCATTATTTGGGCTTTTGTCAGCATTTACTGATTACTATCAGTAAACCTATGTATTACTATCAGTAAACTATCAGACCTATGTTTTGGTCTGTAGAAGTAAGACGGTATTTTTTTCGGAGGATGGAGCCCACATAGGTCAGAGACCTGTGCGTGGGTAATGAATTGGATGATGGTGATTGATGAGTTGGACCTACAGTTTTAGGTGGGTTCCGAACCACCGGGAAGTGATTTTTACAGCATAGAACATTTTTACTGGCCAATCCTATCGGTCACCCTTACAAAGAGCGCCTAGTAGTTTCGTAGCTTGTCTCTGATTGAACAGATACCTGCTACGGCACTCGGCTCTCCCTTTTTTTTTTAACTATAATTACCTTTTTTCTCTCCTTTACACAGCAAAATTAACCTCCAGGTGTTCCCATCATTCAGTACCTTCAATACAGTTTATGTGTGTGGTTTTGGTTGTGAATAGGAAGTATTTTTTTACATAATTGACTTTTAAATGATAGCTTTACGGTTTACAGAAGAAGCATACAACCAAAGAGTATAGGAAGTAATTCAAGCACTAAAAAATGGTTTTTGATATGACCATCCATGACAGTACTTCTACTTGCATCCGATATGACACTTGAAAATTATTGGAATTCCTTTTAATGCTACAAATATGCCAAAAGCCTTCGCTTCTACGGACATTTACAACTGCATCAAACTAATAACTAATGGGAATCGATGAATGCCAAAACACAAAAACGTTCAGTCAACGCCAGTAATCGAACCACGGACCTGCCAATTGCTGGTCCGGCTCTTTAACCCTAGCCCATACTGGCAATCTCTGTGAAGTAATATTAATCTAATGTTAGAATTATGATGAGCTATACCGGCCAGATAAATCAACGTTGACTAATTTTAAAAATGTTGAAATTTTATTGTATTGATTAATGTTTACAAGATGATTAATTTCGAATTTTTCTTCCGAGGATAAAACCCACATAAGTCTGAGACCTGTGCGTGGGTAATGAGTTGGATGGTGGTGATTGATGAGTTGAACCTACAGTTTCAGGTGGGTTCCGAACCACCGGGAAGTAATTTTACAGTAGAAAACAGTGTCTTTTTCTGGCCAATCTAAATCCTTTCAAACATTGAAATTTCGAAGTAAGTTTATCTTGTTAACATGTGGCGATTTAATAAAATTGTACAAAAAAAATTGTAACATCTTTCAAAGTACTCGAAAAAGACACTTGTTTTGACTTTAATTATATGATTTTATCATAGATGTTCATCTATGATAGTCTGTACCTATATTATAATCGCTATATTTTTGCAACTCAATCACCGTCTCAAGCATAATAATAATTATTATGATACCATATGAAATTTCAATCAGCGAATTTAACTTGAATGCAACCTAATAAAGTCCTAATGGATAACCTGTCCCTAGTCTTATTCAAGAAGCACTCGAGGATCGCATAAGACTGACATTGTGGTGTAGGTTTAACTTTTAATGAGCGCTTTTCATTTTCACTCCAGTGAATGCACTAATTACAAAGAACCTGGTTTGAAAAAATGTGCGAAGAGTTGAAAGAGGATAGACAAGATAGAAGAATAGAAAGAAAGAAAAGAAAAGGAAGAAGAAAGTTCAATGAACGGCTCACCTAATAAATGAGGCACAATAATTAATCCGCTTCCAATTAAAATTAGTTTCTGTTTGCTTTATTTCACGAAACATCAATTTTCTTTAACAATAATGCATTTTCTTGGAAAGCCTTCGAAAAACAGCAATTATTTTTTATTATTTCCCTTGCATTTCGTTTATACGTAAGTTAATAGGTTCCTTGTAATAAGATTGCAACATTCTAATTTGCATTACTAATTAGGGCTACGTAATAACATAAGTTAGTTGATTACCCATCTTTATTATTTGGATAGAATATCAGACTTGTTGAGATAAATATTTCAGTAGTTTCTAAGCTCCAAAATTTGTCGCTCATATGTGCAATGTTTAACGGAGTTGATGTCTACAAGGAAGATATCTTAGGTAGATCTCTATACAGTTTATGATTGAGATGAACCTGCCCCTTCTTTAAATGCAACCTTTCCTCAATATAAATTTGTATTTTAAAGTTAATTTTTAATTGGATGACATGGTTATGGGTTATATGTTTTATATTTAGTATTCTCAATCTATATAAATAAAATTAGAGTTTTGTCTGTACATTTATCAGAATTATATATTTTTTGGTTATTTTTACGTTTTATACATTAAATAAGCCGAAAATAGTCTTATCTCAATTTCTGTCTGTCTGTCTTGTCACGGCAAAGGCATTTTACGCGGCCTTCTCCTCAAAAACGAGAGCATCGATTGGGATTTTAGTTATTGAACAGTATTGAAAACTTTATTGACAATGTCTTTAGCTATAAAAAACTAAATTAACTTTTTTTTTAACAGAATAATAAACGTTTAAAAACCAAGTATTGTGCGATTTTGGATACATTTCTTCCAAGTTTTATTACCACATAAGAACAAATCACGTAATTTATGATGATATATCAATCAGCTGTTCTCAAATATCCTCTCTGATAACTGTCACTGAATTGTTTACGTTCTAAGTTGTTTACTAAGCTGCTAACAACTTCATGATCGTTGCTATCAAAAAAGCCGAAACATATTTAGTCTTATTTCTAAACATAATCCGTACGAAGTACGGGTAGCTGCTAGTTTTTTCTAAAATTATATTTCGTTGTTGTCTAGATTGGATGTGTGGTTCAGTTTCTCTAATTTTGCTTTTTAACATGTTTTAATCAAACGACAATTGTTGTCTTTAGCTTAAATTATTATTCCTCGCCAAATTGATGAAGCGTGACTTGCATTTATTTATATGTAGGCTATGTTAAAAACGAGGATGTATTTCATGTATCTATTTTTTAGTTTAATATACTCTAGCTTATAAAATTAGTATGTATTCTGTGGATTTGGGTGTGAAAAGAGCTTGATAGTTCTACCCTTATTTGAATAATAAACAGATTCTTTCATTCATGGTGAATTTTGTTCTTCTTATATGAACTAATGTTACTTTTATTATGTATATCATCTTTATTGATTATGTTGTTCCAATAATAAATATTAAAAATAATAATCTTATTGTTTCCATTATTCATGAATGCTGAGAATACTTAAATCCATGGACAGAAACAATGGTGGAGTTCATGGTAGCCTTACCGATAACCGGTATATTCAAAGTTTTTAATTAACGTCTATAAACTTGAAAAGACCAATCAGAGGTCACCGATAACATTAACCGGTTACCGGCAAGATTCCATGAACTCAACCAATGAAAAATTGTATTTTAAATTCGAACTCGGTTAACTGCAAGTTTGAATCAAATAACGTAACGTTTGTAGGGGAAATGCAATCTAAATGTATGAGGTTTCGAAATTATGCCATTATTTAGAATCCATTTCGTCAGCCTTAGCGAAATATTATTGGTTGATTAAGATATATTGAGATCTGGGCCAATCAGGTGTTCTGTGGTTTGTTACACATTGATTGACTGCAAGCTCTTGACCAATGAGGAACAAATAAGATTAAACAAATTATTACTGAGGAACAATTTATCTGGAAAAGAAATTATTCCCATTTAGTCTTGAGTGTAATGCGTGGAAATTTCTTGATAAAAAACTTTATAAATAAGTTTATTAATAAAATTATTTTCTTTTTCAGCTGAAACATCCAGGGTTTGAACAGAGGTTAAAGAGATTTCTAAAAGAAATTCATTCCACTCACCGAATGAGTATTATATTTGACGACAATAATGTAAGTAGATATTTCAATTGATGGCTTCAAACCTTAATTGAAATAAAATTTATATTTTTATGTTGCTTTGACTGCGTTGTTGCACTTTGCTGTTACCTTTTATTTTGCATTTTGTAGTTTTATTTCACTTTGTATTTTCGTTTATTTTTCACGTCTCTTTGTGAGTGTGCTTCTGTATCAGTAAATGCAATCATATAATTTTCCTTAAATTTGAGGAATTAGACTTTTCTGGCCCAAGTCAGGCGTTCTAACTGAATTGAAAATTAGGAGCCTACCTTCTAAAAATCACTATCATATTTTTGGTTGAGTAGGAGTACCTCTAATTAGAGCACTGTGAGGAAATGTGTCCTCTACCTTTTGGTGCTACACGATTAATAGGGGTTTTAAAAGAGTGTTTATAGGAGAAGTAAGGAGCTCTAATTTAAGGACGTTCTCAGTGGGTGGGAAGGGGGTAGTGTTCATGGGTCATTATAAATATCGAGTCAGTAAATCCAGAAGTAAAAACAGTATCATACCCAAAACCGGAACTTCACGGGGGAAGGGATAGGAAAGAGTGGTGCGTAAGAGGACAATCTCGCGAAAAAGTTCAGTAAAATTTCTTATCTGAGGATGCCCATGCTCCAATCCCTACATATTATCTTATTACCATAGTCACGTCATCAAATTAGACGACCCTGTGGTGTTGACAGAAATGGGGCCATGCCAACAGATGATAGTAGTAGAATCACCAACATCAATGCACGAATTGACAACATTTCTCGTGCGGTGTTGCCCAGTCCACAAGTCTTGCCACCGCAGTCAGTTGTTATTTCTTTAAGCTACTTTTCTTTGTTATGTTTTGTTTTCCATTGCTGGTAAAAACTTAGTTAACAAATAATAATTGTGTTACACCGCTGCCGCATCAGAGCGATCAATTATTTTCATAGTAATTTATTTATTATACGCTTTTTTCTTACTTGTTTAGATTCATTTCTTTTCCTTTACATACATTAGACTAATATTCAATTTCCACCATAACCTTCATTTTCCCTATTCTTCTTTTCCCTAATTTCTTCTTTTTTGTAATTTGTATTATATATTGATTTCCATTTTGTAATTTATATTATGTTGGCACCTGCTGAAAAACCCACAAGGTTTAGCGGGACCTTTATTTGGAACTTGTAAATATATAAATGATTGATTGATTGAGCTGCCTAATTTTAGTAGCCGTGGCGTGGAGTATAGATGCATTTTATTTACTTTCCATGTCCATATGCTCAAAAACGTAAGGAGTATAACTCCTGAACTACCAAAATTGATGCACTTTTCAAGGTTTTAATTGATTGATTGGTTCAATGCTGCCGTTATTGTTCCATTCATTAAGTTCCATTTCATAGAAAACTTCTGGGAGGACGAAATTAGACCGCAGTCGGTACTCTCTCTCACTTTACCCTCTCATACAATTATACAATTTTTGGGTGCTACACATAGGTAGAGTTGACTCACATGACAAGGCAGGCTACACCTACATTCTCCACCCTTCTAAAATAGTTGAACACAGTACTCTAATTAGCCTACTGGATGATATTTGAAGAAAGGTTAAAACACAACCGATAGTCTCCGGTCTGAAATCATATAGTACGCGAATATTGGAGGTAAATAGGTTAGCGAAGCGAGCAAAACGTGTCTCATGACGTTGTTATGGCGGCCGGCGTCTCTAGGCGCCTACTTCAGCCTTGGACTAGTTTCGCGCGTCTCGACCATCTGTTCGCCCACGTCTTTCCCTCTCGAATTCCACCGCTTCCTTGATTTCGTCGACGACCCAGAAGTGATTATTGGCGCGAAACGCGCTCTCCCACAAATGTCAACTCCGGAACGAACCTTACAATTTTTGTCATGGAAAATTTGCCAAAAGCCATCCATTTGGCCAGCTTTGTAATAGTTTGGTGCGATTGAATTGTCGCTGAAACGAGTCGCGATAACTTCAGTCAAGGTTCTTTACCGTTTGTCGTGCTCTGAGTTCAACAATACGGCTCATAACGTCGCAAATGCTGTCGTTTTGCAACTGTCTATCTATGACTATGTGAAGAAACGTGAGGTAAATATCCATTTATTTCTCTTGAGAAGATGCATACTGGATTATTCCAAGAGATCTAACCTTGATGAAAAGATGTGAATGAGAATTCAATCTTTTCATCATTATTAGTCTCTGAAAGGTGAAAACTGTCTCTGAAACCTTCAATTAAAGTTTGATTGAAAGTGTCTCTGAACCTTTACATGTCTTGTAGACATGTAGGCCACATCCAGACTGACGAAGTCAGTTTTATTTTGAACGAAGTCATATTTTGCACTTATTTTTCTCTAATAGGTACAAATGGATCTGCTGATAATAAATCTACTACCAATAACAAACTACTAGTAGTAGTAGTAGTAGTAGTAGTAATAATAATAATATCAATAATAACAACCATCATCCATCATCATAAATATGACTCTTTTTATTGGTGACGAGACCCTTACGGGTAGTTCCACCTCGCCGTTTGAGCCATGTTAAGGGGAACATGGTGGACCTACAATTCTAGGTGGGTTCCGAATCAACGGGTAAATGATAATAGAGCTTATAACATCAAATCATTGAAGCATGGTCACCCATCCAAATGCAGTCTTGAGCGTTCGTGACTGATCATTACGATTGTATGAACACCACGCTCACCGGGTGAACATCATCACTCCATATCTGCTAATGATAATTAATGTATCTGCTATTGTGCAGAAATGTTTGCAGGAATGGGTTAATTTACTCATCGATTTTAGTTCGGAACCCACCTAAAACTGTAGGTCCAACTCATCAATCACCATCATCCAACTCATTACCCACGCACAGGTCTCAGACCTATGTGGGCTTCATCCTCAAAAAGAAAAAGAAAAAGAAAAAAAGTTAAATAGAATGTAGTGGTAAAACAATAATTTTAGTTCGAAGCTACTGACAATTGAACAAACTGACAAATTTACTTAAACAGAATTTATTAATTTATTCAGTTTAAACTAATAGCAATTAGAGGAATTCGAAATTAATAAATACAATAATTTTCTTTAAATAGTTTTCATATATAGCCCCAAAACCAGATAATAAAAAAGCTGTAGTTCTAGAAATTTTACAACCTTTTAATTATATAATAAATTCATATATTTAGCGTGAACTTCCAGCTTGAGGATTAACCTCATGGGTGAGTTATCTAAATTCCAGATTCTTCATCTCCAAAATCATTAATTATTATTAGACAACTAAGTCCAGGTCCGTCATAATATTCATTCATTACAATAACACAGTGAAGTGATAGCCGTGAGCCGTATAAGGTATCTATTCAATCAGATTACATAAGCAACGCTCTCCTGGCCCTTTGTGTAAGGGTGACCGATTGGATTGGCCAGCATAAAAGACTGTTCTCTGCTGTAAAATCACTTTCTGTAAAATCTGCTTTAAAATTGATTTTTTTATTGCTGATGATGCCCACATGAGTCCGAGACTTTTGCGTGAGTAATGAGTTGAATGATAACACATATAGATGCCAGACGGAGGAGCGGGATTCGAACCCACGACCGCTGAAACGACAGCAAGCTGAAGTTGTGACGCCCCAACCAACTGCGCTAAGCGGCCCGCCAAATTCGGAACCCACCTAAAAATGTAGGTTGTAGGTCCTCCATGCTTCCAATAACATTGCTCAAGCGGCGAGGTGGAACTACCCATAAGGGTGAAACTTCCCACCAATAAAGCCATACGCGATTATTTATTTTACAAGGACATTCCTATAATATTATTGTGTTGAAATTTATATTTTCACAATTTTGTATTATAATGAAGATTTCATTTAAAATAATAATAGAAAACTAGACGTGTTTTTTAGGTATCAATTTTGTTATTATTTTGCTTTAAATATTCAATTGTATCTTTTAAACCAATAGCCTATACTAACATTTATTTTAATATACTAACATTTGTATAATGAGCAGAACAGATATGTTTTTTTCAGGTTTCTTGCAGTATACATGTTATTTTTTAATTCAATGTCTTATATGATATTGGCATTTTAGAGATGCACCATCCCTCAGCACAAGCTTTGCTTAAAGAGGGATGTAACAATTATTTCATTTATGATGTTTTATGTAGATATTCATTATTATGATAAGAAGTGATGTGATTTTTGTCTGAATATATGAATGTTTTATTATGTATTGTTGACAATAAATAAATTGAATTGAATTGAATTGAACAATACTATCAAGCAAAAATGCAACACAACTGCTATCCTCACAAATTTATGAGTTATACAGGCAATTAGAAATAATAGAAAAAAATTAATCACTTTCAGCCTTTCAAAAATAAATTAATAAAATAATATTCAATAACACGCACTATAAATTCTTCCACTTATTACTAGGAGTACTTTACCACTGTGTTAAATGGAGCAGTAGTTGATTATTTTGTAATTAGAATTGTCATCATTTCACCTCGTCATTTCTTTGAATTTTCTCTTTCGCCCATAAGGTAGGCTTATAATAAAATAGTGAATGGCAGGACACGGCTCACTGATAAAGACTGGAGATGGTTGCTACCATTTAGAATTGCGAGGAAAGTGTTTTGTTCATCTTTGAATGGACCCTCTCACATTCAGCGAAAGTAGAACCATCGGAGCGAGCAATAGTCAGAACACAATTTGTATTTGCAATGATAACAGTAGTGACTCTCGGTGACAATTGAATTGGTCACTGAAAATACAGTAATAAAGAGTGTGACGTCTCTTTTAACTGTTCTTAATGTCACTGGAGAGTTGTAATTTACTGTTGACTTTCATTTGAACGTAGATCAAATAATGGAAATTTGTTTTCTCTTCCAATTATTTTTAGTCGTCTACTGTTCTATTTGATGGAAAAAATATGATGGCAGTTCATAGTTTTTGTTGTCATTTAATTACTTTTTTTCTTATGAGTGGAGTGTTGCGAATGCTGCTGTAAAACAAGGTTTATTCTAAAGTCATTAGGAATTGGAGAAATAATGCCATAATCGAATTCATTCTACAGATTTAATAATGAATACTAATTTCTGCGTCCATGAGCTATCGATTTATTGAACAGCAGTTATTTTTTAATAACAAAATTGAAATTTATTGATCACAAAACACTATAAAATAATAACATTAAATAAATAAATAAATTTTTATTTCCTTCCTTCAAAAACTCAAAATAACCAAGAATTACATGCGTATAAAATATTAACTACAAAACCATAAAAAAAAACTACACAGATATCTAGAAAGAGTAAGAAGGATATGGAAATTAACCTACTCAACTATGGTAACCCATGTACTAGAGTAGGTGTGAGCAAAATTTGGGTGAGAGTGCAAATATCTTGTGTAAGTGAGCTCACATAATTATTTGAAATAATATTCTCTATGCGATGTCTTCCTGTATTATTATCCATTTTTGAACCAGTGATTTGAATTTTCTTGGGTGTGTCCTTGATATTTACGGGAAGCAGATTGTGAAATTTTGGTGCTAGGTGGTTGAAGTGTCTCTGATATAGTGCTTTCTTAGCAACGCTAGTTAGAAGAAGGTACATTACATCAATCATTAAAAATTATTGTACAGTAGTATACACTACCTTTAAAGTTAATTGACAGTTTCTATGCGCAAAATGGAACGAAATGTATGAAATAGAAATATGTTTTTGACAACTTTGTGAACTAATACCACTCACAAAAAGTAACTAGACTTATCCGTGAGTGGGAGTTGAAGACGAATCCGTACTCTTTCATGAAAATATTGATGAAAATGAAGATGAAATGAAAAAGAGATGAAAATGAAATGAAAAAGAGAAAAATGAAAATGAAATTACATAAATAAATAATGCCTTCTCACTTCTTCTCCGGTTTTGTAACAGCCTTCTCCTGTTTTGTAATGAATTCCTATTGTAACCTAGTCTTGGACTAGAAAAATTATCAATAAATGGGAAAATGAATAAATTATATTATAACTCAAACAAAATTATAACATTATATAAAAACTCTGAAGAAATTGTCAACTTTAATTGGTGAATGAAGCCATAGCCAAAGCCTCATAAAATTGCTATAGGATTTATATAATTTATTCCTTATAGAAAAACCAATATAAAATACAATACAAGAAAATAATCATACAACAGAAAGTTACCATAGACAACTTCGAAATGATTATCCATTTTCAGTCATCATAAAAGTAGACATTCGTATTGTTTTCAATTCCACACACATAACTTACTCACATTTTGTCAAGTTAGTATCGGTATTAATTATTGCAATACTCAAAGTACTTGAATGGTTATGTATTCTTTACTTATATGAAATAATTTTTAGTTAATTATTATTTGTATTTTATTACTCTTGAAGTTCAGTGTTAATTAGAAAGATAACAATTTATGTATTATTCACTGTAGCCCGCCATAGTAAGGTGGGCTCCTTCCCCAAGCTCGAGCTTGCTCTTTTGGGGAAGTAATTCCTACATTTTCAGTTGTTTTTTTTTATATGACAGTGTTTATGTTTATTTTCTTGTATTGTATTTTATAAAGTTTTTTCTATAAGGAATAAATGATTTTAAAAAAAATCTGGCTGTTTTTGGAATCAAATGGAACTTTATTTAGTTACCTCAAGGCTTTTACGCAGCTCTAATTTTAGCTCTGGGTGAGTAATGAGGCTAGTATCCACAATTTTTTTTTTTATTGCTGATGATGCCCACATGAGTCCGAGACTTGTGCGTGGGTAATGAGGTGAATGATTACACATAAATGCCTGACGGTGGAGTGGGATTCGAACCAACGACCGCTTAAACGACAGCAAGCTGAAGTTGCGACGCCTCAACCAACTGCGCTAAGCGGCCCGCTTAGCAAATGCGAGGCGGCTCGCACCGTATGCCTCAGGGCGCATGCGCGGGGTGTCGATACCGGTGCTGCTCGCTGCGAGGCATGAGGTTCGCACCGTGCGGGGCGAGGCATGCGTGACGCACTGTGCGGGGTGAGGCATGCGGGGCGCACCGTGCAGGACGAGCCGTGTGCCTGTCGGTAAAACATCAGTGCTCAAAAGTGCCTCGACTCGAGCAGTGCGTCAAGTGAATACCCGCTTCCATCTGGCTCGCTCCAAACGACCCAGCCAGCATCATGGAGAACGAAGCTGTAAGAGAAATAGTAGAACAATACGAAAGCAAGCGTTTATTGTGGGACTCTAAACATCCCGAATACTATAATAAAAGTAAACGAGAAGATATGTGGCGCGAAATTTCACTTTTAGTTGATATTCCTGTAAAAGAATTAAAGAAGAAGATGTCATCTCTAATGGGCTCGTTCAGACGGGAAAAGTCGAGAGAAAAGAAAAGTCGTGCCACACGATCAGGTATGTATTTTATTTATTATTACAGAATAATGTATTCTAAAATTTAGAATTTTCGAATAAAAGAGTACAGCTAACTGCATAAATATTTAATATTAATATTTGTTGACTTTTTAGTGTAAATGTAACGACTTTCAGTCAATTCTAATTGTGAATAAACAATATTTCTACTCACTCAGCTTCAACATTTACAGAAAGCCAACAATGACAGCTAATTGGCAATTATATATAAAATAATAGGAGTTGGAATAACAATTTTAGTTCATAATACATGCCTTACTTGAATTGAAATAGTAGTTTATGCAACGATTTTATTTGACCCTTATTAAGGCATGAGTTAGATGTAAGTTATAACACAAGCGAATGCGAGTGTTATAAATATCTCACGAGTGCTTTAATGGCCAAATAAAATCGTTGCATACACTATTTTATCTACGACCACTAGTATACATTTAATTAAAACAATTTCATTTTACCTGTGACTGTCAGAGATACCTAACCTCTCATCTCAAATACGAGAAATTATAGTAGATTGTTAGGTTAAAGCAGCTGGTGTAGCAGTTTGATTAAATCAGCTGATAGTTTCACAACATTGAATTATGATATTGATTCCATCAAAAATGCTTCTGATTGGTCCAGAACCCGTGTTATAATGTAGAACCTGTACTATAATGAGCTCATTATGCAACGGGTTTCAAAAAGCATTTCGAAAAGACAGCTGTTTTGGCATCAATTGTGAAACTGTAATGTATACATTATGACATGGTCGTAGATAAATGTAAATATGTTAGAGGTTACGTTGAAGTGGTGAGAAATTTAAGTTTTTTTAGGAAGAAAATTTTTGCACCTGTTTTTTGTTGTATCTATGAGTCTTAATATTTATTGTTGGTAACTTAATTTTCATTTTTTGTATCAAATGCGAGTTCATTTTTGTATAATTTGTAGGTAGGAATGTATTAATTAGTAAAGCAAGCTCATTAATTGGATTTTTTAATCTGCTGGGCTTGCTTTGCAGGAAAATTTATTTTATAGTATGTAGACTACATTAGTTTAATAGTTTAAATATTGTAGTTGACATTGTGTACTCTTCAAGCCGTTGTACTGTTTTCTTATGTGCTTTTTTCCTGTAATAAATTTTTATTTCTATAATACACAGCACCTCCAATCATCCAACACAACACAAACAATGAAACACTCAGCATTCAGGTCAATGCTACATAGACTGAACAACACACCACTATCCACCGAAAATTACAACACTGAGCCAAACCCAATAAAATACAAATACGACCTAATTGGCAATAATAAAATAACCAAAAAACAAAACACCAATACCACCGTCAAAAAATACATCACTTTGACATACATTAATCCACTAAGTAAAGTAAATTCGTATGGCTTTTCGTGGTGGGGAGACCCTTACGGGTAGTTCCACCTCGCCGCTTTTTTAACGACTGCTTTTTTTATATGCAACCGGGACCGACGGCTTAACGTGTCCTCCGAATCCACTATTAAACAGACTAGCAAAAATCTTTAAAAAGCCGGCCACACTATCGCATTCATAACAAAAAACAAAATAAAAAAATGCACTTGCAACCAAAACCACACTTAACACAAACAAATACGCACTCCCAGGGATCTACAAACTGATCTGCTCTGATTGCAACAAATTTTACATAGGACAAACAGGCTGCGCATTCAAACAATCTTACAAAGAACATTTACAAGCCTTAAATTCAAAAACCAAATCGACTTTCGCCGAACATATCGTTCAAACTGGACACACGTTTACAGGCATCACTACCAACCTACACATATAAAATCTAAAGGACACGAACTCAATACCTTGGAACAATTTGAAATTTACTAACACACCACACACAATAAACGAAACATCCTCAATGAACAATTCAATTTTAAATCAGAATTTTAAACTTTTTGATCGCATTTTACAAAAACCACAATTCTTCTAATAACCAAAAAATTTCGGTAATCCGACAACACCAATCCCGATATAGTGCCGGATTAGCGAGATTGCACTGTATTTATAGCAACTAGCCCATTGACTCTACTACTACATTTGTTCAATATTCGATAAATTTTCAGATTAAGCAGGGTACAATTTAATGCGTTCAATACATTGCAACGCTTTGTTGAATTCCTGGATTTCTTGTTCCATGACAAACTTCGTTGTTAATATTAACTTTTTTAGTGAATTCTACGACTTGCAGTCAATTTTAATGAAGAATAAGTAAAATTTTACTCACTCTCTAGGGCGAACGATTTCGAATCGTGGAGATTCATTTTAAAAGGATTTATTTTGAAAATGAATCTCCATGACTCGAAAACATTTGGCCTGAGTGAGTAGAAATATTATTTATTCACAATTAAAATTGACTGCAAGTTGTTAGATTTACCATAAAAAGTCAATATTAACAATGCAGCTCGTTATGGAACAAGAAATCCAATAATTTAATTTTTATTATATTAATATTTTTTCTTATTAATAATTTGTAAATTTGAGGAATGTCTTTTTATTCTACAGGTCGAGGAGATGTATACAAGTCGAAATGGTTTGCGTTCTCATGGTTTGAATTTCTATCTGATAAGGATGTGCCAAATTACACAGTCGACACAATGGATATTGTAAGTACATCGTATCTGTATCTGGAAATCAACTTTCAAAATTGAAAATAAATGGGGGAAAAATAATTTTATTTATTTAATTATTCTTTACAAATTACAAGGAAGCAACAGATAGATGGCTATCCATATATTGCTTCCATAACACAAAGATTGAACAAATTAATATAGGAATATCAAGTTATAGTATAGGCCTAAGCTAAAAACTAATTAATTATACAAAAATGAATTTATTTGTCATTTTCTATCAGAAATTCCTAATTACTTATTCTAAAAAATATTTATTATTAATAGTTATTTTGCCGGTGGCGTGGACTTTTATATGAACCCATTAAGCGTGTACTTTCCTACAAAGCAAAATTCAATCATGGACTTTCCTACGAACTGTTACTTGTATCTGTGACTGTTATCTGTCCAGTAATGTAAATGTTACTGTTATTTGTATGGAGCAGGTGGGTGGACTTGTAGTGACACTTCTCACAAAGTAATTTAGGGTGGCATATCGTAATTTAGCAGTGCAAATTTCATGCGTGGACTTTCTTACAAGCAATACACCATGTGCTAAAGTTCTATTCAGTTACTTTTTAACATGAGATAAATACTCAATGAGATAATCCTCCAATGTTGTAACCCTAAAAACAAATATACAATTAGGACTCTCATCCCTATCTACTTCTTAGCTATCTCAATACATACCTTTAAATATTACATTCTGCTATCAAACGTCTAAAAATCTAACTATAATTTAACTTACAGCTAACCATATTCAATTATTTTATTGCTGATAATGCCCACATGAGTTCAAGACTTGTAGGCTACATGGGTGATGAGAAGAAAGATTACACATAAATGCCTGATGGTGGAGCGGGATTCGATCCCACGACCGCAAGCTGAAGTTGCGACGCCCCAACCAACTGCGCTAAGCGGCCCGCCATTAGAAGAGGGTACCTAAAATAAAATAACAATGCATTTTAATCTCTTGTTCATGTACTTCTCTGATAATTACCTTTTTTTATGTTAATTCTCTTGACAGGCTGACACGCAAATGGGCTCTGAAGAAACTGATGAAGAATTAAGTAATGAGGAACAGATTATCGCTGAACCCTCAACAACGATTTCGCATCAAGATGATAGATCATCAGAAAGATCATCTGTGCCAACTTCTCAATCATTACAAACAAGGAAAAGAAAACTTCGCAATAATGCTGCTCACGATAGTGCACAAAATGAAATGCTACTCGAATCTTTTTCTGTGTTGAAAAATGTTTTAACTCCTACTGATCATTATGAAACTTTTGGAATGCATGTGGCAAGCGAACTACGGAAATATGATTGTCACACCCTACCTTATGTGAAAAGAGCCATATTGGATGTATTATTCAGAGCAGACCTCGGAGAATTCGCCCCTACTCATAACTCATAAAGTCCAAAGCATTGCTGGGTACTCTTACCCAACCTCGACTCCATCTCAAGCTAGTTACACTCAGGTCCTGCACCTGCCACATCTTCATATATTCAATCAGCAAACAATCTAAAGCCCTCCTCCACAAGTTGAAAACTTACATTACCTCAATACTGTAAATCCCGAAGAAATGCAATAATATTCCATGTTGTAAATATGTCACTCATTTAATATTCCAATATATTACTTTTTTATATTATAAATATTCATTACTTTTATATTTATATATATATATATTCATGACTTTCTATAAATTATGAGATAGAAACTATTCTATATATTTATACTATATTATTTATGTAAATATATTTCTTTCAATATATTACTTTTTTGTAAAATGTAGTTTCTTACATATATACTCTCTTTTCAATGCTTCAATCAGGGTGTGTTGGGGTGCAAAGGGGTGCATCGACTAAATCGGCTACATTTGATGTAATATCTGATTTGTTGGATGCTCTGGATGGGTCGCAGAGGGCTGTGGGAGTCTTCTGTGACTTATCCAGGGCGTTCGAGATGGTTGACCATGAACTCCTTTTGGATAAGTTAAAGTTTTATGGATTTAGTGGTCGGGCAGAGATGTTTTTCAGATCCTACCTTGGAGATAGATACCAGGCTGTAAAAAATGATTGTGAGGGCTCTCAAGTGTTTTCTGCATGGCAACGAGTGAGGCGGGGGGTACCGCAGGGCTCCATACTTGGTCCTACTTTGTTTAATATCTTCATCAATGACTTGCCCTACAATGTGGATGGTAAATTGGTATTATACGCCGATGACACAACAATCTTAGTGAAAGATAGTAATTATCATAATGTCATGGAGAAGGCTAAGATTGCTATGCAGCAAATCAACAGGTGGTTTAATGACAATTCACTCAAGCTAAATTTATGTAAGACAAATTTTGTCAAGTTTTCTGTGAGAGGAAATGAGAATGAACCATTAGTGATGGGATGGGAGTATCCTGCTTCTGATGTAACAAGGTTTTTAGGGATGGAATTGCATGGAAACTTGAAGTGGGATAGCTACATAGAGAAACTCCAGAAAAGGCTCTACCATGCTCTCTTTGCTCTGAGGACTGTCAAGTCGAATTCGAACCTCAAGACAGCTCTAAAGGTTTACCGTGGGTATTTTCTATCACTGATTAGATATAGTATTTTGTTTTGGGGGTCAGGAAAAAATTACTTGAACACAAGCCTTAGAATGCAAAAAAAAGCACTACAGATTCTTGAGGGGGTGAGTCCTTCTTCTTCTTGTAAGCCCATATTTAGAGGACTCCATCTCCTTACGATTCCAGCAATTTATTTCCTAGAAGTGGTTGCTTTTGTGTTCAAGAATGCAGATATTTTTAATGTTAACCGTCATGTATACAAAACATGAGGTAAAAATGCAGGTTTGTTTCAGCTCCCGATTCATAGACTGACTCTCCTTGAAAAAGGACCATATTATTCAGGACTCAAGTGTTTTAATTGTATTCCAGAGGATATCAGGTTGTGTGGTAGCTATAGAGTGTTTTTATCAAGAATAACTAGACACTGGTAGAGGCATGTCCCTATACCATGGAGGAGTGCTACACTGCATTCACAGGACTCCAGTCTTGAACTGGACATGTTGCATGCCACTTGAGCTCTGCTCAAAACTTGTGACTCTATGCAACAACAATAATAATAATAATAATAATAATAATAATCAACGCATCACATACTTCTGGAACAATCACTGATATTCGCCGTTTCCAGTTTGGATATGCGAAAGAGATATTGCAGACTTGTAGAAGAATCCCCAGTTGTTAAAAATCTCATTGCGAGAGCTAATCTTTCCTTGTCAGTAATGGAACTTTGCATGCATCTCTTTTTTCACAGCAGGCTCTATCAATTGAACTTAATGTTTGAAATCTTGCTTATACATTGGTATGAAAGTTGGAAATTTGGCGCATCCTCTTCTAGAAGCCTATTCCCATTTTTTTTTTTTTTTTTTTTTTTTTGAGGATGAAGCCCACATAGCTCTGAGACCTGTGCGTGTGTAATGAGTTGGATGCTGGTGATTGATGAGCTGGACCTACAGTTTTGGGTTGGTTCCGAACCATCGGGAAGTGATTTTACAGCAGAGAAAAGTGTCTTTTTGGTGACCAATCTAATCGGTCACGCTTACAAAGAGTGCCCAGGAGAACACAGCTTATCTCTATCTGATTGAACAGATATTCTGACCGATTTCGATAAATTTTTTGACCCACCAACATGGCTTGCATCGCCTTTTTTGTTGTTGTTTTTTAATAATCGTTTGAATCAATGTAAGAAGCGGCAGCTGTTTCTCCGGAATAACGGGGTCATGTTGGGAACACTGACTAGTTTCCATTCGTGTTTGGTTTGTGTGTTCGCATCAAGCATTCGTGGTTACAATCTGATCTAACAGCGCATGCCTCACCCTGAGGCAGATATCGCGAGGCATGTGGGGCGAGCAGCCTCGCACTGTCGTTACTAGGCTTGAGCCACTCCAACAATTTGCCTCCACACGAAACGGTCACCTGCCTTTTGCTTCCAATTCCTTCTCATATCAACCTCTACTTCATCAATCCAGCGATTCCTTGTCCTACCTCTTTGCCTTCTTCCTTCCATTCTTGATTTATAAATTTATTCAACCCGAGCTTTCTTATAATCTGAATTTTCCTTATTATTGTAAAACTTGGCCAAATATCAAGATACATATGGAATTCAATGCAATTTCATTTGAGATCTTTCAAAAAATCAAGATCTTTACAGTTGTTTCAAACTTCTAACAGCAGCAGTCAAGGTAGACTGTAGAATGAACAAGGAGCAGCTATGTAACAAGGAGTAGTCAATAATGACTAGCAAATCCTGACCGACCAGTGCGAGTGTGCATATAGTAAACAAGTATTACTGTATATAAAGGTGATGCTTGGTAAATACAGTACCTATGTAGAACATTACTTTCATTAGATTCATTCATTCATTGAACATTACATTCTACTACTTGCGAAGTGTTTTCCAATGCAGTATTGTGATGGGGATGTGCGATTCCAACTCCCCCTCCCTCAGTCATTTTTCCCTACCTACCCGAATATTTGAATACGTTGGAAGGTTTTCTGAACCCATCTGATGCGTGGGTAGTGTAAAGAGGAGGTGGTAGGAGGGAAATGAGTAGCTTTCGGTTTCATTTATTGATCCGTCTGCGTCTGGGTCCTTGTGTAGGGAGTTTGGGAATCTCCCTTGCGTCAGTTCCGCTACTCAGGAACACGTGAATGGGCAATTCCAGCAACGCCGGTAATGTCTTGCAACAAGTGAGGAGCAGTCAGCGCGCAAAATAGAAGCGCTAGTGTCCGCAGATTGCAGGATACATAGAGCATAGAACTACATAAGATCTAATGCAAACCAACAGAACTTGCTTACAAGGAATGTGAAAATTACTTCAAGGAATATCACTGATCTGTGATGTTTTCCATGGCGAAATACTTAATGAATTTTTACTATAAATAGGCTATGTATATATTTTTTATTTTATTTTTAATTAATAATCTACTATTTTGGATGTTTTCATTACAAAAAGCAAGGTTCTACTAAAACGATAGAAAAATAAACTCAGTGATATTTCAATCTGATATTAAAACTGACACTGTATTTCACTTTTATATAATGTATTACTCACATATATTGGAGATGTTTGAGGAATGCATTTCACTTCTGAAAAGAAGGCAATACATTTGAAGTGAATACATTATATAAAAGTGAAATTCAGTGTCAGTTTTAATAACAGATTGAAATATCACTGAGTTTATTTTTCTATCGTTTTAGTAGAACCTTGATTTTTGTAATGAAAATATGCAAAATAGTAGATTATTAATTAAAAATAAAATAAAAAATATATACATAGCCTATTTATAGTAAAATTCTTCAATTCTTTTAATTTTATATATCAATATCCAAATTCATCTGCCATACTCTGGCCTCGTCTGTCACATAAAAGTTTATTGCAGGAGATACATAACCTTTTTACTTGAGAGTAATCTTTCATTTTTTTTTTTTTTTTTTTTTTTTTTTTTTTTTTTGTTCAGCTTGGTGGCTTGGTTGAGTCCCCAGAAAAAGTATAGAACGACTGGAAATTTCATTTTAAAAAAATGGTACTAGCTTTAGCAGTAGGAACTTACTTAATAAGTTTGTATATAGTACCATAGCCGAGTACGACTGTAGGTGACTCTTCAGACTTCAACGTTGTTTTGTCGTCCAAAGAGCATACTACACAAACGATAAGTGAGGTAGTTTGTGATTGCTTTCTTCACTGAGCTTACAATTTTCTATCAGCATGCCAAGCTCAATGTAAGGAATAATAATTGTAGGAGAATAATAGCCTTTTTATTGTTTGGGCTCATTATTTGTGTGTAATATTTCCGTTTTTCGTTCAGTTAGAAGGGTTGAGTCTCCAGAAAAAATATAAAACGGACTGAGCTAGTCAATTTTTTTAATATTTCAGTTTCTGTCTTAACAAATTTGGGAACCCATAAAAGTTTTTAATTTTAATCTTTGTTCCCTAATACATTAATAAAAATACAAGAGTAATTTTGACAGGCAATCTAATCAACTTCATTCTTTATTGAAAATTGTTCTACAATAGTAACTTAATACAATATTCTTATAAAATAACTCAATTCAATCATAATTGTATTAATCTTAATCTTATCTCCATTAATTTTTTTATTGGATTGCAATGGTAACCTGAATAATAATAATGATTAATAAAATGACTTAATTCAATAGTGATTATATTTCAAAAGAAACAATCAAATCAACTTTATTCTTTATTGGGTGTCTGTATTCGTAATTTTATTACAAAAGAGTTGGTGGAATGTTCATCTTCTTTAGAAAACTCTTCTTCTTCCTTTGTCATCCCATGGGTGAACTTAATTTTCTTCTTTAACTACTTGAAGACAAATCAGCTTGATCATAGTAAAGAATGTCTTAACTTTCTAAAACCTACACGTTTTTAAACTTACCGTTTTTTCAACCATTAAACGGTGAAAAATCAGTGTTTTATAGCCATTCAAATTTTTTAACGTTTCCGATGACACTTGATTTCGTGTATGCTATGATGAATATTATGAAAGCAAAGGTGTGTCAAAACGAAGATTATGCACGTAGAGAAAAAAGACGAAGAGTGTGTTGATGGAATGTCTCTCCTCTTCTTTAGAATACTCTTTTTTTATCTCATCTCTTTTGGTTTTCTCAATCACTGTCTCTCTCAAACAATTTCTTTTGAATCTCTTTCCACTATCTCTTACTCTTTCCCCCTTACAGGTTTATTTGCTGTTGTGTTGTTAGTAGAGGGAGGCTGAATCTCATTTGCAGGGAAGCCTAACAAAATCACTGCGCAGTCCTGATACCTTCACAGCTCTTATCAAATAACTTACCTAGTTTTGAACCTGCTTTCTTCCAACCCTCTTCTTATTATTTAATCATTTCCTCCCACATTCCACACTCGTACTCTCATGTTTAAGATGAAATTGCTTCTCACTAGGGTACTTAGCACATCTCCTTAGGGTCAGCACATACTCGAGGTTAATCGAGGCAAAATTAAACACATGCTATGGTATAATGTGTAACAGATTGGAACAGTGTGAATTGAGCGCAGCTTTTATTTTATTGTTATGTGTTCTAATAGCTAAAATAAGGCTGGCAACACTAAAGTTCACACTTGCACTTTATTTACACTAATAAGTCTATTTACACAAATTAATTGTGAGTTCAATTAAATAAATAATTAAATAAAAACAGATCATCAAATGACAAGCTAATACTTATTTTCCGTAATTATTTACAAGAATTAATGAATAATTAATTACAGGCTGATCAATAACAAAAGAAACAAGAGTCCAATAAACTGTACAATAATGCAGAAAGAAATGATAAAAAGAGCAACTAATCACTTACAAAAACACAGTCCAATTCGTTATTTGACAGTCCCAAATAATATCACTTAACACAACGTCTTTAAACTATTAGTAAGCTACATAAACAGTAAACACTCGTCTCTGCATTATACACTGAAAACGAGCATTGTTTACTCCACTGGCACGAGATATGTAACACAATCTGACACGTGTGTTTGTAAACGTATCTGTCACGCAAGCTTTTGTAAGATTCAACTCAATGGTTCACGTTAGCTCCTTTATATAGCTGTTGTAGTTGTATAATTCCAAGAATTGGAGCTCACCAGACACTTCGAGAATCTTCAAGAAGGCTTGGAATAGACCTCGATTGTTCAAGAAGAATGTAGAATTGACGAGAAGATCAATTGAGTGAGAGAGTTGCAGACTTGAAGAATAAGAGTGACAAAGACATGAGAAGAGCAAGAGAGAGAAGATCGGATGAAGATTGGTCGAAGTCACGTCCAACCATGAAAACAATAGAATGATATAAATAGAACAAGTGCGTGATTAACTGCTTGTTTGCTTTTGTAACATTATTTTATAACGGTGCTTATCCTTTACTATAAGATGCTCCACTGTAAACATCCTACTTCATCATTCTGTGTAGAAACAAGGATACAATGAAGGATAAACAAGGATTCTAATTAGCGATGGGCGACTTCGACTCAAAAGTCGACTTTGTGTCGACTTGCACACTGAGTCGACTCAATCGACTTGCCATGCATGATGTCGACACGACTTTCGTTTTTCTCACTATGCACTTTGCGACTTGAGTTGTATCATTGAATGGTTGAGTTGTTCGGTTCAGTGTCATCTAATATAAAGTCGTGTCGTCTAGTTTGAGTCGACTCAAGACATGAGACATTCCTTTAGAATAGTAAGTCGAGATGTGTTAACGACTTCATAAGAGTATGACTTGCGAGTGCAATTTCGGTTGTGATTTTTGGTTTCAGAAAAGCATTTCTCAGTTCGATATTCTCTACTGCCTACATATTTATATATTAATGATTAATAATAATAATAATTATTATTTTTCTGCATGATGGAAAACACATCCAGAGGACGAGTTTATTGATATAAGCTCAAAAATTACAAATATATTATATAGAGATAGATCAAGCTAATACTATTCTTAACTTGCCTTTATAACTAATACAAAAATAAAAAAAATAAACTATTTACGGTACCTAAAACTACCTAAAGTATGCAAAATCGTATTTCTATTCACATATCCTATTCACTATGAGCTCCTATCTATGGTACGGTAGACTCCAATATTATAAAACCAATCCCTATTTTTTTTTAAATCTGCTAATATTGCCTTCTTCTTTCATTTCCAGTGGAATTCTATTGTAAATTGTTGGCCCTATAAATATATTTGATCTTTGTCCGAATTAATGAATTGTTAATTTATATCACTCCCGTCTTGGTGAATATACTAAAGAATCCTCATTCTTTTTCTATCTTCAACTACAGTAGTTCAAAAGCATGAACGACCCACGACTGATATGTTGACAGTGTCGACAAAAGTAGAGCCAAGAGAACAAACAAAACTGTTGAAATTGCAACTCAACCCGACTTGAGTCGTGTTTGAGTCGACTTGCACCTCTTCGACTCGACTTTAGCTTCAGTCGACTTGCTCTCTTGAGACCGACTCGCAAGTCGACTTGCAGAAAGGAATGAGTCGCCCATCACTAATTCTAATATTCAAACAAAGGATAAACAAGGATTCTAATATTTACTGTGAAAGTGATAGCCGTGAGCCGTAGCAGGTATATCTGTTCAATCAGATAGAGATAAGCTGCGTTCTCCTGGGCGCTCTTTCTACAGGTGACCGATTAGATTCGCCAGCAAAAAATACACTGTTCTCTGCTGTAAAATCACTTCCCGGTGGTTCGGAAACCTCCTAAAACTGTAGGCCCAGCTCATCAATCACCATCATGCAGCTCATTACCCACGCACAGGTCTCAGACCTATATGGACTTCATCCTCCAAAAAAAATTTAGGATAAACAAGGATTCTAATATTTTTACTTTTTAGTATATTTTTTATTTATAGTCATGTTAGCTGACAATAACTTGGACTTGCAATGTAATTATTCCAGTTTAATCCTAACAATTGAAGCAATAATCATTATGATATTCATGGCACTTGTCAAATGCATCAATAAGAATAATATTGTTAGGAGACGCAAGAAAGAAGAAAACATTATTTTACGCTACTCATTGTGTGAACAGTGCATCCGGTTTCACTGATAACATGTACTTGTTTTCCTCTCTGTCCTCATTTTGTCTCCTCTTTTCGTCTTCCTCACTCTCGTATGACAAATACGTTTCTAGAATGTTCGAGTAAATATACTAGAATGACCCATATATTTGTGGAAATTACTAGAATAAACAAAAATCTTATAAAAGCAGTTGTGAATATCAGCAGTTATTGTTCAGACTTCCTTTACAATCGTATCGAGTGACTGTTTGTGGTGGCAGTATACTAACCAATTGGTCTTATGTGATCGCTGATACTAACAGTGCTATTGTTATATATTGTGATTACGCATATCAAGTGCTCGTGATAAGTTTATGTGGTAAATTCTCTGACAGTTGACATTCTTCTTCATGGCAGAATACTCAGTGCTATTATTGTGGTTGTTAAAAGCACGGAACAGACATTGTGCTTTGTGTTTATTTATTAAAAGTTTTAACTGTTTATTAGACATCACTTCTTACGTCATTGAACAGTTTATTGGACAGTTATTTATTAAATTATTGATCGGCCTATTGGCAGTCAGTAATTACTATTTGTACAATGATAATAGGAAATTCATTATTAGTTGAACGAAATTGAACTTACAACACGCACTAATCACATCACACAAGAAAAAACAGTTCAATTTCGTTCAACTAATAATGAATTTACTATTATCATTGTACAAATACTAATTACTGACTGCCAATAGGCCGATCAATAATTTAATAAATAACTGTCCAATACAAACTGTACAATTGAACGAAATTGAACTGTTTTTTTCTTGTGTGATGTAATTAGTGCGTGTTGTAAGTAAATTGTGTAAATTTTTTTTTTAACAAATAAAGTTTGAGTGTTACTTTCAAGTGTTTGCCAGCATATTTTTAGTGATAGAACCCGTAATAATATCTAAAGGATATCTCTAAAATCCTACAAAGTTGAAGTAGGTTGAAGCTATGACTATCAACCATTCTTTTAAAGGTTTTCCTGATTCCTTTGAAAAACGAAATACCTTTATGCCTTTCTCCGAAGACAAATTGGATAAAATGACTTATTTATGCATTTATTTATTATTATTATTTTCTTGATGTAGTTATCATTATTTTATCAGTATGGTTTTAAAACAAAGTAAATTTTATAGTTTATTTGAGTATTGAATCAATACTCACATTACAAACATTCTAATGAAATAGAGAAATATAGAAGAAAGATATAGATTAACACATTGGAAGTATCAAAGTCTTCTTTCCTGTAGTATGATCTCATAAAAAGATTAATAGAATAATGATAGATTACATTGTCTATAGTTTATATTATCTGATGAAATGACTCAACAGCTTTTGATTTAGGACTTACAATTAAGTTGAAGCTTCGAAACTTTTTGGTCCATTTATGAATCAAACGCTTATCTTGTTCGGAAATAAGTACGATTAGAGACATGGTGAGAGGTCACGTTTTATCCTCGTAGCTTTACATGGAAACTTACACACTTTTATTACATGCTTTCCTCACAAGTTATCTCTTTTCAAATAATGCTACTGATGATCTTGGAAAAGTAGTTTCGGGTCGTTTAGGATGATTCATGGAGGATAAAGATAGCAAACCACATTAGATTTTGTAGCCTGAATTAGACGAAAAATATCTCTGGAATAATTTTGTCATTTTGACTTGGAATGTTACAATTCGGTTTATAATCTTAAAGCCTTTTTGTTGTTCAAAATTTCTTGTAAGAACTTGGTGCCAAGTATTACCGCTGTAACTTGAATCTCGTAGAATGAGAATAGTAGCCTATTGAGCGTGATTTAAATGAGTAAAAATAGTAATTCCACACTATAAAAATATTTTAATGATATCTTAGAAGTAGTTTTTGTTAATTTTTTCAAATTACCCATTCGATTTACAGTATATCAGTTTCAGAAGCATTCTACTCACTTTTTTTCATTTGAATGAGTCAGTCTTGTAAGAGGCAAGGGATCTACAGTCAATCACTGCACTATAAATATTACTATCAAATTTTAATTAATTTTTTTTTTTTTTTTGAGGATGAAGCCCATATAGGTCTGAGACCTGTGCGTGGGTAATGAATTGGATGATGGTGATTGATGAGTTGAACCTACAGTTTTAGGTGGGTTCCGAACCACCGGGAAGTAATTTTACAGCAGAGAACAGAGTATTTGGCTGGCCAATCCAATCGGTCACCGTTACAAAGAGCGCCTAGGAGTTCCATAGCTTATCTCTGATTGAACAGATACCTGCTACGGCACTCGGCTGTCACTTCCATGAATCTGAATTGAATCTGGATTTCTAGAATGTGTAATGACACTTCTAAAAATTTTATTTAATTTATTTTTTCTTATCCCTCTCCTTCTTCATCCTCTTCTTCTCCGCCGCCATCTTCTCTTTCTCCTCCATCGACATCACAATCATCATCAGCATCTTATTTTTATTATTAATAATTATTAAAAAAATATTTTTATTGTTATTATTATTATTATTATTAGACGTGAAGCTCCCAAAGTGGAAGACGCTGAGATGGTTCATTTATTGGACTTGTTCTTCTTGTTTGCCCACCAGCTTTTCATTTTATATGCGAATTCAGCTTTTCTCTCTTCGCTCCATTTTGTTCCAACTATTGGGGGTTTTGTCTCTGGTATAACTTCACATTTATTAAGTCTTATTTTGAAGTTTTTTCTACTGTAAATTTCTTTGTTAGTTATTTTGGCCGGTACTAGGCCTTTTTAACATTCTGTATCCATTCTCCTCCATTGACAAGTGACGCTACATAGTTTACAATTTTTTTGTTAGTCTATTGTCTGGAAGCTTCATGATGTGATCATGGCATTTAAGGGGTCTTTTCCTCATATCTGTCTCTATATTAGAATATTCTTCAACTTTAGACGTTCTCTGTAATCTATATCCGTTTTCGGTACGCCTTGGTCCAAGGATTTTCCCAACTATTTTTCTTTCTTCCTTCTTTAGATTTTCCATATCCATTTTTCTGTTCAGGGACAGGGTCTCGCTGGCATATTATGATTTTTATTCATTATTATTTTTTATTATTTTTTTTATTTTTATTACCGGTATTCATATCATTATTATTATTATTATTATTATTATTATTATTCATTTTTCTCCTCATTCTTCTAGAATCCCTCAGCGTTAGAATTTCGTCCGCAAGTATCTGTTTATGATATAGGATAATATGGTTTTTATACATCATATTTTCAAAATTGAAGAACGTTTTTTCGATGACCTATTTCATAGCATTGGTCCGAGGTCTGTTATCGCCCATTTTCCAATATTGATTTGTTTATACGGCAAATATCAAAGGAACCGAGATGTCGCGAAAAAACAGGTTTACAAATTGTGCAAACAGATATTGCGGAATTTCTACAGATGAATATTGTTGTGTTCCACGAAGAGCTTTAGGACATTTTCATGTATGTTGCAAGTGAATTGAATTCGGTCATGCGTGATTGCGTGCGTGTGTGTGCGTGTGTGTGTGTGTGTGTATTGTATGCTGGATGTTTTGAAGCATGTCATTGAATACCCTACGGCCGTAGTGGCTGAGTCATACCGTGTTCCCATGTGACCTCACTCGTGGAACCTCTGACTATTAATTCGAGTGAAATATGAGCCCTTACATGTCTTTTATCTATCTCTACGGCCTCATTTAGCTTCAATTTTAAATAGTGCAGGACCGGTACTGGTATTATTCATCTTGTTATTCGTTGTGTTGACCATGTAGATAACCCGTTGAGTCTATATTGAGAACGAGTATGAACTTTGAACTTCATTTGGGAAGAAAAGGGTTAGACAGAGAAAGTTATTCTAATCCACTGAAGTAATTATTTATACTTTTATACCCACTGCCCAATGTCCTGTAAATGGATACGGATTTTATTACAAAAATCAGCGTTGCTGATGGAAATACATTAGTAAAAAGTAAATTCGTATGGCTTTTCGTGGTGGGGGGACCCTTACGGGTAGTTCCACCTCGCCGTTTTTTTAACGACTGCTTTTTTTATATGCAACCGGGACCGACGGCTTAACGTGTCCTCCGAAACACGGAATACATTAGTAAAAGGGAAATGTCTGCCCTGCCAAATGACTCAGCGCGGATGGTTGAATACTATGTTGCAAAGATAGACTATAAAATATAACAATTTTGCATATACGTTTTTCGTAAAAGAACTAATGTTCTTCTTATTTTTTGTTTTAAAAAACCTGTATTTCTACGAACGTTGTTCGGAATAGGCGGATAAATATTGTGAGCAGTGTTGCAAGGTACAATATTTGGTATTAAGGTATTTTAACACCTTAAAGAGAACCGCTGTTCCGAACAATGTTCGAAAAAATACCGTCAATGACCTTTCGGGTATATGCCGGCTGTAAATAACGAGGAATGTTATATTATAACGATTTTCAAACACAAACAAAAATAAGTTTCTTTTAGGAGTTTCAAAGGTACAAAATGTTTTGAGCCAACTGTCTCTTCTAAGAATTTATTAATTATTGTGTATGTAGCCTGTCAAAATTCTCTGATCTTTTGCTTCTCAATGACTAGGGCATGGTTAAGCCAATGTACCTGAATTTCCTGGAATACCCTTATACTATCGGTGGAAATCGATATTTCGATCTATGCGCATAGGCTTCAGTTTGGAGGTGAATGAACTTTGATCTCTTTTAGAATGTTACATTCAAATGTTTTGAACGCTAAAACTGTATTAAACAATATATTCTACAACAAAATTATATCATATTGACTGTCAATTTATGCAGATTACGACTGTATAAGACACTTGAATGTTTGATAGACCATAGGTCCATCTATATATTATAGCCTATAATATACCGATATAAAAATTATATAATTTATATTATCAGCGGTAAAACGGCATAGCCTCTAAATGATGTATCACATTCCAAAACTCCGAGTACAACCCATTAAGCACCCTTCAAAACTTCAAAGGAATAAAACTCTGAAAAATCAATTCCGAAGGGATTAAAAAATATCATTCCACGTCGCATCGCAGCTAACTCTATACCACCGGTAGCCTGGATTAGTTGACAAATCCTGGAAGTTGGAAAATTTCAACTCTGACAGAATCTTATTTGTGGAGGGGTTTCGACCTTCATGGATCACTTGGCATAACGGCAACTTATGCAGTTCAAACAAATATTCTATAAGAATGCTAATATTCGCGATAGAAAAAATTGAAGTTTCTACGTATTCACGACAATCAGCAGAGTATGATAGAATTTCTAAAAAATCAAACATCCAAAATGTTGATTTTTTATGCTAGCTGAGTTAAAAACGGAGATGACCTTGGCTACAAGCGCGCGATTCTGGTATTAGTCAATGAAATGCACCACGCCCTTAACTTTGGGATTATGCTACTATGATAAGTTGTTCACTCTATCAATTATGTTTTTGATTTGTTCTGCAATGTTAATGTTATCCTGTAAATTTTATTGTGTATCATGCCCATAACTTATTGGAATATGTTAGTATAACAACTTGTTTTGTTTTTTCAAATGTTGACTTATACTTTGTTGTATATAATGAATTAGTTATAGTGACTTTTGTCAATGCTGAATTTTGTATGACAATAAAACATTCTTGATTCTTGATTGATACATCACAGCGACGTGTAGCTCGTGGGAACTGCACAATCTGATCCTGTGCTTTACTAGAATCGCGCAACTCTCGATAATTGCTCTGGCTACGAAATTGCTCCAGCTATATTCGCGCGATTGTAGCTCGTGTGAACTTGGTCTAAGGCTTCCGACCGGCAATTGGGACGTCCGCGGTTCGATTCCCGGCGGTGACTGATGTTTTTGTGTAGCAGAGTTCATCGATTTCATCAGCTATTCAATGCTGTTGTCAAAATCCGCCATTATGGAAGTCTTCAGCCTTCACTTTGAGGAATTCAAAATCTATATATTATGCTCTATATATTTGTCAGTTTGATGAATATTGTAATTTCCTTCAAAACTAACTTGGTATAGTTTAGTGTAAGCGGCCCTGCACACTGTCCATTTGGTCCAAATCCGCATTCTGGGTTACCTAGGCTTAAATAATGAGTAAGAATGTAAAGATTTTGCTGTCAGTGAACTGGTGTACGTAAATTAATTTAACAAATTATTACAACTTCAACTATAGGTTTTAATTGAACTCTCTCCTCGACCGCAATTCCCAAACAAAACACCAACTGACTATTAAACTATAAGTCACCATAGGTTAAATCAATAAATTATAAGTTTTTAATTCTTATTACTTGTTAATTCACACTGGAGACATACAACTAGCATTTTACGCACCATACTTGATAATACGATGTCAAGGAGATCCACAGTGTTATGTAGGGGTTACGGTTAGCGCAGTTGTAAAAGGCAGGGTAAGAGAAAGTTGGTTTGCCAGCCAATGAATGACGATGAATCATAACCTTTTAATCATCTTCCATTCACAGTGCTAATTACATGTGTGTCAAGCGCAGATCCCGTTTCAGAGATCCTTTCGACAGTTGGGACTCCATATTGTTTCAGACAACTTACTACCCACATAATAGACCACATTCAGAGTGAAATTAGCTCTTGCTATGCATAAGGAATCAGTTTTGATGAGTAATAATAGGGTTCCAGTCTTCAAAATGCATCTAGGAGTGAAGTTGATAGATGTGGAGTCGTAAGTTCATTTTAATAACTTTTATTAATTTCTTTTTTGATGAAATTTTAAAAATATTAAGATATTGCTGAGCTATTGGTGATGTATCACTTGCAAGAGTGGTCATGGCTGAAAAGTTTTGAAGGGGGGGTAAGAAATTTGGATTTTGATGACTGTTTTGGAGATTCCCTATTTTCTATCCCATTTCCAGTGAAGTTCGAATTTTGGGGGTCGTGACGCTCAACGCACCACCTAGGTTGACCTTGATCACTGGTAGGCTATCTATATGAGCATGAACAGGTGTGGAGAAAATCTTTAAATTAAGCTACAAAGTAAGAAAAAAATACACGAGGATTTATTTTGAAGACACTTAAAATAGAATACTTTTCAGAGAGAAAATTATAACAGACATAATATAAATGTGTCGTGTTAGAAGAGATGTGGAACCTTTTTTACGGAGGATGAAGCTCACACACATAGGTCTCAGACCTGTGCGTGGGTAATGAATTGGATTATGATGATGATGATGATTGATGAGTTGGACAGTTTTAAGTGGGTTCCGAACCACCGGGAAGTGATTTTACAGCAAAGCCCAGAGTCTTTTTGCTGGCCAATCCAAGCGGTCACCCTTACAGAGAGCGCCTAGGAGTTTCGTAGCTTATCTCTGATTGAACAGATACCTGCTAAGGCACTCGGTTATTACTTCCGATGTTCATCGTGAATAAGTAGGCCTAGTTCGGTAATTTCAGACTTCTTATTCATGAAAATTATAATATAAATGAAATTTATTTTAAATAAACAAAAATAGGAGCAAAGAAAAAAAGGGTGATGGAAAGAAGGAAGAGGAGAAAGAAGAAGATGAAAAAGTAACAGAAGAAGAGCAAGAATAAAACAAAGTAAAAGAAGGGAGAAGGAAAAGAAAAATGTCATGGTTTAAAAAATCAAGATCCACCTTCTTGTAGTCTACAATCATCAGCTTTATTTAAAAAAAATCATTTTACTTTGAATTTATACTTGGTTATTAAATTCGATATACCAATACAGGAATGGATTAGAAAAATTCTGCGGGGAAACTCATATCATATCATGGTAAACTTTTAAGCTCTTTCCTATTTTAATTTGTTCATTACAATTTACATCCGTGAATCAACTCTGTTTAATATTACTGTAAATAAAAATTAAAACGATTACTTGAAGATTGCAAGTATTTTATTCTCAAACAAAATACCGAATTGACCGACAGCATTTGGCTTGAATAATGGTCCAAGCTGGACTATATTGTGGAAGGTCATTTGAAAGGTAGGCTACAGTGTTCTATCTTCAGATAACAACAACAGCAACTTCACATCGTCTTTTTTCAACAATGAGACCCACTGGCATCGTGTAATGAAAAGTGGATGAGGCGGAGTGGCAAGGCACGAACCTCTTAACTCGTGAACAAGCCAAAGATGGCAGCGGAAAGAGAAAATCAAACCTGTTTGGGAAATAAAAACAGACTCCCCATTATAAGCACGACACCACCAGCACTCGGAGGTTGAGGAAGGAGCTATTTTAAGAGGTGAATCAGGTATCTTGCAACTTGAATTTATTCATTCATTATGGATATCATTTAATGCTGTGTTGAATCTCATTACATAATAGAGTAAAAGCCGGCTAATCCGACAAGTTTGGGGTGTTGCTGGATTACCGAATGCAAAAACAACACAATATGGAATGTTACTTAATACTTAATGAATCAAACACATCTGTTAAATAAAATAATAATAATAACAACAACAATGAATAAGACTTGAAGCTGTGACAGTCACATTTATCGAAAACCGTGAGATACTAGTTTCGGTTGTTACACCATTATCAATCTCAAACAAACTAAAACTAAAGTACAGAGTAGCTTTATATATTTATAATATTTTTTGCTTAATATAAAGCTACTCTGTACTGGAGTTTTAGTTTGTTTGAGATTGATAATGGTGTAACAAACTAGCATCTCACGGTTTTCAATAAATGTGGTTGTGACAACTTCTTCTTCTTATTCATTATGGATATCTTTCACAATATCACCTTCGCCACTACAAGGAAAGAATAATGATAATAATAATAATAACAATAATTAAAACACTCAGAAAAAACAATTAATTTTAATTGTTGGTGACATAAAATTAATGAATCTTATTGATAACCTTGGAAATAACCATCCATCTTTATAGGCATGTAAATGTAACCATAATTCAATTAATTATTACTTATGAAACTCAAAATGTTTTGATGAATCTTTGTCAGAGTGATTGAGAAAAGTTCAAAAGATTGTCACATTCATTTTAAGAATCGGAAACATTTTGTTCAAAATGGAGGAATGAACATCTGCTTTCTAAAATTTGTCGTAATGTCCTAGCTGGACGGAAGCTCATTAAACGATTTATCAGAAATATAATCAATTTTGATGGCTTTCATAAATATCATAAGCTATAATTAATATTAATAGTGTTTGGTGATTCATTATCATTAGACTATTATACATAGGCTATCAGAATTATTTACGTTTCTAAATCAGACCCACATTTTGCTCTTATGAGAGTGCTTAAATTCAATATATTCATTAAGATGGAACTCCTGTTCATTAATTTTCAAGTTTAACTTTGATTTTCAAGTTGCAGCTTCTTTGAAGCAATAAATTTGACCCTGCTTAAACTGAAATTTTGTTCAATTCAAGTGTTGTAGTAGTTGGATTCAGGAATGCTGTTGGTAGAAGAGAAGCACTATTTGGCTTTTATCTGTTGATTCAAAGATTTATGGATATCAACCAATTAATGGAAAAAATTAGGGTACGTGCAGCACTAGAAGGCGTATTTCATGGTTGAACAATTTGAGACAGTGGTACAGCTGCTCTTCCATTGAACTGTCCTGAGCTGCTGCATCAAAAAATAAAATGGCCGTGATGATAGCCAACCTTCTTAGAGGAGATGGTACTTGAAGAAGAGTCAAATCAAATTCAGGTTTATTTCAAACAAAAAATAATATGTACAATAATTTTTTAGTGTAAAATTAAAAAAGGATCACTAACATAAAATAAATACTAACTACTGCCACTAAAAGATGAAAAGAAATAGGAAATAATTAATTCCTACATAGTTCCTACATAGGTATTACTGCCTGTGCCCGGGAATGAGTCTACAGGAAGGTCATACATGATCAATAATACACAATTCATTGGAGTTATGAAATGAAAGCCTGTCAATAGTTGGAAAAAGGTAAATAGGATAGTTGGTATAGATACTACAATTTTATTTGAATTTGCTTTTTGGCTATTTTACAATTGAAAAAACTAAGTTTATTGAATGTATATCGAATTATGATTCCATTGAGATAAAGAGGTAGGTAATACCGAATGTTTGTAGATATTCTATTGGTAGTACGTAGTTGAGCTTCCCCAAAAATCGGACAATCAATCATCAAAATGATGAAAATTGAGACATTACAAACTCCATTGAAATGAGGATACATGGTGGTTGATAGTCAATAATTTTTCTTCCTCCCTCCCAGCAGATTTGTTAAGGGCGAACAATGTGTCATCATTAAAATCTTCAATCCTCAATAAAGCTGTCCGCAGAAAAACAAAAGCATGCAGATTGTACTCACTAATGCTTAATGCATTTAGTGGGAGTCTCCAATGGGGTGATACTTGCAGGGGTGGATTAACAGAAAAAGCTCGGCAAACGAAATAGGGGTGAGTCTGGAATGTTTTGGATTTACCCCCGTATTTCGAGGGTGGGTCTTATCGATGATGGATCAGCTGACTGCTGTATGTTAGGGGTTGGAGGGTCTGAGGCTCGTGGCCTTCATGCGATTTAGGGGTGATGTCTGCCTGTCTGTACGCCAGTCGCAGTATGGCTAGGGACTCTCTCTTCAACATGTCTGTGACACATTATCTGGTGATAATGTAGCCGTGTCTTTCGCAAACAGAGCTGTTCAAGAGAAAATAAGTGTTCTGATTTCTCACAAGTAATAAAGCAAGATTTTGTAATTAGATTAAGTACAGTATAAAGTTCCTGTTCCAGTTCACCATCTAACATCTGAAACGCTTCTAAATTTATTAAGACCTGAAATTCTATTCATTTACGAAGCTAGAATTGATTACTAATTTCCTACTATCCAATATTAGTTGATATAATTTTTTTTGGAGGATGAAGCCCACATAGGTCTGAGACCTGTGCGTGGGTAATAAATTGAATGATAGTGATTGATGAGTCCGACCTACAGTTTTAGGTGGGTTCCGAACCACCGGGAAGTGATTTTACAGCAAAGAACGGTGTCTTTTGCTGGCCAATCCAATCGGTCACCCTTACAAAGAGTGCCCAGGAGAACGCAGCTTATCTCTTTCTGATTGAACAGATACCTGCTACGGCTCACGGCTATCACATCCCAATAATCAAAAAAGGTTTATCCAATGTTACTATCCAATGATTTGTCCACATTAACTATCCCCTTTTACTCATTCGCATCATCTATATGTTTACGATTGTAATTATTACGAGAAAGAGTTTCGTATCTGATGCTTACTCTGCTACGCCTATTGCCGGTGGGTTACTTTACACCTATTACTAGTGGGTCACAATAATAAATTATTAATACAAGCATAGATACTAATGGGTGACCTTAAACTATCGTGGTGCTCTCACTGTTTACAATTTCTTACCCGGTGGTTCGGAAACCACCTAGAACCATAGGTTCAGGACTGTAGATTTAGAACTGTGGGATAGTGATACAACATTGTATCATTATTCGCCTCATTACCCACGAACAAGTCTTAAACTTATGTGACTTATCTTATCAGCAAGGAAAAATAATAAATATTTTAATTGTACCCTCTTGAAGTATCAATTTCTCAAATATTTAGAGCAAACTTTAGTAGGTAGGCTAGGGGAAGTGACAGCCATGAGCCGTAGCAGGTATCTGTTCAATCAGAAAGAGGTAAGCTGCGTTCTCCTGGGCACTCTTTGTATGGATGGCCGATTAGATTGGCCAGCAAAAAAGACACTGTTCTTTGCTGTAAAATCACTTCCCGGTGGTTCGGAACCCACCTAAAACTCCAGCTCAACAATCACCATCATCCAACTCATTACCCACGCACAGGTCGCAGACCTATGTGGGCTTCATCCTCAAAAAAAAAATACAACCCACAATGTACCCTATATATTTAAACCAGATCCTATGTCAACAGAACGAGGTATTTTCTTTGTTTTCTCCATAACTCATGCTATTTGTCATTTATTATAAATAATTATTTGTATCATATTTCATATGGCAAATACTGACTAGTCGCATTCAAAATTTGTTCAATAATTTCTTGTAAGGTCAGGAGAGATATTTTGTTGTAATGCTGTTTGTTCCTTATTCAACACCTGCTTCTGACAATAGCCTCATAATCCACAAATCATAATAAATTACATTGACATTCCAATGGTGCAAGTGGGAAGACACCTGCAGAAATAATGCTAAGCTAATACATTAACTAACAGCTAATAATGCGATTTATACGAGCAATCTACGAAGGTTGCATACATTATAATGAGACTATTCAGGTAGCCTCGTTTTGTTGAGGTAGGATCTCATCCTTATAAGGGATGCATTGTGGGCTTTATTAGCCTACAGTAACACATTTTTTAAAAGTTTGATATTGACACCATTTGTTTCTGTAACAAAAAATTATCCAAAGTTGGAAAAAATATTTTTTTTCATCGGGATATCGACGCTTTCAAAAATTATGTTCTCACATTGTTGCTCTTAAATGACTATTATTAACCAACGTTTTCTCTTCTGTTTGAGATGATCCGTTGTTTAGAAAAAATAACGACTATGATGTAGCAGTAGACTTCACATGTGTTTAACAGGCATTCCATTACATATATCTACAATTTCACAGCCTGATACTTATAGGCTCTTTTTTACACAACTTCTTTACTTTCTTCTTTGAACCCTTCCAGTTCCTCGAAGTAATAATAAATATCAAGTACTACAGATGTTGATGATAGCATTTAATTACCGCTTTACCGTTTTTCTATAGACAGTTGAAGTAGTTTCAGTTTTTCACTTCATTCCCCCAATCCCAAGGTCAATGACCCGTTGCGATCGACGTTATGTCTCGTATTATTAATCTCTGTCTTTACAACAAACAAACTTGGAAACTTGTTTTTTTTATCGTGTCTTTTAAATGGAGTTACGCTATGCGTGGGTGCCGGAGATTGGGAAATCTGTCTTGAAAAGAATGCGCGGTGAATGAACCTTTGAAATTTCCTCATTTTTCTCATCAATTACTGAGGTATCAGAGATGAATGAACTGGAAAATTTTGATTTCAGAATTGAAATGCTTTACTAGTAAAGCTAGCAAACTTACTGTTTCACTATCCCTAGCAGTACGGTAGGATATTGGTTATTTGAGGTGTGTGAAATGTAGCTCTAATGCTCTAATTAAAGTGATTCTTTCAAAAAAGTGTGGAAGATATGATATAAGTAATAAATTAGAGAGAATAGTTTATTAAATAGACTGTAAATAGAAATTTGAGCATATTTATTTAAATATTTGAGAATAATTTACATACATTGTTCTGTAATTGAGAGCATTCTCGTTTCTCGTAGTAGTGAAATAGGCTTAAATAAATTATATATTTTATCATAAAAGTGTGGCTAATTAGATAATGGAATATGGAATATTTTAAAAATCTATTAATTGTTGGTTTTGAGAGTATTTTAAGAGTTGGTTATTTTGGCAAGTTTCTAGCCTTTTCTATCCATTAAAAAATTTACATTATAAGTTATTGTGGAATCAAGGAACAAAATATTGGAAAGGATGATTGATAGGATATTGATAAGGAAATATTGTTTGAAGATTCAGCTCCTATTCATTTATGAGTTGACGGCAACTGGCAATTGTATGACACCTTTGTCACAAGTGTCAACCAGCTCTAGAGTTTATTTTGGAAAATACCAATCTTCTCCATTGAAGTTTTGCGTAAACAAAACCAAATGTTCGTTTACAAGTGGAATAGTATTTCAATAGAATTTTTTTTTTTAATTTTTTCGAAGGATGAAGCCCACATAGGTAATGAGTTGGATGATGCTGATTGATGAGTTGGACCTACAGTTTTAGGTGAATTCCGAACCACCGGAAAGTGATTTTACAGCAGAAAGCAGTCCTTTTTGCTGGTCAATCCAATCGTTCACCCACAAAAAGTGCCCAGGAGATCCAGGAGGCCCTGAACAGATACCTGCTACGGCAAATAGAAGTAATAAGATGTGCCCAGCTGTGGAGTTGGTAATTTGGAAAATTTCCAAGTTTTCCATTCAAGTATCCAGTTAATAAATTGAAGAATTGAACACTGTGAGGTGGTGTGGAATCAAGGAACAGTATCCTTTGTAGGAAATGTTTTTCGACCTCCAATCGAAGTTTTCGAACTGACTGTCAACCTCTGTTTGCAAGATGTTGTAATGGGAGAACAAACTATCTCTGTCTTTGTCTCATGTTAGTCTTTATCAGTCTGTCTCTTTCTAAAGGATGGTGTAATGGGGAAAAACGTGAGCCGGCTGTTCAATTATTTGTTGGACGAACGAAAGTGTGTGGAGAGAGGAGTAATTCTTTTCTCTTCTCTCTTTCTATTTCATTCTTTTTCTATCGTCTTCTCTCTTGCTCACTCTAGACGTGGCCAACACCACGTTCACCGTTCAGAGGCTCCGAAGACTCCAAAAGACGCACAACTGGAAAAGGGATGCACTATGCAGCCAGCATTACAAGCTGGATGAATGGGAGGGGGAAGAATTGTGGCAGGAACCATTCCGCTAGATCAAGCACAAAAGAGAGTGCACTGTACAGAACGACTCTAAAATTGGCTGACAAAAATTTAATACAGATTGCTAAATCTATTGCATAAGGTATAACACATGATACATGGAAATCAGGAAAAAACGTGAAGAGAAGAAAATTTTGAAGAACGTGGTATTGAAATGGCTGGATGAGAAGACTTCGATCTGACCATGAAACAAGGGCGGTCCCAGCTGGGGTTGGGATTCAAAAATTTGGATTTTGGTGTCTTTTTTATATCAACTTTCTCTTGGTAAATTTAACAACTTGCAGTCAATTTTAATTGAGAATAAATAGAATATTTACTCACGTAGGCTGAAACGTTTTCGAATCATGATGATTCATTTTCAACGGTGCGGGGCTGCATGAGTAAATATACTTTTTATTATCAATTAAAATTGACTGCAAGTCGTTAAATTTACCAAAAAAAGTTAATGATCAACAACGCAGATCATTATGGAACAAGAAATTCAAGAATTGAATTTTTATTTTGTCCCCTTGCTGATTACTAATCTTATTTGCCATTTTTGCATTTATGATGCATTTGCCATTTGCTCAGAGAAAATTGAATTGAAATTGTATGCAGGCCCACCAATTCAACAAGGTAATTTGATAGGCTTTCTCCGTTTTCGTCTGCATTATATGTTGTTTTAAAAGCTTTCAGCCTGCTATATTGTCAATAACAATTCCATTGTTTATTTGCATTGTTCCATGACCCAATGCAAATACTAATGCAGATATTCAAATATGGATTCGGTGTTATAGCAAAAAATATACTGTACCTTTCAGCTCAATTACTTATTTCCACATGTTCAATTTATCATCCATCATTTACGAAAATGAGTTGATTTTTGGGTTGATATCAGATCAAAATTGTAAGAACTTGATAGGATTATTGATAGTATCCATTTAATCTCAATGAGTTAAATTCAGGATTTTAAAACATTTTATCGTAGTTTCAAGGAATTGTTAAATAATATTTAACTTCAGATACCTACTAGAAAAATCCAAAGTTATTGATTTATTGGTTCAAGCCAGTTTTTTCAAACTACTTATTAGTTTGTTTATTTGCTTTAGATATTAGATTTTCCTCATTTTTATAGGAAAATATGTTGATAAATTTGATATGGCTACTCTGTATAGGAGAAAAACTCCATTATTTTTCCTTGATTACTTAATTATTGTAAGTTATTGAAATTATTTATTCATATCTCATAATACTGTAGGGGGACAGTTTGATGAGGACACTTCCTTCATTAATTGAAGGAAGCAACAGTGGCGGTCCCAGGATTTCATTTCGGGGGAGGGATGACCTCCGTGGTTTCTGGCCCCCCCCCCCGGGAAAAACGTGGAATTTAAAGCCTAAAAACGTATTTGAGCTCTAAAATATGCTCAAGCTAATAGTATTTATGTTAGCTGATAAAATAGTTTTTCATTTAATGCTTATTGTACCTGGGTGAAATAAGACCCAACCATAGTATGTGTAACTTGTAGTAAAACAAGAATTTTATTTGTACAAGAATTTTACACATTGGTTGGGTTTTTACTCTTCTAGCTAACAAGTAACAATGACACAGATTAAATTTATTTCTCGCAAAAACTATACATACATAATTATAAATAAATTCTTTTTTAGGGGGGGGATCCATCTTGATATTTCGGGGGGGATATATCCCTCCCATCACCCCCCCCCCCCCCCTGGGACCGCCACTGGGAAGCAAGGAAGTATCAGGAAATACTTATCCAAGATTTTTGCAATAATTATTATTAGAATGGCTTTTTTTGTCAACCTGACTCAGTCAAAGTGATTTAATATATTAGGTACCCCAAATAACTCAAAAGCATATAGGTTGAGGTACGAACAATGGGGTGATAAAGGGGATGTTTGCCTCCGAAATTCTCAACCAACACTAAAAACAAAGCTTTATATATGTCTTTATGATGATGAGGACTTTTCAGGTGATATCCCACCAAATTATTTTCTTGTAGTTGGTATCCGTGAAAAAAGTTTTGTAACTGATAACTGAATTATGAATTCTTGCGTACTAAGTCTATGTAGTATGTGTGACTCTAAAGTGTGCTTTCTTTAGTGAACGGGTCAGGGTGAGTCATCGCAGGAGGTCTGTCTGAATGGAGGGGATCATTTAGCGTTGGTAGAGTAGCCTAGCGTGAGACCATTCGTCCATTCCAGTTAGCCAGCTAGTCAGTTCAGTTGTCAGTTTGTTCTTCAGTTGCATGTTAGTACAGTGACGTGTATTTTGGAAATAGTTTATTATTGAATCAGTTGACCATCTAAGTTGTGAAGTTTCATTTGTTATTTTGCAGTTGTTCTCATAAATACAGGTGAGTTGAAAGTTTATATCATTTGCAGTTTGTAAGAGTTGAGCTGGATCCATCATGCCGGCTTGTTTCGTAATGAAAGCTTTGTAAAAGATCACATCTAAACTTTACGTATCATTATGTCATCCTAAACCCAAGACATTGATATTTTGAAAGTGTTCATAGGATCTGTTAACTAAGAATTTTTTCTTTAAACAATTTGTGCAGTAATGACTGAAAGACGCCTTTGAGGTTATTAACCACTATGATGATGCAGTCTTCCAACCCTAAATTAAAGCACACCGTACTTACAAATTTCTCCTGTAACGTTAAAAAAAATACAAAACCATTTTGAAAGTTACACCATGAAAGTTTTCTTGTAGCAAAGGACGCAGAAAACGATAATTTACAATGAAATATCTTTTTAGCAAACTGTTTCCTTTTTTTTGCCAGAGCCAAATCGTACAAATGCCAACAACAGTGGCGTTTCCTGCCCAAAATTGTTAGGCAAGCACTAAAGCATGTTAGAAAAATTTCAACTCCAATATCAAGTGCCGGGGGGGGGGGGGGGGGGGTAATGAAGGTGTATTTTGGGAGATAAGTTACTCCCCAAGGACCTATTTAAATTTCACTTAAATTTAAAATTAAATATTAATATGATATTCTCCTATGTAATTTTCAATGCAATACAATTTTATCATTTAATTTTTTATCTAAAACAATGTTTTTCTTACCTTATGCTGCTACTTGTAATTGAGTGGTACTCGTCTCTCTTTCTTGGCAAACTCATCAATGACATCATCGTAGAATGATGGACTTTTTTGCATTTCTGCTAAAAGTTCTTTTTCGATTGATAATAATGCTAAATTGCTGAGTCTCTCCTGTCCTGTTGAATTCCTAATGTAGGTCTTGATTCTTTTTAAAGTTGAAAAACTTCTCTCAGTCGAAGCACTTGTTGCAGGAACCGTAAGAGCAAGTTGGCAAAGTTTGTACACTTCAGAGAACTCCTCACTGAGGCCACATTCTTTTAACGAAGTAACTAACTCCTTTATACTATTCTTGTTGAGACCAAAAGTAGTTTCATATATTGCAGTGAGCTCTGATCGGAGTGATAGAAGATCAAACAAATCACCATAATTTTTTTTTAGGGAAAGAAATGCTGTCTCTTGAACAGTTTTATTGTCTTGAAAATTCAAAAGTTCCATGAACTTCAATTCTTCGAAATTTCCAAACCTTTCCACTAACTGTGTTGTCAACATGTCGATTATTTCGAATAATAGGCGTCGATAACATGTTTCAATATCACCAACAACATCTATTCTTGCACGCTTTTTAGATGGCTCGATACCTAAATCAATTGTCTTTTTCCAAAAAACTTCAAACTGTTCTCTTTTCAAAATAATTACGTTTTTGAACTCCACTATCTTGCTTACACAAAAATTGATATCATTTGTTTTACTTTGTAGAATTGAAAATAGAATGTCACAGAATGGGAAAATTTCCGAAAATACATTGAGGAGGAAGTTGAAATTGAAATTATTTTTTAAAACGTCCAAATACCCTTTCGATGAATTTATGGTTTCAATGTCCCAATCTTCCGAATTTTCTAGAATTTTTTCAAAAAGGCTAACTAATTGTTCTCGCTGCTCTTGTACAGTTAAGATGAGTCGACTCTGGTAGTTCCATCTAGTAGGTGCTACTTGGGGCAATCTTTTTTTAACTTCTAAATCCAAAGCATGACTACGTTTGGTTGATTTTGAAAAAAATGCAGCCAACCCCCCAAGATTAAGAAAAAATATTTTGCAGTCTTTTATTTTAGAAACTGACTGTTGAAGCACTAAATTTAGTCTGTGGGCCATACAATGTATGAAAATAGCATTTTTGAAAGTCTGTCTCACTTTAGCCTGCAAGCCACCCAATTCCCCTGCCATAACAGCTGCCCCATCATAGCTTTGTGCTACAAGTTTGGATCCACACTTATAATTTTCCATAGTTTCTTCTACCACTCTGTACAATGCAGAAGCATTTCTATTTTCGGTAACATCTTTGAACCCTAGAAAACGTTCATTCACTTCACCACTTTCTGAAAAAAGTCTCAAAACAACCGATAGTTGAGATTTTTTATTGATATCAGTTGTTTCATCCAATATGATGGCAACAAATGATGTCTCTTCTATTTCTTTCTTAATCCGCTTCATTACTAATTCACCTATACTTTGGATTAAGTCGTTTTGAATTGAATTTGAAGTACATTTGAAGACGGTGGATGTTTCAACATGATTTCGTAATACATCGTCAAACTCGGCTATAACATCTACTAAGTCTTTATAATTACCTTTATTTAATGAGTCATCGCTTTCATCATGACCCCTAAAACTAAGTTCATGTTGAGCAAGATAAACGGTTATTTTTATGAATCTCTTCAGAATTTCGCGATTTTTCTTAACTAATTGATTGTGCTGTTCATTTTGTATTCTACATGTTTCACTCAATGCAAATTCTATTCTACGTGTTTGAGAAAATGTTTTTTCACTTATCACAGCCCTCAAGTGGGAATTGCTTTTAGAATGTCGTTTTATCAAATTGTTCAAGTTATTTAAATCTGAAAATCCTTTTTTGTTCCAAACATTTTTTTCTCGGCTGAATAGAAGACATGGCCAGCAGAATAAAGCTGATTTTTTTGGACAGCCTGTTATCCAACAGCATTTTTCATAAATATTGTCTTTAAAATGTCTGGTAAAATTTTTACCTTGTTGACTGATATTCAAATTAGGAGTTGGCCTACCTTTAGAAATGATCTCTTTTTTCCGTTCAAAAGTTTGAATTGAAAATTCTCTTGTCACAGAACACACAACACAATCACAATCACTATTATTATTCACTTCCATCATAGAGAAAAGAAACTAATTAAGAAACTAACTTTCAGTATTTTTTCTGTGCTTCCATTTTCATCACAGTTGCCGTGACCACGTGAAACTTTGTTTATAACGGACTAAAACTAACCTCAAATTAGGAAACCTAAAATTATTGAAGTTGGCCATCTGGTGTAGGTGTAGATCTAGGAGGCAAGAATATTCAAAAGCGGGATGGTTGTATGCGATTTTGAAATAGCTTACTCGTGTAGTTTATCCAGCATCATTCTCAACACATTTATGAACGATCTTGGACCATAAAAAATAACTTTTACATCAGAATGGCACAGAATTTAATTGATACTTTCTATTTTCTATGATCATTTATTGTGACAGAAGGAAAATAATCGCTCATTCGTTGATACATAGCCAAACTTCCGTTGCTCCAACAGGCTGGAGTTACTGTAAGCTCGCTTGCACTGCTTTGCTATAGTGTACGGAGTATATAGATATACAGTCACTGTAAGCTCGCTTGCACTGCTGTGCTATAGCGAGCGTCCGTAGCCATCCAGACCCACTGAGATACAGTATAGAGCGCCAAGTTCAAAACACCATTTCCAAAATTATACTGGCTTCATATAGAAATATCACCAGAATTTCAAAGCAATTAAAGAAATTATATAATTTTTATATTTTTATTTTAGCCTCTTCATGGGCAAGGCAAGCAGTGCTTTCCTCGCTTACATAGAGAAAACGCCACTGGCCAACAAGTTGAACTCTTATCGGTTTATTTTTCTTCGCGTTTGATCTTATTCTATTGGTACCGGTACGGTACCGTACAGTGAACGAACTAATGAGCCTAGTTGTAAACTTTATTAATCCAGGTGGTCAGTAATCTAATCTGCTATAAAAATTTTGAAATAAAACTACTCTATTTTCTTAAAAAGAGCAGAGGCAAACAATTATGACTGTTGTATAATTTTGGCTGGGGAAAAATGTGTAATTTAATTGCCACTGACTTTAATGTGACAGCTACCTCATCTGAATCCATATCACTTGGAAAGTCCAAAAGGTCTTGATTTACATTAAAATTTCAAACTATTTTATCGTATGGATTTAATAAGTAAATACTGGGAAAACTGTAGGGGAATGAATTGGATATATCCTCCCTAAATTTTTAATTTCAATAAAAATGCATAATAATTGTTTAATAAATGCCTCTGTTATTGGGTTACAAGACAGAAAATAATAATTATACTAAAAATAGCTTTATGTTGTGACGTACCGTATTCCTATTGAATATTTGAGTCTATAAAAAAAGCATTCCTGGGTTAGCCCCTGAGGGGTGGTTTTAAATCACCTTTCAAATAATTTAAAAACATGGTTATAATGATTATTTCACATGCATAATGTGGAAACATGATTGACTATGTTTTAGTTGGAATCACCGGTATAATATTTATAATTCTAATTGCTATCTTATTGAACGAAACATCTCCAGAGTACAGCATCTGTAGTGTCCTAATGCGTTTTGTTGTCTTCATCATTTGAAATAAAATAATAAATAAATAAAAGGAAATAGAAAACAGTGGTTTAAAAGGAAACGAGGTACAACATTTTCTAGATAGGTAAGCTACTGCTAATATTCACATTGAACAAAACGTCCATCTGTTACTCAAATATTTTAAAACCCAATGATCTGCAAGCATGCATTTTGCTTATTATTAAATAAATCAATGGCAAAACAATATACAAGAATTGTGAATTTATGACGTACAGTATAGGGCTAGAATTATAATATTTTTCCTCAATTTTTGCGACGTAGCATATGCCTGATTGACTAATTAGCATGTCATTAGCAAATTGGTCTGGATGATTCACGCGGTTGAAACTTTCAGACGTCTGGGTTCAAATTGCAATGCCTCCATTGCAGTGAGGAGTGAGCAGATGTCAGGACACCTGTTCTTCCCCTAAAACAGGTTTTCGATGTAAGTGAGTTCCTTGTTTAGTATTGCTCATATTATGACCATATGGGCAGGATACATGCTTCTTCATTATTTTCTTGATATGGGTGATTTGACCATCGAGCAGTATAGATTACAAAACACAGACGGTTGATTCATAAAATATGCTATTGAGCAATATTCAAATAAGCAGTATGAACCATTCACTGTTAGCTCTCATTAAATTCTGACTCATTCTTGTTATTGAGCAACTATAGCAAGCTTTTCAATCTCTGCTAAAATTAACATTACAACGTCCCAACTCTCAATGTCTTGCATTAGCTATGGAAATGCTGTGAAAAATATATTCCTGAAATTAGATCCTTATTACTACAGATAGAAAGGTAGTCTTGAACTTTTCTGATTATTGTATTCTGAAAAAAGTGAGTTTTGTTAGAAAAAACATGAGTTCAAATCAGTAGTTGAGTGTACAGTACTACCAAAAATTCAAAACCATGAGCCTTTTTGACAAATGGCCCATATGTGAAGATTTATTTTGAAATTATGATTTCCTAGACCCAACTTCTTACAACTTTGGGGGGGGGGGGGGGGAGTTACCACAAGAGTGGGTGAGCTCGGGATTTAATTTTGATGTTATGGGTGGTGGAGAGGTAGAGGGGCAGATACCAAGTTTGATATCATATTCTTCATCAAGTATTCAAATCAAATTTGTTTCCCAGTTCCCACAATTTATACATGAAATAAATAATACATGTACATTCTTAATTTAATCTTAGCTCTACTGTAGTATTAACAAAATAATCATATATGTACTGTGCTATACCTATACTTAACTACTTAGGCCTATTAACCAAATACAATTTTGCTGGAAAATAAGCACAAAGGTTAAAGGGCGAAATAAAAACAACATGTTCGTACTGAACAGAGCAAAAAAGCATCTAAATATAAAAGAAAGTAAAACTAAAAACCAGAAAGAAACCAAGTTGAAATAGAAACCAACTAAAAAAAAACCCATCCCCACACCTTATTTTCATGTTCTTGTAAATATGTTCTCTAGAATCCTTGTGAACGAGAACATCGCCCTTGATCCACCCCTGTCTTTCAGAGTATGGCCTAGTTTTGGTGCAAAAATGGGTGAAGTTTTTAACCTAGTTTTTCATGATTGATGGGTGACACATGACAGCACAATACTATCTGCTTGATCATTTAAGAGTTCGGATTCCACCTAAAGCTGTATGTTTTTGTGCTTAATTGGATGGGTACGGTTTATCCATGTGAGGCCACTCGAACACTGAAAGGATCCACTATTTTACGCTAAATACTCTGCCTTCAGTAGGCTACTGTTACTGTCATAAGAGGATGTATCCCCCAAAACTTTCAAAATTAAAAAACTATATTTGTGTATTTTTTAGGCTGTGAGAACCTTTATTTTAGGTAGTATCCCCCAAAATAATTTCTTTAGTTGATAATCCCCCGCCCCACCATAAAAGTGGTTCGCCACTGCAAGCTTCTTCCTAGAGTGTAGCACAGGCAAGAGAATATTCCTGAGAGGTAACTGGCCTATGAGTTAACTGATAATCGTTGGCGGATCTAGGATTTTATTTTTTTTGGCGGGGAGGGGGGGGGGGGGTTTGAAAAGACTTTCATATAATGAAGCGATCAAAACTTCATTACAATGAAGTAGTTTAACGTTGTTGTATGAAGTAAAAACGTGTGTTTCACATAAGGATGAATTATTATTTTTTTTAAAGTAGAGCAAATAGTTTATTCTAAGACTGCGAGTTCATGCTTAAATATTTATTAAACCAAATAAAAATTAATATTATTATGGTTAACACAATTCGTTGAAAAATGTAAGTTTACATCCAGCTTAAAAATGACATTAAAACGTGTGTACAGTTTAAGTTAAATTTAATAAAATAGAGCTGTAGGTTGGTTTCTCAGGCTATGTGTCACTGTGTGCGCGTCCTCGCTAGTGAGCATTTCGTTTCAATGAAACTAGATAAATGGAGCAGGCACAAAAATCAAAACATTGTGCTGATTGGTTGCAGGCAATGTAAATTTACCTAAGACATTATACAGTATTAAAACGTTAATGGATATCATACAATTGAAGACTTAGTAGTGGAATTACTATATTGTTGCTAATGAATATTTTACAAGCTTCAAACTGATAAAATTGGTAAAAATTTACATTTTTACAAAAAGTTTGTTGTTGGTTTTGGGGGGCTTCAGCCCGAATTCCCCCCCCCCCCCCCCCCCGTAGATCCACCACTGCTGATAATGCATCTTCACTGTTACCTAGGTAGTCAACAGGTTGTAATAAGATCACAACTGATAGTACTGTATACGCTGATTTGGTGACAAAAATCCGGAATAACCGAGAATAAATCCTGGGTTCATGATCAGGTTTAGGTATACCTTAGTGGTAGACTAATGTTATTTCAGATAAGATAATTTCAAATGCTGTACATTATCCTGATCCAGATAGGGAATTTTGTGGTCGTATAAATCATTGCTTTGGCGAGTTTAATCAGAAATATCGAATCAATCTCGGCTCTGCAAACCAATAACGGAAACTGAAGCAAGGAAATGCGGTTTGCTGATGCCTTCCTGTCTGAGTAGAGCTGTAGAGTGTGGTTTGGATAATCCGTGGTAATTCTATCTAGCTTCATTCTCTCCATTGCGTCACAAATTCACTTTGAAAATGAAATCTATATCAGGCTCACTGCAGTCACATGTATTGATTACACATTATTTTCAAAAAGTAAATAAATATTTTGAATAAAATTGTAATCCCTATAAATGGAACTGGTTATCTTCTATTTTAAACGTCTCAATGGATTTAATACTAAAAAAAATTGTTTATCAAATAATATATGTTATTCTGAACTTGTGGGTCTACTTAAGTCTAAATTAATATTGCATAAATCAAAAGAATGGAATAATAATTTATTGAAAAAATGTGTTTATAAATTTATTTTAATTATAACAAATCTCAAGCTTGGCTTCTAAACTCTGTGTTTTTGTAATGAATGAATGAATAAATTAATAGATTAACAGTCAGCTAAAGGTAGAGTTTCATAGCCACATTTTGTACTGTTTGTATTTCCATTTACATAGAATATTCTTCATTGTCCCCCCACAGTAAACATAGCATGTAATGTACATGTTCAATCATTAAAAAATTATTTAAACTAAATTATATCAAGATAATTAATAAAAAATAATAGCCTACTGTAAATGAACTAAAAGAAAAGGTTTTTTTATCTGACTAATAAAAATGTTGAGGAAAGTGAACTTTTGCTGTCTTTGGATACTATTTTTGGTATTAGCCTTTCCCTCTGCCCTAAAACCAAATTTGTTCTTCGAAAAAAATTGATAAAATATTATAATTGATAAAATAAATATCAGTGTTAAAACATTCAAAAGGTTTATAGAAAGGCATGGCGGCGTTCCCAATTTATTTTTGTTTTTCAATGTTACACTTTGTCGAATTTATGAGGATAATGATTAGAATAGAAAGGTGAATTTATTGTTGTCATGTTAATTGTTGTTAATACATGCTTATTAATCATTAGCTTCAAGTACTTGCCGATTAGTTACCTTACCTAGTCTGTGTTAAAAAGGAAGAAGCAACATGGCAGGAGACTCTAGAAGAGGAAACTGTCCTTTTCTAGAGCAAGAATAGAGGAGAAGGAAACCTCCATTACTCATGAGGGGACTACCGGTACTAACTCACTCTATTGTGAATGAGTTTATCGTGATGATCATCTGGGTGTCTCAATGGACAATAAGGAAGTGACCAGATGATGCTATCAGGAATAGCGCTTTCTAAAATGATTTACTCCCATGTATTGTAGCAAAAATTAAAACTAATTCATTCCTTCGAACTTTCTTCGCCTTTGGAGTGCGGGTCGCTGGATCTGATTGATTGGGATCCATTGAGAGTCCAACTGAAAAGTGACGACAGATGAAGACAGATGCAAAGAAAGCAGAATTTCGTTTGACTGCATTGGCCTAATGTGTAATTGCAGGCTCCTTTTCATACTATCCGATGATGGCGAGCCGGGTACTGAAAATTGCAGTCCGTGCGAAAGGAAACGGCCCGTGAAAGTAGAACGGATGGGCAAGCACAATGCAAAAAAGAACGAGAGATAGAGAGAGTGAGAGGAAAAAAGGAAAATAACATTACTACTTGTAGAATGGGTAATCGACGAAATTATTGTATAGGTCGGCCAAAGAAATAGAATGCGGAGAACTTGACCTAAATGGGGAACCGTTCAAATAGGTATGTGCTCAACACAATAGATATTCGAGTTTATTTATTCACACAGTTAACATTGATTTTAAAACATCAGTAATATAACATTATTATAATTAAATTACTACAATTTGAAGTCAATTAATATAAAAGCTAGAGTAAACTAATATAAATTAATTCACAAGAAAGTTCGAAGTTACTAACAATTTAACAAACTGACAAATTTACTTAAACAGAATTTATTAATTTCGAATTCCTTTAGGTGCTATTAGTTTATATTGAAGACTTCCGCAATGGCGGATATTGACAACAGTATTCAACAGCTGATGGAAATCGATGAATGCTACTGTACAAAAATATCAGTCACCACCGGGAATCGAACCACGGACCTCCCAATTGCCGGTTGGGCGCCTTAACCACTTCCGCCATTGCGGAAGTCTTCAGTATAAACTAATAGCACCTAAAGGAATTCGAAATTAATAAATTCTGTATAAATTAATTAATATAAAGATGAATTAAAATTAAAGGTAATAATAGATACAGAAATTATGAATAAAAGAACTTGTTTTTCTAGTACTCCGAGAAACCTGTATGGGACACTGTTTATATCACCATTGTTTTTGAATTTTTAAAGAGATTTCCTCTAATTTCCATTATTATTTTTTAAATTTCCTCCCATCTATTTTCAACCCCAGTTTTTCATTTATGATTCAAGTAGAACTACAGATTTTGATTGATTTTAAAACGCCTTGTTAGTTATGCATAATGAGGTTAATTGTCAATGACATGCATAGCCAGATCAGCCCTCCAAGTACAGATGCAGAAATATGGACAATTGAGTTGCAGTTTTTTTGTTGAGTCATCTTTTCTACAAACTTGAATTAATTCTTCGCAATTTTTTTACCATTAAAACTTGAAAAAGAGTTTATTATAATTGTCTTTTTTTATTCTAAAAGTGACAGTCGTTTGTTTATGAACATAAATATATTAAATATATCATCCCTTCTACAAGTTCGTACAATTTCTTCATAATTTTTTATTATTAAAACTTATTTATCTATTTATTAAAAAAACTCAATCAAGTAAAGATACAACAGGCACAGCCCTTTACTGCTTTCTTTACAAATTTTCAATTAAAATATCGAAATTTTAGGTTATGAACAATTTTAACTAGAAATTTCACTTTGAAGTACAGAGAATCTTCTATCAAAGTCTTATTCATTTGGAGAAATTATTCTATATCATATTTATGACATGTATTCAATGTATTTCAATAATTTGAAGTTCAGTTTCTTTGTAATGATTTTTAAAAACTAATAAAAATGTCCAAGAATCTCTCCTCATTTTCAGGAAAGATAATTTCTGAATTACAACTCGAAGTTTCCATTATTTCTGTGAACTAGACTCATTTATTCAACTGAACTTCATTTTGTACCAAACTAGAAATTGACTGTAATATTCAAGGAACTCTTAGTCATTTATTAAAAGTTGTATTTGATAATATATATTGTCATTTTTTATTATTTTTATTTTATTATTTTTGAGTATGTTAAAGGTACAACCACACTAATAATGAATATTATTTACTTATTCACACAGTCCAAATAAATTACTTGTGAAATTTATATTCATAATATCTTTAGGGGATAGAGTAGGAAATTCAAGTAACTCACACAATCTGAATGAAGTTTTTATATAATTATTCACACAGTTCAAATAAATTCCTCATAAATATAGTACAGTATATTATAATATAATAATAATCATTAAGCTCTTTATATAATCATCCCTCATAATCATTATATCTCATGCATCTATAGTGGAGGAGTAGCCAAATTTTAAAATAATTTACACGTTCTGAAAGAAGTTTTTGTAAATTATATTCCACAGGGGATGGAGAATTGATAGATTCTGACATCAGACATGCTATTGGAAAACATTCCAACAAGGAAAGACGCATTACATTAGGCCTATCTACTAAAATATCTTTTGTCCAAAGAGATACCAAGGACAAATTAGAGAATTGTATTCAAACAAGGAACCTGATGAGGGAATTTGCACAACAAACGGCTCTGACTGTACCTAAATGGCCTTCATTATTTTATCTGAAGACAATGTTGGCTTCCATTAATTTATGCCATTCTCAATAGATTCCTTTTTCAACGATCGTGGTGTGTTGTTTATTAATGATTTGTGAATGTATGTATCTTTTTATTTCTAATTTCATTTTTTATATTTTTGATTGTTATATATAAATTATCAACTTTTTTATTTTAGTTTGTTGCAGACAAATCGACCAATTTCCTATAAAAATGTCTGCAAACACAGAATGCCCAATCAGTCCATCTCTGAAGGATTTACCAAAGGTTGCCTGCGACCTTAAGAGTCAATTGGAAGGTTTCAATCCTGATAACATGAAGAGGGCGTCGACACAGGAAAAGAACATTCTTCCCACAGCTGATGGTGAGTAGATGAGTCCAAAAATTATAAAATTATCACTAAAAACTTCATATTTTGAAGAAAAAAATTCTTAGTATTTCCCTGTAGAACGATACAAGCGCATTCTATGCATGTTGGGAAATTCATTGTCACTGTCCATAGCTCTGTAGAATATCAAATGAATTATTATCAAGCTAAAAATTTCTTGAAATTCTCATTCTTATTCATGGGTTTATCATTCATTATATGATCCTCCTGTTACAATTCTATGAATTCTGAATTATCCTCGTTCTTATCTTGTTCATCCTCATGGTTTTAGTTTTTCTTAAATGAACTTTCCGTGTTTTTTGTTCATATTTTGCTATGTTGCCTATCAATTTGTCTAGATTATAGTTGTGAAAGCCCAAATCGAGGAAATAAGTATAGGCGTGCCTAAATACTTGAAAAATACTCGTAGAAAAGGATAAAAAATCTTTTCCTATAATGCAAATGACTAACAGCGGATAAATAACGTAGGCTAATGTAATCAGTATCTAAAAATTATGATGAGATAAATATTATCAAATTGATGCATTGGATTTATGGTATTCTTACTTTTAAGTAAATTATCATGTTAAAGTATTCACCTAAATTTTCTTTGTTGTGGCAAAGGTGATATTGTGGAAGGTATACATAATGAATAATAAGACGAAATTGTCACAACCACATTTATTAAAAAATATTGAGAAACTAGTTTTGGTTGTTATACCATTATCAATCTCAATCAAACCCAATCAACCCATGAGTTTGATTGAGATTGATAATGGTATAACAACCGAAACTAGTTTCTCAATATTTTTTAATAAATGTGGTTGTGACAATTTCGTCTTATTATTCATTCACCTAAATGCCCAAGTAATAAAATGAACCTACTTTATAAAAATCGTTTTATACTAAATGAAAAATATTCTTACATATCTTATGAACAGGGCTCTAAAATAAAAATATATTTGCCAGTAAATTAAAATATATATTTTATACCTATATAAAACAGATATAAATAAAAGAGTTGAAATTTTAGATGTGAAATAAGAAAACATAAGAGGCTGATGAAGCTTCACCTCGGAAGCAAAATTAATTTCTCCAGTTTAAGTGAGTAAAAAAAAAATAAAAAATACAAGTATTAAATAATTACAGTATTTAAATACTTATTAAAAAATTTCTAAAAACAGTAAATAACTTAGAAATTTATGGACGTTTGTATTTTATCAACATAATAGAAATTGAATTAATCAATATGCAAATAGAAACAGTGGATTGTTATGGAATTGACAGTTACATAAAAAAGTTCATATTTTTCAAGACAATATAATTATCTGTTCTTATCAGAGATTATATATTCAAGTGACTATCAAAATTGATTTCTTTTTCTATGACAAATCAATGATATAAGAGTAGCGACATAATTGCTGTTGGATACGATTGCATATTCATATTTTTTACGTTCAGGATAATGTTTTTGTATGAAATTAATCTTGTTACAATAAATAAGATTGCTGTTGGCTTTTAAAAGACATCTTTTAAAATACTTCTCGGAAGCAAAATGAATTTCTCCAGTTTAAGTGAGTAAAAAATAAAAAATACAAGTATTAAATAAATTACAGTATTTAAATACTTAATAAGTATTTAAGTATATGTATTTTAAAATATATAAATATATTTTTAATATATATAAAAGAAATACACTGTCAGTTTCAATATGGAGAAATAACTAATTTTTTAATCTAAGCGTGGCATTTTCTAATATTTTTTCCAGTTGGGTAATTTAAGAATAAAATCCCCGTAAGAAACATCAGAACCATAAATTTATTGTGGGATATTCTTAAGAATATGAGTGATTCAAATATTTCGTCTTCAGTTCTCTTCCAAACATTATGACTAACTGTTCAATACTTCCCGATTTGACGTTTCTATTTATATGACGCATACAGGAAATTACTTGTCAACTAGAAATACAAGATAAGGTTAAAAGCTTGTGTAACAGTAGTCCATTAAATTCTATATTCCACTGTAAATTTTATCTTTTCTCTACTATGCTCAAGTGTTCTTTCAATAGAGATAAGCTGCGTTCTCCTAGGTCCTGTTTTTAACGTTGACCGATTAGATTGGCCAGCAAAAAAGACACTGTTCTCTGCTGTAAAATCACTTCCCGGTGGTTCGGAACCCACCTAAAACTGTAGGTCCAACTCATCAATCACTATCATCCAACTCATTACCCACGCACAGGTCTCAGACCTATGTGGGCTTCATCCTTAGATAAAAAAAAAATTATTATTGCTGTCAGTAACTTGGAGATAGAGCGTTTGGTACAAACTTCCATTTTTCCTTTGAATCGAACTGTATTGGAAATATTCTCAAAATGTGGTTTTGTCAGGAAATTTGACCCAAATATTGATTGCACAGAATAGATTGAATTATTATTTCAATTCAAATTCTACAGAATGGTAAGACACCGTCAGAATGATGAAACAACTGTAAATTACTTGTCAACTGGAAATAGAAGATATGGCTAAAAGCTAATATTTCTATAGAAAAGGATTTTTCAAGACTGCAATGAAGACATCAAATAAATTAGGAATGAATATTCAATTTCTCCTAGTTAAAAGAGGATTATGCTTATTAAATTTGATACCGTGATCCAACAAAAGGTATTCATCGCAGCGGAAAATAGGTTTCATGATAGTGGAACGGACAGTGTAACTCAATAACCACACAAAAAATTGATCTGAGGATAAAAAGAATAAAATCATATCATACACCATAGAACCAATCCAGGTTTTATTCATGGATGGGTTGCTCTTGAATTACAATATTTGCTAGAGTTGAAGCTCTTTTAAAAGCCAACAGCAATCTAATTTATTGTAACAAGATTCATTTCATACAAAAACATTATCCTGAACGTAAAAAATATGAATATGCAATCGTATCCAACAGCAATCATGTCGCTACTCTTATATCATTGATTTGTCATAGAAAAAGAAATCAATTTTGATAGTCACTTGAATATATAATGTCTGATAAGAACAGATAATTATATTGTCTTGAAAAATATGAACTTTTTTATGTAACTGTCAATTCCATAACAATCCACTGTTTCTATTTTGCGTATTGATAAATTAAATTTCTATTATATTGATAAAATGCAAACATCCATAAATATTCAAGTTATTTACTGGTTTTAGAAATTTTTTAATAAGTATTTTTCAAACCAATTTTTCAAAATGAGTGGAAACAACTTTATCAAGTTATCTTGATAGACTTCCACTTTTCAGTTTCCTTCTCATTCAAGTATAGTAATTATCTTAAGATAGCAACTGCAAAGTATAAATATTGCAAAAAACCTCAATTTTTTCAAATTTCCAATAGAAATACAGTAGATCTAATTTGAAAATTTAGAAGGTACGTATAAAGGGAAGTGATAGCCGCGAGCCGTAGCAGGTATCTGTTCAATCAGATAGATAAGCTGCGTTCTCGTAGGTCCTGTTTGTAACGGTGACCGATTAGATTGGCCAGCAAAAAAGACACTGTTCTCTGCTGAAAATCACTTCCCGGTGGTTCGGAACCCACCTAAAACTGTAGGTCCAACTCATCAATCACCATCATCCAACTCATTACCCACGCACAGGTCTCAGAAGACCCATGTGGGCTTCATCCCACATGAAGGGAACACCTTTTATGTCTTATTATCTTATCAAACATGTTTTCACAAGTGTATCGTTTTGCTTTAGTTCCATTGTGTCTGTTATTAGACAGTGTTTATAAATGCATCTGAAAATGTTACAATATTTTCTTCACCTATTTAAGCACAGAACATTTATTGTTGAATTTTTTCTCTTGTATTTTATTGGCAGTTTACTCACGGCCTTGAATGCCAATGTAGTGTTAATTACTGATAAAAGACTTGCTTCAAAACTAAAATTCAACCAGTATAACTTACTTCTGCAAGTTTTATAGACAAATTTGGCATACTTTACGAAGCTGTAGAATCATTTCATTTTTCACATAATTTTCAGTTTGAATCACATAATTTTCAGTTTGAAATTGGTATAAATGTCACTCACGACTTTCAAATTTCTCACCCAATACCAGGACTATACCATTAAAACCATTACAAATACCATTAAAAGTATGTCAGGAATCTCTATATTTTAGGATCTTAATATAATAATATCTATCTAAAGGATTCAATCTAATTTAAAGAACTTTTTCATTCAATTAGAACAAATTTTCCATTACCATGCAAACCATAAATCATAAAAGCAATCCTTACCACACATCACAAGCTTTGCTTGAAAGGGGTGCAACATATTTTTAAAGATGTCTCTTCTGAACAAATATTCATAGTTATATTAAAATACGTGATTGTTTGGATAAATGAGTGGTTATGTATTGAAATTTAAAAAAATAATAAATTGAATAGAAATACTTGAATTTTAAAAATATCATTATCACATGCCGTACTCAATATAAAATCAATTATCCACTATTTATGTTTTGTTCTCATGATTTCATCATCATTTCTATCACGTTTGTTATCCTTCTCATTTTATTATCTTTCTTCTTCCTATTTTTCTTCTCTCCCCTTCTACATTATTCCTTGCAGCTGTTAGGGGTGATTTCAATTTCTTCATTTTTTCCTCTCGGGGATCTTCTAACATTTATTCTTTTATTGTTGTAGTATATCCTAAATAGTATCATTTACCCTGTGAAACGGCTCTAGTTTAAGCTTGTAGTTACTTGTCTAGAATCAAGTCTTACTGTGGATTTACATGCTTTTTAGATGTTAAAATAGTATCTATTAGTGTTTTGGAATGTTTTTTGACCTTTTGTGTTCATTTCTTGGTGCATGCTGTTTGTTTTTGTCTTGAAACTGCTGTATATGTTTACATTGCATCCTTGTGCATCCCGCTATAGATGTAAAACAGGAAAAGCAGCATAGCGCACTCATACAAGGAGTAGAAAATTTCAACGCCGACATGCTTAAAAGGACAAACACACATGAAAAGATTATTCTGCCCAATGCACAAGGTAAAAATATTATAGTTGACAAAAACACTCGATTAACTTTCCAAAGAACACAATACTTCTCATAGGTTTTTTATGGATTTGCTTTACTAATCGAATTATACTATCCATTAAAAAAATATTCTGCCTAATGATCAATGCACAAGGTGAAAACTTAATAGTTTGATAAAACACTTTATTAACATTCCAAAGAACAAGTCTACGTGTATGCTAATTCGAATACTTCACATAAGTTCTGATAGAGTTGCTTTACTAATCAAACTACTGTAGGCCTACACTATCTAATATTCCCAATTGAAAGAAAATAATGTACTATGACTATGACATGCTGTCTATGAAATAATGTACTATGATATTTGTTCAAATCAACTAATAACGATAATAAGATAGCTATTCTAATAAGGAAACTATTTTCAGCTATAAACTAGTCATTGCTTGACTGAATTTGATTTTTAATTCTTTTAACGAATAACATGATAATAGAATATATCTTTATTATATATATTCCAATATTATATTGTTCTAATAATATATGTTCTAGGTTTCTTTCTCATGGAGAATCAAACTATTCCCTATGTTTTTAAAAGGAAAATTTTCCTGTAGTTGCTCTGTTAAATCTTATTAAATTATATCATAGATTAGGGATAAATCAAGTATAATTCGTCTATGATTATATACAGTAGCTTGTAACTTCAGTTATTATGTGATATAATTTTTTATAAGAGATTAGAAATCATACCATTGCAATTCAGGTTATTAAAGAGTGTATTAATTATGTCAATTCATTGACAAAATATGATAAAACTGGCACTTTTTAAACTGTGGTGAAAGCAGTTCTAGATTGGAAAATTCAAGTCACTAATCAATTCATAGCTCCAACACATCATAGGTTGATAACTATCATACAAGTTTACTGTCTCTCCCCCCCCCCCCCCCCTTAATGGGATTACCTTCATTGCATAAACATGGAAAATAAAATATTTTATAACATTAAAAATAAAATATAACTATTAATATCAACGGGTAATAAAGGTATTGAATAATATTTATCTATCATAATTGCATTTAATACAATCAACACAACTGTATCAGTCATAATTGTATTTAATTGAATTTTTCATAAGCTCTAGTCATTGCATTATTTGATTTACCGGTAGCACCAATAAAATAGTTTTCATTTATTAAAAATAATTGTTAAATAGACAGTATAACAGAAGTAATATTTAATGACACCCAAATTTCCAAAAATTCAATGGTCTTGAAATCCATCAAGGAATTACAAAAATCTTTAATTTGATTCATATTAGGTGTTCAAATATGAATTCACGCTAAATTTATTTTAAATAAATGAATAAATTAAACGCTAAATACTAAACTAATGCAACATATTAAATACAGGTACAATTACAATGTTCACAAACTATTTAACATTTGGACAGGTAGTAGGAAACTCACTCAGGAATTTATCAATTGCTGTTATTTTAGCGCTCACTTGCAATAAATTGATACTGCTAATTTAATTTTACACATTCTTCTGCTTTCTTTGCTTCTTGCATGTTTGGTTTTATTATTTTTCTTCCCTTTCTATCCTTACCTAGAATTGTTTACTTGTAGTTTTTATCGTAATCTTTTCCATTTATAATCTAGCTTTAATTTGTTACTGTAATAAACTTTTCTGTGTGTAGTCTTCCTCATTTTTAATATTATCATTTAATTACTGATCACTAAGCTATTTGTGGAATAACACGAGTATGGTAGAAGATTTATTTTTATTTCATTTTAATTACAAACTAACACCGCATTGGCTAATATAATTAGTAATATTTTAGGACCTAAATTAATACAATATACATTAGATCGTTATAGTATTAGATGTTGTTGTATTCTGTGGTATTAGAAAAGTATTTCATACTTGTAGACTTTCTTCTCGCTTATGTTTATGGCTCCCATTTTGGTTTCAACGTCTCACACCTACCGCTTGTGCATACAATACAAGTTTTTCCATTTTTTAAATATTTCATTAAAATATACATTTTCCAATTTTTCGAAGATATATATTTTTGAATAACTCTATTTTGTATTCTTTACTGGTAACATTATTATTTAACATTCAGATTGCTCAACTTCCTTTTGTTGAAGCAACAAGAATGAGGGGGACAATAATTCTCTCGCATCTGCTGTTGGTGTATAGAATGTATATATACAGTATTCTATTGTGTGTATATTTATATATACACAGTATGTTAGTGTAATTTATATAACAAACCATCCAAGCTGATAGGCAAGTGACAAAGAGCTGCTTAACAGTCGCAAAGTGTTTCCTGTCTGTCACACCCACTTTTATGATTGACTGTACTTGCATGAAGTTTTGAGCATTGGCCCTCTTTGTCCAACACGTACTTTTGCATGTACATATCATGGTCTGTCACAAAAATATTGTAGTAATTTCCTTAAAATCAAAATCAATTTATTTTTATTATCCTTAAAAACAAAATTCAGATTTAATAAGTAATTAATAACAGTTGATAACAACCAGAAATATAATTTTAATATTTTTCAGGAGTTTTGGTCTGTATGAGACAATTTAAATGAAATTTCTACATAAATGTATGAATAATATCATTTAATTTAAAAATCCTTATTCTTGGGAAACGAAAACAGCAAATAAGTTGAAAATTGCATGAAATTGTTATCAACATTTTACATTGATATAAAACACTGACCATTTGAAGTCAGTAATCATAAGTAGAAATAATGAATATAAGACTTGATGTTGTCACAACCACATTTATTGAAAACAGTGAGATACTAGTTTGATACTAGTGAGACACTAGTTTAGTTTGATTGAGATTGATAATGGTGTAACAACCGAAAATAGTATCTCACTGTTTTCAATAAATGTGGTTGTGACAACATCAAGTCCTTTTATTCATTATGGATATCTTCCACAATATCACCTTCACCACTACAAAGAAAGTGGAAATAATCATAATAAGCGTATGGCTTTCATTGGTGGAGAGGCCCTTACAGGTAGTTCCGCCGGTTGAACCATGTTAAGGAGAACATAAGTAGAAACAAGCAATTATGGTCAGTTTAAAATCACTTGAAAATAATTTTGCCAGATAGTGAGGGAACCATTCATGTGTCAAAATAAACAGAATTTATTAATTTCGTTCGATAAGTGGTTCGATTCCCGGTGGTGACTGATATTTTTGTACAGTAGCATTCATCGATTTCCATCAGCTGTTGAATATTGTTGTCAATATCCGCCATTGCGGAAGTCTTCAGTATAAACTAATAGCACCTAAAGGAATTCGAAATTAATAAATTCTGTTTAAGTAAATTTGTCAGTTTGTTCAATTATCAGTATCTTCGAACTTTCTTGTGAAACACAATTTACTTGTAGATTTATGTTTGTTAGAACTCCACGTTTAATTGGAGCACTGGACTACATGTTTTTACTTGTCATATTTTCAACAGTATTTTTTTTTTTTTTTTTTTTTTTTTTTTTTTTTTGTAGATTACGTCTTGGAGACTCCAGTTAAGGAGTATAAGACAAGTCAGATCAACAATATTATACACTAGATACCATAATTACTTCAATTAGTTGAGGTGAGGCTTAATTTTCATGTGAAAGGAACTCTTGTACACTATAAAAAGCTTTATCAACTAAATATTTCTTCAATTGATTTTTAAATATTTCTATATTTTCAAGACTCTTCAAAAACTGCGGTAGCTTGTTGTAGAATTTCCTACCAATATAACTAGGTTTTTGTTTGAATAGGCTACTATTGTGACTCACCAAGTGATAATCTCCTCGGCTTCTTGTATTATAATCATGTACATCAAGATTTTGGTTAATATCATTCGTTTTTACATGTAGAGTAGCTTCATACACATATAAGCAGGGTACAGTTAGGAGACCAAGTCTCTTGAACAACGGCCTACATGAATCTAATCTATTTACTCTTTCTATACACCTAACCGCTTTCTTTTGGATCTTAAACACCCTATCAAGATTTTGTTTTGATGAATTACCCCATACTAAGATAGCATACCTAATATGTGACAGTAAGAGCCCATGGTAAGCTGTAAAAAGTAACTTTTTGTCATTCAATCTAGCGAGCTGTCGCAGGACAAATACCCCAGATGAAATTTTACTACATATTTTCTCAATGTATGGAGTCCAGGTCAATCGTCTATCCAACGTAACTCCTAGAAATGCAATTTCTTCTTCCTGGTCTAATTGATTATCGTTTACAAACACGTTTATAGCCCTATCTTCATTTAAATTATGTTTGTTTTTGAATTGAAGGTATTGGCATTTTTTACTATTTATAGTTAATTTCAACTGGTTTAAAAATTGGACAATGGACTGCACACCTATATGGGCACTTATTTCTAAATTATCTAGAATGGAATTGCTGAAAATGAGTGATGTATCATCAGCAAATAAGAGGGCTCTACCACTAATTAATTCTTTAGGTAAACGGTTGACATATAACAAAAAAAGCAATGGACCTAGTATTGACCCCTGAGGCACTCCAGCTTGCACCTCTAATTTATTAGATTTATTCTTTACTATACTATTACCAACTACTGTAGTTAGTTCTACACATTGTTTTCTCCCAATAAGATATTGTTTCAACAGTAGGCTTTTGTTGAAAATGAAAGGCTGTTTTTCTATGTAAGTTATAGATAATTGTTCAATCTATAGTTTTTGTAATACTGTTTAGTTACTCTTCAAATTATTGTTTTTTACTCTGAACTCACTTTTAAATTTTCTTTATGCTTCTTATTTTGTTTTGTTATCAATGTGTCATGAGTACTATTTGGGCTATGCCTGTTGCACTCAACTATGTAATTCTGAATAAATAAATAAATAAATAAATTACAAGCAAAGTCAAGAAACTGGTAGCATAAGCTCAAACTTGTTATATTCTACAATTTTATTTTATAATATCGTAGTCTTTCTCATTTCTTAATCATTTTCTCATTTACTCTGACTCTTTCTCATTTATTCCTAGAATTTTATATTTCTATGTGGTTTTCTGTGACTTGGTTCTACTTTGTTACAAATTCATCATATACTGTTGTTCTAATGCATATCTCAATGCATCTTTGCAGGATGACTTGGGTACATCATTTAAGAGCTTTGCTTGCTGTAACTGTTAATAGTTTCTTCCTATTGCAATTTGTGGGTTGATATTTCTTCAATTTCATGCTTTATTACGCTTTTGAAATAAGAAAAATTACTATTTTTCAGCTAGAAGTTTTTCCAATGTTAACTACTCAAAACTAATGTAGCAGTAATAAACGTATAGATTTAATTAGTGGGAGACCTAATAGGTAGTTCCACTCGGCCATAAGAAGTTGGTATAATGAAATAATTCTTATTTCAGGTATTTCTGACTCATCTCATTTATTATTCCTAGAATATTGATATTTCTATGTTGTTTTATTTTACTTTTTTCTACTTTGTCACAAATTCATTACTGTAGCACTAATGCATGATTTTAAGTGAATTAAACGACTTGCAGTCAAATTTTTATTAAGAATAAGTAGTATTTTACTTACTCTGTAGGCCGAACGTTTTCGAATCTTGGAGATCCATTTTCACAGGCTTCTTAATAAAAATTTGACTGCAAGTCGTTGAATTCACTTGAAAAGTTAATATTAACAACTCAGTTCGTCATGGAACAAGAAATCCAGGAATTTAATTTTATTGTTACTCTAATTAGATAATTATATATTATGCGACATGTAAAATTTAATATGATTCTTTTGACACAGATGTCGCAGCTGAGAAGACACAGAAAGCATTAATAACCAGCGTAGAGGGGTTTGACACAGGAAAATTGAAGCATGCTGAAACAAAAGAAAAGATTGTCCTACCTGACAAAGACGGTGAGACATTGAAACACACAATATTAATCAATAAAAAAGCTATGAATCATGTAACGAGTATGCATCGCCTAAATTTATAAATGCTTAATAAATAAATGTCATGCATGGAGTTTATCAAACCATAGCAGTAATAATAACGTTTAATGCATTGTTACTATTTTTATTTCATTGATAAGAAAAAGTGATTGATTTTTCTAGAAAGCTAAAATTATTCCTAATAATGGAGCAGGTTTATTCTATTGATATGTAATCATTAGGTATGTTCTATATCTATTTATATGGTTCAATTCGTCATATCATAACCGCATTAATAAATGATGAATCATTTAATTGCTTTGTTTTTCTGCTATTCGATGAAAAAACTACTCTTGAACATAATAATTCAACTAAGAGACTAGATTGGATCATAAGTTACAAAATTGACATAATTATTTATCAAAACGCATATATTAAGAAATACAATGTAGCGATTCAGTGCATAAGTTATTTTGTTTTTAAAATCCACATAAAATGCACAGTAGAGCCCCAATTATCCGCGAGCGGATGATCCGCGGTGTGGATTATCCGCGAGTGCCACAAAAAAATGTTTAATTAAATTTTAATTTTCCAAAGTAAGAAGCAAAAACGAGTGATTGATTTTTTTAGAAAGGCGTAACTAAACACTTTTTGTTAACAGTACAGTATATTGTTTTTTGTTTATTGTTCTTTATTTTAGTGATTTAGTTGTAGAGCAAATGTTTCTGCTGTACTGTAAATATTTTAAACGTTTTACATAAATATGTTCTTTGTACAAAAAAACATAGTTTTTATACTGAAATGTCTTTTTCACCTCATTTTTGCCCTTTTTCGGGTTATCCGCGTTTTTTGCTATCCGCGGTGCTCTTGCCACCCAATTCTGCGGATAATCGGGGATAAACTTGGTTGCTGACAGGGGATGAATCCTAGTTAAAGAGATATATCCCCCTCCCCGAAATTCTTAACAGCCACTAAAATTAGCTTCATTAGTATAATACTGTATTAATTTTATGTACCTATAACCTTTCAAGGTGATATTCCCCCAAAATATTTTCCTGATATCTCCCTCCAAAAAAATTAAATTTCAAAACATCTAGACTACCAGCGATGGAAATTCACAAAGAAACAGGGAAAATAATTTTTAATTACCGTATCGAATATAATTCAGCATTTAACATACACATTTAACATTCAGCAGTAATACACAAAATAATATTAATTTAAGTTGGATAATGTGATTTAAACTATTTTAATTTCTATCAATTGAATACAATAAATTTATTTGGTTTAGTTCCTGGTGTAGCTTTTAAACGAATAATTTATTGGAAATTGTGTAATAAAATAGTAGTATAATTAAATTAATATTAGTTAAACTATTGCTTTATAAATTCTAAATGCATGCTAAACAAATTATAATTTATCAAATTAAACTGAATTGTACAGCTAAAGAACGCTAGACCACACCAAATATTATTGCTTGCTAAAATTTATTAATATTTCATTTTAACCAAAAAGTAATTATCTATTTTTCAGTGCCCAGTCCGAAAATCTAATTTGCTTCACAACGTAGTATTGCATGTCATTGACGTAGCGTGTCTGTGAACCAAGGCATTTTCTTTGAACGGTGTTAACTCATCCTAGTTGAACTATTCAATATTAGATTAGTCAACATTCCTTCAGTCTACAAACTCAGCTTATTTGCACACCGGCCTCTCAGACAAAGTACAAGTTTTGGAATTTGAATAGTCATGCCTCCATGTAGAATGAATGTCAATAATTATTATTTATTAATATTGTAGACTAAATATTCTTAGTTTGAAAATAGCTACAATGAACTCATTTGTTAAATTTGTAGGTGATGTCAGTTTTGAATTGGAGTATAGTAGTTCATATTGTAAAGAATTGATAGAATTCTCCTCCGAGAAAAAAAATTATTCAGAAATCAATACAATCTTTCTTCTTAAAATATTACTAAAATTTGCGTCATAAAAAACATTTTTCCAACTTTTAGAATAAGCTTTAGGATGTTAAATGCTGAATTATATTCGATACGGTAATTAAAAATTATTTTCCCTGTCATTTTTGGAAGTTAAGAATTTCTTACCTTCTTACAACAAAAATTATTTAATTCAATTTAATTTTATTGGGATGAAAAGTTAGCTTCACTATTTCTGTAGGATTGAACAGTAATTATTTCACAAAACTTCTTTTATAGAAAAATAACAGAATTTTGGTTTGAAGTTTTGTGTAACTAAATAAAGTACAACCAAGACTATTTTGAATATTTTTTGTAAAATAAAACTGTTTTGAATTACAACATACCTGATTACAGTGATGCATCTGTTCTGCACTTTTATGCCAAACCATATTGCAAAATATTACAAGATTATCTGATTCATTTTTGTTCAATATTCATGAATTCATTCACGCGCTTAATTAATTTTGTTGATAGTAAGCAGTGATTCATTCAAGTAGGCATGCAAGTGCAGTAGCTTGGAAATGCCCTCATTATGTCTATTAAGTAGGTTTGAATAATGAGGTCACCTACGGTCAATGACCTTGAGCTCAAAAGAACCAAGTACCGTATTTCATATTCATATTACTTGGCTCATGCCAACATATATCTTTTGATTTATTTTCATGAAACGACTCATTAACCATAAACAGGCAATGACTCAATAATATTTATGGTAAAATACGTCAATGGCTGTTGATAATTTATTTAAGAGTGATGCAAGGTGTGGCAAATACCGTAATCACAGCTCATAAAATACACTTTTAAATCGAACTATTGAAACAGTTCAAAACCATGAATCAATCCCGTTGTCAGCACAGGATTTGAGTTAGTCATCTGTTTTAATATCTTGTTGGTTTTGCCTTTCTATGAAAATGTTCTGTAAAATAAATCATTGTGAAATAAAATTACTTTTGAATAATGAAACGAAACAATTTTTGCTTTTCTGCTGCAGTTTCCTATTCATTTTTCAATTAGTTTTTGTCCAGTTTTCCAAGTGTTTCAGAATTAAATTTTAAGTCTAGTTTGAGACCACAATTTGAGGAAAATGAAACAATATTCTACAATTCATTGTTAATAAATAATAATTATTTCTTACACTCAAGAAATCTTTCATATACATAAATAATGAATAATAATCTTTCATAATGTGACATAAATAATGAAGATACTATTATCTAGATTACGGTTCATTCTATCAGACTACGATAAATTATTTAATCTTTCTTTGTAGTGGTGAAGGTGATATTGTGGAAGATAGCCATAATAAATAAGACATGAAGTTGTCACAACCACATTTATTGAAAACCGTGAGATACTAGTTTCGGTTTTTATACCATTATGAATCTCAATCAAACTAAAACTAAAGTACAGAGTAGCTTAATATATACTAAACAGGGAACAATACTATTGGCTGAGGAGGAAAGTGCCTCTAATCCATAATTTCAATCCGTCAATAATTTCATTTCGTCATTTTAGCAAATATTTTCATATTACAAGCCCATATTGTTATCAAAGAAGTCTAGATTGAATAAACTTTATTTTCCTAAACTGCTGGGGCGTCACAAATCTCAGTCGATTTTTTGCCTCGTAGATTAGCCTCCTCCATTTTTCTCTGTCCTCTGCCATTTCAATTGTTCCTCCACACCGGACAACATCTTTCCCAACTTGGTCAAGCCACCTTAATTTAGGCCTTCCCAATGGTCGCCTTCCTGCAGGTACGGCCTTGCACACCTCCTTCAGCCTTGTTCCCTCCTCTCTACGAAGTACATGACCTAACCAGCTGATTCTTTTGGCTTTTATGAGGGCTATTATATCTGGTTCTTGGTATAGGGCACGTAATTCCCTGTTTTTTCTTATGCGCCAAACTCCATCTTCACATACTGGGCCAAAGATTTTCCGCAGAACCTTGTTCTCAAAAACTATTAATCGTCCTTCATTTCTTTTGGAAAGGACCCATGTCTCACTGCCATACAATAACACCGGCTGTATGATGGTCTTGTATAATCTTAACTTTGTACATCTTGATAGCAGTTTGGATGATAGAAGTTTTGTACAGGCTCCTAAGCTCTTATTGGCATTTGCTAGCTTACATTGTATCTCTAAGTCTTCAGAATTTGAACTATTCACCGTAACTCCTAAATATTTGAAACTGTCTACACAATTTATTGAATAATCGGCAATGTTGAAATTTACGTTTCTATTTTGAGTGTTTCGGCCAAAGTGAATAATTTTAGTTATTAATTAAATTAATTAAACTAATTAATTCCTAAATAATTATTAAAAATAAACTTGTTGAATTCACTAATGAAATTTATTTTATTTTATTTTTCAATTATTTATGTATAAATATCAAGTGAAAAAGTCAACTATAACATCTTATTTTCCTGTTTAATAATTCATTATCATAAAAAAGGGAAATTTCAACCACAGACTATAACCAAGTGCAGTGAAAAATCGTGAATTAATGTAATATGTGAATTATTGATACAATCATTTCATAACTATAATAGGAACTCAATTCCTCATGTATTTTGTATTTTACCGTGCTCCAATGCTATCTCATGCATTACTAATAATAATATTGCCAAATTGTTGACAATGAAAATTGAGAGTACATCGACATGACAATAATTTTATTCTTATCAATAATTTTAAACTATTCCACTCTGAGACTTTCAATTTGAGCCTTCGTTCAAATTTTTTTCAATGCAGTGTGCAGGGGTGCCCACGGGGGGGCTATGACGCAAACTGCGTCATTGAAATTCTTGGGGGATTCCAAAAAAAAGTTGAAGGGGGGAAGTTTATTGAAACCGTGTTTAACGTGACGCTATTCAAAAATATATTACGAAGTCACCAGATAGAATGACAATAGATCTATTTTTTGGGGTGCCTAATTCATGGTGGGCTGCTGGTGCTAAATTTAGGGGGAGGGGGTGCGTCTTGAGACTTGAGGGGGGTGGGCACCCCTGCAGTTTGCTTCCATAATATTTGACACATTGATACATATTAATCAAATCAATGTAAATCAAGCTTAAGTGAAATTATTAAAAATTAATTGCAATCCGCAATAAAAAATAAACCAAATAATGAACAGTAACGCTGAATAATGCTGTATTATTGCGTTTCTTTTTTGACAGTTGAATGTTTCGCTTTAATAAATATTCAATTCTTTAATAATCTTATACTTTTTGTAGAACTGTGTTTGAAAACTATTATCATTGATTGCATGTAATATTGCTTTTTTAATTTGTTTAATGCATGATTTTGCTTGACTACTGTCTCACTCTTACAAACAGTCGTGCAACAAGAAAAACTGCACCAGCATCTGATCAACGGTGTGGAGCACTTTGACAAGGACAAAATGAAGCACATCGAAATCCACGAGAAATGTACACTTCCTGATCCCAAAGGTATAAACTGATAGAATTGTTGGAATAGAATGAATAGGTTCGGGAGATTTCTTTGAGCTGGTCTATTCGAACATTTATATTATTATATTATATATAATATATATAATGTTCAATATTTGAACATTTGAATTGGAAGTTTGAGCTTTTTTTATTTATTTCCACACAACATATTACAATCATAATAGAAGTACAATTAAAATTGAAAGAAATATATTTCTCCACATGGGCTACAGATCCGTGTGTGAGGAAAGAATTCTTATCTACTAATGTAAGAGTAGATTAGATTAGATTATATTTCTTTATTCATGTAAATTTACAAATTTGCATATGAATGGTTAAAATCAAAATTATCAACATCACATAGATATATACAGTAGTGAACTCGGAAAATACTATTTTTATAGTGCAAAGAATTATGTACAATGATCTCATTTGTATGATATTAATTACAGTAATGACAATCTAAGTGATGCAATTACATGAAATGGTGAAGTTTGGACAAGGATTCGTTCATTCTTGACACTTAACCGGTGATACCTAAGAGATAGATAATATGCAACTCTACAAGAATAATCAATTAAAAACTGTAATTTAGTAGGGTATGGTGTCAATTTTGTCTTGAAATAAAGTAAAAAGTCAGCATCATTTCTTTTTAAACATGACATACATCCCAATAGACTAGAAAATTAGAGAAAGAAATATTCTCCAAATGGGCCTAAGCCTGTTTTAAGAAAAGTCTGAACTTTACATTAATTTTTAAAAATTTAGAAAAAACTACATAACGAATGAACGATGAATAATAATAAAAATGTAATTCACGTACAACAAACTAAATATTAGGCAAATTATATAAAAAAGTAAAAGATGAAGTTCTCATCACAATTATGTTCAAAATTTTTTAAGAGAGCAGTTTGAGTCAGTTGCATTTTGTAATTTGCACAGTCTGCTGCACATTCATTGTAATTTTGTCACAATTAATAAATAAATATTAAAGTTTTACAGGAAGCCTTCATATTCTAAAAATATTTATGATATAAATAGAATCTTACCAGATATTTTTCTATCCTTTTTTGTACATTATTCAATCGCATGATCCTTTATTTGGTAGAGTTTCATTGTTTGGAAAGTCTGTTTGGAAAAATTAAATCAAATAATAACTATTTTATACTTGAAAATAATATTAGCGATATTTAAAAATTTAATAGCATAAAATTAATATAATTTTCAATTTTCTGAATACATTTATATTAATTTAAAAAAGGATTGACGTTGTTGTAACATCTCCTTTTCATACTGTTGCTGGAGTTTGAATAAGTAAATGAAGCCCCTTTCAAAAAACCATAAGTCTTTTGGCTTTTGCTGAACACTATCACAAATTTTTTCACAAGCTGCTACTCGAGAGAATTGTATGTTGTGAAGCTCAAATTTCCAATTCCAATGAAACCTGCTCTGTCAGTTCTATTACGGAGCTTCACCTTTGATGGAATCTCATCTCGATCTTTTCTTACTGTATATTCAATCGATACTGGAATTCATGTTTCTGGCTACTGGATCTTCTTGATTTCTATCTTTGGTACTGTAGGCTGATGTTTAGATGAACCTAAAATTTCTATATTAAGTACTTATCAACTTATAAAAAGTAGGTAGTCAAATAAAAACACTTCTTGTCTAATGAACAATAGAAAAATACATGAAAACTTGAAATATTTCGATGTAATTTGGGTGTTGGGAACTCACTTATTTTCCAATAATGACATCATTTTTTATATTTTTTCTTCTCTGTATGTTACACTTGCACGAATCAGACTTTGCAATAAATTTCCGTTGAAAACAAATATTACAAATCATTCAAGTGGGATCTCTCAACATATACTTGTTTGAAATTACAAGATAATCTACCTTAAAACTACAAAAACTGATCATATAAACAATATTACCCACTATGAAGGTATAAAGCAAATAATAGTAAGCATGTTACGTCTAATTTTACTAAGGAGCAATTCGTTTACAGTATGCATGCTACTAATTTGATGTATGGGATAGTTTTTTCCAATTCAAAGATCTCTTCCAAAGTATCAAACGAATAAATTCTTATCACTAGGGAAGTGATTAGTGATAGCCGTGAGCCGTAGCAAGTATCTGTTCAATCAGATAGAGATAAGCTGCGTTCTCCTAGGCACTAGGAGAAGGGTGACCGATAAGATCGGTAAGGGTGACCGATTAGATTGGCCAGCAAAAAGGACATTGTTCTCTGCTGTAAAATCACTTCCCGGTGGTTCAGAACCCACCTAAAACTGTAGGTCCAACTCATCAATCACCATTATCCAACTCATTACCCACGCACAAGTCTGAGACCTATGTGGGCATCATCCTCCAAAAAAAAGGTATGCATGAAGGTATGAATAATATGAGTGTAGTATGCATGATCAAATGCATGCTCATTTGTTGATGCATTTTGATACCAGCTTAACCACAACAGGGTGACTAGCGACCGGGAAAATCGGGAAAACCGGGAAAAGTCAGGGAATTTTTAAATTCTGTAAAAGTCAGGGAAAAGTCAGGGAATTTGAAAAAATATCGGGAAAACTTCGTAGTAATTATATGCCTGATGATAATTATACTAGTGAGCCCTACGGGCGCTTCCAAACAACTAATTTTGGAAAGGGAAACTCATTTGCGAAGCTTATCGTAGGAGAAGGAGGTAACGAAAAACGGCTGTTTTGAAGATACTGATTTAGTTAAAATTCACAAGACATATATCACTTAAAGTTCAAGTTTATCGTTGCTCTGATACACAGATTTATTTTCCACAAAAAAGACCTACCGTACACGTATGCTTATACAGGGTGTCCCATGTAAGGTGTAAAAACCGGTTACCAAGGATGACAAAAAATGTTCAGTGACGTTTTTGAAATGAGGCCTTTGATTTCGAGATAAATATTGATATTATGACTCTTTGAGATACGCTCACTTCCCGCCATTAAATGCTCAATAACTCAAAAACTACTGATCAGATTGGAATTATGATGACATTGTTGGAAAGAGCACAAAATTTCGCTGAAGATACACGTATTTACAATTTGTAACCCAATCATTTAGGGGGCCCCATAACCCAATCATGATTTTAAATCTCTTTTTAATTAAATTAAATATATCAAAAATAATTTTTTTATCAATAATTAGATTAAGAACCGGGGCGTTTTAGGGGTCAAAGTACAAAAAAGTGTTTTTTTCCAAATCTCGCTGAAATTTCAAAGCGATTTTTCTCGATTTGTTTTTAGGGTGACATAATGAAAATTTTACAAAAAGACTTCCTCATTACTCAAGCTTTAAAATGAGACTAAAATTTGATAAATTGGTGATTTGCAAATGCTTGAAAATTATAAAAAACTGTCACAAACCCACAAGAATTAGTGTGTAAGGGACAAGAGCTAAGAGAGTATAAATTTGATTTCTAAATCTTGTTGTAATCAGATTTTTTCCTAAAATGATTAATCTCTGTTGAATCACTGCTTCCCAATAAAGGTAGATCGGATGAGAGCACGTTCACAAGAAGTGGTGCTGTCAATTTTCATAATACTTGGGCAACTGAAAATCCTTACGTAATGAGACAAAACCGGTTACACCACAAATTTTTGGGTAATGTGTGGACTGGAATAATCGATAATCACATTCTTGGGTCATATTTATTCAACAAGCATTCGAATTGTGATGTTTTTAATTTTTTTAATGGATCTCAAATAAAAAATTTAATTGAAATTTTAGATAAATTTTTATCTAAAATGCTTTGAGGCAAGGAATGTGGATACACTGTTGTCCGGCGCATTTTGCTGGAAATGATTTTTATTTATACTAGCCTGATTCACGTTATGATGAATAATATTTGGTATCTGTTTATTCTTTTGTCAATGCTCTAAAAATTTAAAACTCTATTTTCAATCTATTGTGAAATAGATAAATAAATAAACTATACAGTAGGCAATTTCACCATAGCACACCACAGTCATCAGAAATGAATATGTTACACTCATTTTTCTTCAGTTGATCCTGATTTTCAATCTCATCCAATGGAGCAATCTTAGAAATATTCAACTTAATTAAGGAATTACTTCTTTTTGCAACGATGACTTCAGACCTGTGATTCAGTAAGAAGTTTCTGATAAGAGTACTGTAATACAGTACTTACTGTAGATCAGTATTTTTGCAGTTTGCCTTCAACGGCTTCCTGCGGTCACTCAAGGACCACAGTGATTGATAGTTTATTTTGAAAAAACATCTGTTTACAAAAATATTTTGAAAAAACATCTGTTTACAAAAATATTTTGAAAAAACATCTGTTAAAAAAATATTTTGAAATCAAATTTCTACTCTTTCAGCTCTTGTCCCTTAGACACTAATTCTTGTGGTTTTGTGACAGTTTTTTTTACAATTTTCAAGCATTTGCAAATCACCAATTTATAAAATTTTAGTATAATTTTAAAGCTTAAGAAATGAGGAAGTTTTTAATGAAAAATTTTTATTATGTCACCCTAAAAACAAATCGAGAAAAATCGCTTTAAAATTTCAGCGAGATTTAGAAAAACCCCCTTTTTTGTACTTTGACCCCTAAAAAAACACCCTAAATGATTGGGTTACATATTGAAAGTACGTGTATCTTTCCAACAATGCCATCATAATTCCAATCTGATCAGTAGTTTTTGAGTTATTGAGTATTTAATGGTGGGAAGTGAGCGTATCTCGAAAAAGTCATAATATCTAGATATCTCGAAAACAAAGGCCTCATTTCAAAAACGTCACTGAACATTTTTTGTCAGAAATTTGGTGTAGAATCCTTGGTGACCGGTTTTTACACCTTACATGGGACACTCTGTATATCGGGGCAATGGAATTAGTGTATCTATAGAGTAGGTGAGAGTGTTGTACCTTTGAGCACATTTTATATTTTGGCTTCTAATAACAAAACTATGCATTTTTCAACGGAAACAATATTTTTCTTGACAAGTGCATCAAGTTTTCTATCAAATATGATATAAATTAAACCTTATCCTTTTGTATCAAAAAAGAAAATAGATAAAATTTTTAATTCTTGCAAGTGCTCCAAAGTAGGCTACATCATATTGATTTATGTACCTTGGAACCCTACCTTTTGTACCTTGGAACTCTCATGTTATTTGGAGAAATAATAATAGCCTACTTGTCAATACTCAACTCATTTATTAAAATTTTTAATTATTACAAATGTCACAAATAAATTTTTTCCATCCGCTTTTTCACATCCTGCACAAATTTCATGTGCCCATCTCTTGAAGACTGTGCTGTGCACCTGATCCAATTTTCTCCAGACTGATTCTGTGCATATATTGTTCATTACAAAATAGATATTCTTCTACAGCGCTGTCTTCATCATTTGTGTCAACTAATGGAGCCATATCATTGTCAGAATCATAAGATGAAGGAATAGGCCTACTATGCGTCCTTTTCACACGTTCCGAGGTACACTATGTGGTTGTGTTCCCTGTTACAAGAGGTCGCCATTTAAAAAAAATCTATTAAAGCTTTTGTTTAAGAGCATTATGAATAATGGAGTTTCACTCACCAATAGTTGTAGAATCAGTTGTCACATGAAGTTGAAAATATACAGCCCTCACAACATAAGAATACCAAAAAAAAATAACTTTGAAAAATTTTTCTTTTGACTAGTTGAAATTTTGTTTGCCTAGCATACCTTTAATAATCATCTGATGCTGCTGAACCTCGAACTATACGAACATCTAGTGTTGAAAAACATAAAATTAACCACTAAATAGCCCCACTTGTTGAAAAACTGAAGTTTTCCAAGGTACATCATTCTCAAGGTACAACGCTCTCCCCTAGATATATTTACTTCATAAAAAAAGCTGTTTATATATTCATTTATCAGGGCAATGAAATTAGTTTATCAGCTGATAGAGATTCTATAAAAAGCCTGATCGCATTTATTCACCCACAGCTGATGATAACTCAATAAATAAATTAATATATTTTTAAATCTATTGCGAATTGCATATGGTGAAAACAACTATTTTCTATATACAGTAATATATAGATATATTAATGAAGGGCTGTGAACCTATCCTTTTGTTTCGCTTCAAAAAGGATGAAGGAGTGGGTCAATTTCATTTGCAAACGAACTTGATCTGAATTAAGGTTCCAAGAATGTGTGTTTAAAATTTGAAGTTGATTGGTCAAAGCGTTCGAAAGTTATTGTCGAACATACACACAAACCCAAAAACATATAGAAAAAGCCGCGAGCCTCCAGTCACGAATCACAATTCAAAACTAAGAACTCGCTACGCTCGTTCAATTATAGAAACCCTCACATGAAATGCTCCAATATCGAACTTGAAATGCGTTTTTAGATGGGCAACCAGATAAATAAGCTACATAGGTAGGTTAACAAACATAAAATTGTTTTGATTATTCGGTAAGGTCTTTTTGTTTTTCATCTATGTAAAAGCCAAATACCCCTGATTCACTGACTCATTCATCAGCGTTTCTCGAAAACCACATGGCTAATTAAGTTGAAATTTGTTACACATGTCCCGTTGGGGCTCTAGATGCATGCTAAGAAAGAATTCTGAAAAAATCCAGAAAATACGGTCAAGAGTGAAAAACAAAAGTGCTTGTTCGAGTCACGATTTTGTACGAATTTTAAACCACCCCCTGGCTAGACGGTTAAGGCGAGCGAAGCGAGTCTGCCGGCTAGTACCTTATATTGGTCAGGGAAAATTGTAGAAAAGGTCAGGGAAAGTCAGGGAATTTTTGTAGCTTACTTTGCTAGTCACCCTGCACAAACATATTAATAAAGAGTAATATACTTGGATTCTCTCTTTGAATATCTAAAAATTGTACACCAGCATGCCAATTTCATCCACTTCGATTTAAATGAACTGCAATTGAAATAAACTCTTCAATTTCTATAAAAATCTTGATAAATCGAGTTCGAAGTATGCTAAGCATTAGGATTGAAAATCACCAGTGAATAGTTTTTCAATTTCAATTTATTCAAGAAAAGAAACATACATCAAGTGGGTGCGACAGGCATACAGCCTAAAAACGCAGTGTTGTAGTCCTATTGTTTATTATGTATAATTGTTTATGATTTTATGGATTTTAAATCATACGTTTATCACGTTTACATATAATTTTGAGCCTTATCTATCTTCTAATAAATTATGTTAGTTCAACTTATGTATTTTATAAGTTGTGTTGTTGAAAATTATGACTGGTCAAACAGCTATAATCTCTTATGTAAGCACTTCCAACTGTAATAGATAAGTATTCTATTAAAAAAAAAACAATTCTCTTTTCTAGAGCCAATCATTAGCTACAGTAATAATTTGACATGAACAACTGAAGAACATGAATAAATAAAACAGATCATTTAGCATGATCTAGAGTTGAACAATCATTAATAAACGTTCGATACGGTTGTACTGCTCTACAGTTTGCACAGTATGCTGTTTCACTTGTACAGCATGTATGTTTTTTTACTGCTGTATGCAATTGTCAATTTACATAAAACACTATGGTCACAATGTGTATAGTCCAAAGACTATATGTATATCCAGACACTTGAAGATGGGTTGGCAATGTGCCTGGTAATGGTATTGTAGCATAATGATGTCGTTTGCATGAACTGTACCAATTTTAAAATTATATTTATATTTGAAAAAATATGGAGTGCCAAGTGAGTAATGAGGCATTTAGCTGTACGGTACACAACCTTTAAAGCCGGCTACTCTTGAAATAGCCAGTATGTCAATTGACTTCCTATGATTCTACTAATCCTTCCTACTTATACTAGTTGTTTTTAAAAAAATATTATTACAATTAAGCTGTTTGATTCTAATAACATGTGATAAGTTTATTGAATCAAATCTGTATTGCTAGAACATTTTTTTCAGGATTTCTTTGAGTTGGAACATTAAACCCCAAAATATGGAATATTCTGAGATTGAACTAAAATCCCTGCAACATTTGTTTTGTTCTCATGTTTAAATGCATGGTTTTATTGTTGACACATTATTGGTAAATTATTGTTGATATTTTGCTAATTACCAGTTACCATCAAATATTCAGCAAAAAATTATTCTCAAGTAATAATAAATAATTATTTATAATTTCAGCTATTGAACAAGAGAAGGGCCAACAGCAGTTATTCGCCGGAATTGAGAATTTTGATACAAAGAAATTAAAGCCCACAGAAACGCAAGAAAAAAATCCTCTTCCAACAAAAGAAGGTAAGCAACCCTAAACATTCTCTGATCAAATAGAAAAATTAATTAATGCTATTATAATTACAATTAATGCTATTACCCATCATCCAATTCATTACCCACGCACAGGTCTCAGACCTATGTGGGCTTCATCCTCAGAAAAAAAAAATAATTCTGTTAGACAGGTTTCTACTCTCTGCAATATGTTTTTTCAAATGATTTGGAGAAATTGATGTTTTCAGTCGTTTTTATTTTTTGACTTTGCCAATGACTGCAGTTTCTTATGTCAAAAAATGCTATCTAATTAAAAAAGAATAAGCTTCTTATGAAGCATCCTCAGGAGCGAAATGCATCCCTCCAATATAAGTGAGTAAAAATCATAATTTAAATAGAAATACAATGTCATTTTCAATATCAGAATAAATGAGTATTGTAGTATGCGCTAAACAAAATAATACCTAAGGATGCTTGCGCAGTGGAGCATCCAATACTCAATGATTATCAACATCGCAAAATCAAACACGTGCTGTGGAATGGAGTATGACAGATTGGAGCAGTGTGAATACCACCATTCAACAGCATGTGTTTGATTTTGTGATGATGATTGTCATCGAGTATTGGAAGCTCCACTGTGCAAGCACTCTTCGCACCACAACAATGACGAGCTCGGTAGCAGGCAGCCATAAAATAATTCTGAATACGTCTAATAATGACCCAATTGTCTGATGTAAGGCCGTAAGGGCGTAAATCCAACAGTATTTATGGAATATCCCTACAATATTCAGTGAGTTGGAATATTTGAAGTACTAAACGTCAAGATCACATAATAGCCAATGATTGTTGATAATGATTAAATTATTCCATTATAATTTCTAAAGGTGTGTCCAGATAGCGAACAAAAACCCTTCGTGAACATCTCTCCGTAACACAGAATCAGCTTATTACATCGTCGTGTAACATCATTGTGTTTTTGTGTGCGTTACGGGACGATATTACGTACAGATGATTTTGTGTTATTTTTATTTATTTTGTTTGTTCGTCATACAAAACCGAAACTAGGGAGCAACGCTCCAGCAGCACGTGCCACGTCAAAGTTTTATACTGGTTAACACTCATAAGAAACAGATATCACACAAAAATCATCGCTCTAGGAATTAGTTAGTCTGTAAAGACAAATCAATTAGAAATTCTCAAAGTCCTCTTTTAAATGTTAACCATCATTTACTTTCATAGAATATATCATTTACATTTACATCATAATACTATCAACTTCTTTTATTTGGTTGGGGAGCGCATTGAATATTTTCATCCCCATATAATATGGTCCACTTTCCAGTAGACTAAGTCTATGTATTGGGTATACATAACCCCTAAACCTATTACCGTATTATGAGGATGATCTAACTGATTTTCCTCATATATCCTCCTATTTTTGAAAACAAAAATTGCTATTTCATAAATGTAAATAGCTGGAGCAGTCAAAATTACTTTTTCCTGAAGAGAGGCTTGCATGAACACCTTCCATTGATTTTATAAATAAGTCTTACAGCTTTCTTCTGTATTATAAAAATTCCATAATTCTCAATAGTTTTCCCCAAAAATATGACCCCATATCTCATAACCATAACAGACAGAAAATAAGCATAGATAGCATTTTTTTGGAGTCGGCGTAGCCGAGTTGGCTTGTCCCTGGTCTGATAAGCCAAAGGTCCTGGGTTTGATCCCAGTTGAGTACAAGATATTTTTCTCGAGCCACTCCCGTGTTTCGGAGGACACGTTAAGCCGTCGGTCCCGGTTGCATATAAAAAATCAATCGTTAAAAAAACGGCGAGGTAGAACTACCCGTAAGGGTCTCCCCACCACGAAAAGCCATACAGTTTTTTCACTCCCCAATCTGGCTTATACTCGCAATGCAAACAAGGCTCACATGTTAAATTTGTAACTTCCATATAGAATCACTCGCTCTACTTTCAAACCCAAAAAGGTAGTGGAGCTAGAAGTTTTAAGTCTGCACTGAGTATTCAAGTTTATTTCAAAAATTTCGTAACCTCTACTGAAAGGGATTATTTTTGTCTTACTAACTTTGAGTTCAAACTTGGATATTCCTACAGAAAATGATGCTACAGAGAATGTTACAGAGTGATAATATGCAACAGGGTTTTGTTACGGAGCTAGAATGCTACTGGACGCACCTTAGAATTAAAGCTCAAAATTCTTGTTGATTTCCAGCTTTGTTCTAACATCTATCTGACCTGGTTTTGTATAAAGTGTAAGTTACTAATTATTATTTTTCTTCTTTTACAGCAATTGATGCTGAGAAAGCAGCATAAGACTGGAGCGTTATTTAATTCGAGATGGAATATCAAAGTGCTATTACAAGTATAAATAGTTTATGTCAAGTGAAGATGGACAAAAAGTACTGACATTATTACTTATCAAAGAATTTTATTGGATACTAGTGATTACTTTTACCATCATATCATCCAGAGAAAGCGTGTCTCTGGAGCATTGAATTTACTGTTTTTTCTATCATGTAACATGTTGTATTCATCCTAAATAATATAAAAAATTGAATATTTTTGTAAATATGATTGACTGAGAGCTTTTTTTGATTGATAAATTTTGATGATGATTATGAATCAATGATTCCTGCCAAAGGCTCTCTTCACCGATCATATTAATAAAAAAAAAAACAGTCAACATAAAATTCAAAATATTTTTTATCTGCTTTGAAAACAAATTGCCTCTAGCAATAATAACTTTGGAAGAATTTTTATACTTTTGAATGTCACAATTTTCCAAACTTGATAGTAGTTTGGCCAAATTCAATAATAAACAAGAAACCCATTTTCTATGCAGGTAATTTGGCTTGAATCGCAATGTAAACTCTATTCTATTTGATAGTCATTATTAATTATTTATTAATTTAAAATTATCGTTTGAAATTGATTGTCAGGCAATTGAGAGTGTTACAATAACCTATTATATCATTAAATTTTTCTTAATTATATTGTAAATTCGATTTTTGATAATACGTTCGCATATTCTTTATAAGACATTTACAGTGATACATTTTCATTAACATTTTATATGGCTGTTCAAGATTTATACAAAGTTAGTCAACTTAGAAATTATTTTGGATGTGTATTAGTTTTAAAATGAGATAAATATTTTATAGTCAGATTAATTATATTCTTAACACCGATGAATTAAACCATTCCTTGAATGTTAATATTTTTATATATGTGTACTTAAGAAAAAATATTTTTTCTCCTATTCAGTGTACTCTTCTTTTTCCAATTAGTTCTGTAGAATTTTTTATGAGACTACTTTTTAAATCTTGGATATTTTTTGGTCTTTTTAAATGAATTTCTCATCCATATATTTCTATCATCATTATTATTATTTATTCTTAGTCATAGATATCTGATACTTTTAACTTTTAAGATCACAATATGTATATCATCAATTATTATTTACCTAATAGCCAGCATAATAATTGACATTTTTATCAGCTTTTTGCTTTCAAATGTTGTAAAAAATAAAGCTGTATAAAAGTAATTTTATACATTTTATTATTTTTAGACTTTATCATTGACACCTGAATTAGCATTATTTCCATAATAATTCACAGCGCTGAGCGCCTCTATCACTTCAAAGTTGATTTAATAAAAACCCGATTAATAGTGAAAAGTTACAATTTATAATCATTTTTGGGGGAAATGCAAGGTTATTGAAAACATTGTTTCTTTGGGAAAATGTACCCTATTAAAGATTTTTTTGGAGGATGACTCATAGGAATTATAGTAGGAATTGATGATATTTTACGATTTGTGAAGGATGGGTAGTCGTATATAGTAGAGTTAGTGCAAAACTACGCTTATGCTAATTCTAATCTGACCACTCTATGATTCAAGCTGCTCTACATCTTATTCAGAACAAGCGGAAGCATAGAGTTGTAAGATAAAAACTATCGTCATCGTTTGCGTAGTTTTGCTCAAATAAGCTTTGCATTCGTTGAATTAACGTGACATAATTTTTTTATTGAGGATGAAGCCCACAGGTCTGAGACCTGTTCATGGGTAATGAGTTGGATGATGGTGATTGATGAGCTGGACCTACAGTTTTAGGTGGGTACCGAACCACCGGGAAGTGATTTTACAGCAGAGAACAGTGTCCTTTTTGCTGGCCAATGTAATCGGTCACCCTTACAAAGAGCGCCCAGGAGAACGCAGCTTATCACTATCTGATTGAACAGATACCTGCTACGGCTCACGGCTATTACCTCCCTAAGTGATTAGTTTCCCGAAGTTTAAACATGATTCCCTAAGTTTAAACATTGAAAATTATTCACTTTTCAAGTGAATTCAACGACTTGCAGTCAAATTTTTATTAAGATTAAGTAGTACTTAACTTACTCTATAGGCCGAACGTTTTCGAGTTGTTAAAACCCATCTTCAAGGCCTTGAAACATTAAGACCTTCTCAATGCCTTGAAGATGGGTTTCAACAACTCGAAAACATTCGGCCTACAGAGTAAGTAAAATACTACTTAATCTTAATAAAAATTTGACTGCAAGTCGTTGAATTCACTTGAAAAGTTAATATTAACAACGCAGTTCGTCATGGAACAAGAAATACAGGAAAATTATTCAATGAATGAGTCAATCACAGGCAGCCGCATTGGTGGAATCAACTTATTTTGTGTCATCGTTCACGCCATTACCCACGCACAAGTCTCAGCCTTAGTGTGCGACATTAGTAAAAAGAATCAAATTTATAAAAACAAAATGATGAATGCATAATTTAGTTTGAAGTAGTGAAAAGGGGAACTCCGTCCTTAATAATAGCAATCTATCTATTTGTAGTCTACTGTTTTTATCAACTCTTGGATATATGCACTTCTTCTCTAAAAAGGAGAGCTATTAAAAATATGCAGAATGTTTCGTCTGTAGATGCAGATCATCTTTTAAACAGCTGAAAATTAAAAGATTATATTTATAAATGGCCAGCAAAAAATACACTGTTCTCTGCTGTAAAATCACTTCCCTGTGGTTAGGAACCCACCTAAAACTGTAGGTCCAGCTCATCAATCACCATCATCCAAATCATTACCCAAGCACAGGTCTCAGACCTATGTGGGCTTCATCCTCAAAAAAAGTGTAACAAGTTCAGTACTCTCATTTACGTTGTAAGTTTCGATTTAAAATGAGCTAAAAAATCGAACTAAACACTACTTATTAATTTGTAACTACTGTGGTGTTCGAGATTGTGGTAATTGATATAAATTCGTAATTTTTTGTAAAGGTGAGATCGGTTAGGGTGCTCATCTCTGACTGCCACTCATGCGGTCACGGACTAGTTTCCCATTCAGCCTTGCATATTATGTGTCATCATTCGCCTCATTGTCCACGCACAAGAATCAGACTCAATGTGTGCATTAGTTAAGTGGATTAACTCAGGGGTGCCCACAGGGGGGGGGCTATGACGCAGACTGCGTCATTGAAATTCTTGGGGGGGGGGGGGGGGTTCCAAAAAACGTTTTGGGGGGGGGGGTCGTAAAGTTGATTGAAACCGTGTTTAACGTGACAACATTAAAAAATATACTAAGAAGTCACCAGATAGAAAGTCAATTAATGAAAATATATTTATAATTATTATTATTATTATTATACAATTGAATATGAATTAGCTAAAATAATAATGTTTAGGATTTGTGCAGGAACTTGTGCAGATGTACTTGAGTCTATTTCTAACGAAGAAATAATTGAAAGGTTTTCTGTTTCCTCATCCCAAAAACTTCTATGTGGGGTTTAGAGAGATAGATTTAACAATAGATTTTAGAGGGAAGTGATAGCCGCGAGCCGTAGCAGGTATCTGTTCAATCAGATAGATAAGCTGCGTTCTCGTAGGTCCTGTTTGTAACGGTGACCGATTAGATAGGCCAGCAAAAAAGACAATGTTCTCTGCTGAACATCACTTCCCGGTGGTTCGGAACCCACCTAAAACTGTAGGTCCAACTCATCAATCACCATCATCCAACTCATTACCCACGCACAGGTCTCAGACCCATGTGGGCTTCATCCTCAAAAAAAAAAAAAAAAAAAACAGAAGGTGCCTAGCTAACTTGTAGATGGTCACAGTCTACAAATTTAAAATGTTTGTCTTCAAACTGTTGATGTTTTTCATGTATTTTACGATAACTACTTACTAATAAGTAAGAACTGCTTTTGAAAAACTTACAAAATACTAAAAATTCAGTAATTTTTCATAACTATGTCTTTATTTTGTTTTTGAAAGACACTTCTTTCGATTGTGTGTTTGCCCGCGAGCCGTAGCAGGTATCTGTTCAATCAGATAGATAAGCTGCGTTCTCGTAGGTCCTGTTCGTAACGGTGACCGATTAGATTGGCCAGCAAAAAAGACATTGTTCTCTACTGTAAAATCACTTCCCGGTGGTTCGGAACCCACCTAAAACTGTAGATCCAACTCATCAATCACCATCATCCAACTCATTACCCACGCACAGGTCTCAGACCTAAGTGGGCTTCATCCTCAGAAAAAAAAAAATAACTATACATGAAATGTGCCTTTTATGTACTTCATCCATACATAAATTCTCCCAAGATACTACACTAAGTAAATAACCTGTTGTTTAACTACTGTCCAATAAATGACTTAGTATTTTGAATTTTGTGTTTTACAAATGAAGTTATTAACTCATTGTTTTCACTTCCTTTAAAGGAACAACTTTGTAGAATTATTTAACCTTAATCTAATTGGTACACCGAACATAAACTTATAGGTATTTCATTTTTATTGAACATTGTGTATTTGTAATAATATTTTATTGTTTAAAAACCATTTAGGTTCAAATTCTTATTTAGCTATTTTGCAATTAAGTTTATTGAGCAGAAGTTCATATATTCATTTCATTGATATTTCTTTTTTACCTTTACAAAAAAATGTTACCTATGTAAAGAATCTCAAGAAATATACATACATTTTTTATATTATCGACTGGGTTTGAATTTTTTCAATAGTTATAAAAATCTTCTTTTAGTTTTAGAAAGAATACGGGGGGCTTTTTTCGCATTTTTTGGGGGGGCCTAATTTATGGGGGGGGGGGTTTGGTGCTAAATTTAGGGGGGGGGGGGTGCGTCATGAGGCTTAGGGGGGGTGGGCACCCCTGTCAAAACTGACACTGTATTTCAGTAAAAGTGAGTGTAAATCACATTTAATTGAAATACAGTGTTAGTTTTGATATTAGATCGAATTTCTTATCAATTACTATGTATTTCAGTAAAAGTGAGTGTAAATCACATATTTAATTGGAATACAGTGTTAGTTTTGATATTAGATAGAATCTCTTATCAATCACTTCCCGGTGGTTCGGAACCCACCTAAAACTGTAGGTCCAACTCAACAATCTCCATCATCCAATTCATTGCCCATGCAAAGGTCTCAGACCTATGTGGGCTTCATCCTCCAAAAAAATACATTGTTAGTTTTGATATTAGATAGAATTTCTTATCAACTACATAAAATATTTGGCACCGACTTCAAAAGATTACTTGTATGAAATTTAAAATTTTCTCAGTTTAAAGTAAATACTTTATTTTAAACTTTTTAGTACGTGAGTATTTAATCATTTCACTGAAGTCGGTTTCTTTTTTTGTTTTAAAATATGTTTTTTAGTATGTGCCGTGAAAATGGTATTAGACTTAAATGGGAAAAATGTGAAGTACTGAAATCTGAAATTACTTATTTAGGGTTTAAAATTGACAAAGATTGCATACATAAAACTGATGATAAGATTGCAGTTGTTAAGAATGCAAAACGTCCTACAAATGTATCAGAGTTGAAATCTTTTCTAGGGTTTGTTACATATTACTCAAGGTTTATACAGGGCATGGCTAATTCTCTCTCACCTTTATACAACTTACTCAGGAAAAATGTTGTTTTTTCGTGGTCACAAGAGTGTGAAACTGCATTTCAAACAATTAAGAAAGATATTGAAACAAAACTTACTCTTGCGGATTTTGATGTCACTAAACCTATAATTGTTGCTACTGATGCTAGTAAATATGCTATTGGTGCGGTTCTTTCATGTTTAGATGAAAAAGGTGTGGAAAGGCCCATAATTTTTGCTAGTAGATGTCTCACTGCAGCTGAGCGAAATTATTCCCAGATAGACAAGGAAGCATTGTCAATTTATTGGGGAGTTGAAAAATTTTTCAATTACTTGTTTGGTCGTCATTTTACTTTACTGACTGACCACAAACCATTACAAAGCATCTTAAATGCTCATGCTGCTACTCCATCCATCAGTGCTACACGTTTATTACATTATTCATTATTTTTACAAGGTTTTGATTACACCATACAATACCGTAAGACCACTGAACATATGAATGCTGGTTTTTGCTCAAGATTTCCTATGGAAATGGTTAATGACAATACTATTGATGAGGTTCAAATTGTACAAATGAATCAAATTAATATTTTACTGGTTACAAGGGAACAAATAGCTCATGAAACTAGAAAAGATCCAGATATGTGTAAATTACTTCGACAAATTTTAGGTACTGAAAATGGTGAAAATACAAACAATATTGCTGAATATTCAGTTGAACAAGGTTGTATTATGAAAGGCTTACGAGTTATGATTCCAAAATCTTTACAATCTAAAGTACTTGAGGAACTACACCAAGGACACTTAGGAATTGTAAAAATGAAAGGCCTTGCACGAAGTTATGTCTATTGGCCAAATATTGATTCTGATATTGAGCTTGTTACAAAGAATTGTATACATTGTGTGCGTCATTCTAGACAACAGTCTAATGTGAATTTACATCCATGGCAATTTCCTTCAGGACCATGGCAAAGATTACATATAGATTTTGCTAATCCTTCTCCAGGATTATGGCTGTTAATAATTGTTGATAGTTACAGTAAGTGGGTTGAAACTTACATAATGAAAACTCTTTCAAGCAAAGAAACAGTTGAAAATTTGCGTGAATGTTTTGCTAGATTTGGTTTACCAGTTACACTAGTATCAGATAATGGTACTCAGTTTACCTCTAGTGAATTTCAAACCTTTTGTACTAATAATGGTATAAAGCATATTACCAGTGCTCCTTTCTTTCCTGCATCCAATGGTCAGGCAGAACGTTTTGTACAAACTGAAGTCAGGATTAATTAAATGTTGCGAAGGTATGATTGTAAATTCTACTTTACGGTTCAAATTAAATAATTTTTTAATGAACTACAGAAAAGCACCACATGCTACTACTGGTGAAAGTCCATGTAATTTACTCATGAAAAGAAATATTCGAACTAGACTAGATTTGATGCTACCCAATATTACTGACGAAGTGTTAGATACTCAAAGAAAGGAAATGCAAAAACAGACAATTAAAGATAAATGTTTCAATATCAATGATAGAGTTATGTACCGAATTTACAATAATAAGGGTAAATGGAATACAGGTATTGTAGCTGATAAAATTGGTTCTTCTATGTACAATATCATTACTGATGATAATCTTTCTATTAGGAGACATGCTAATCAAATGAAGGATTGTAAAATTAATTTAAAGGATTTTTCAACTGATATACCTAATGTTCATTATGATACTGATGTAATTGTGCCTAAATCAACAGTACTTTCTTAACAATCGAAAGCTATTACAAGCAATGATGTTGATGATTCTACTTTCTTTTCTAATTCTTTCAAGAATGTTTTACATTCAACACCAGTTTCTACAAAATTACCGATTGTGACAGATACTATTTACCATACGCCACAGGCTAGACCTGTTAGGTTCAGAAAACCTCCTGAAAGGTATTCACCCTAGGTTTCATTACGGGGGGAGGTGTCATATATCCTTATGTACAACATGAATTTTAGTTTTATTTTATGCAGTTGGCAAGACTGTGCCACACCAGAGAGACAACGCCTACTGTACTATGTCTCTATTGTCGATTGAATTTTCATGATGTAATGAGTTTACTTACGCTATTCGTTCTTTTAATAAAATGTATTTCATCAATTACAATGAGTTTGTGATTACTTCTACCACCTACGTTACAGAATTGAATACTATAAAATACATAGCACAACAGAATGGTTACAAACACACACTAATAGACAAACTACTGCACAGAATATCAACAAAACCAATCACTCACACCAGCAACAAACAGAATGACAACCCCCATACATTCATCACACTTACCTACCTCAACAAAAAAAAACTCATAAAATAGCAGCTTCATTCAGGAAACTCATAAAATAGCTTACAGAACAAATAATTCACTCAAAAAACACCTGCATTTTCAGACAACATCTCAAAACAAGTACAACAGATCTGGAATTTACAAATTGAAATGTGATGACTGCAACAAGTTCTATATAGGACAAACTGGCAGGACATTCACCACTAGATTCAAAGAACACACAAGAGCCATCTCACACCCAAACACACATTCCACTTTTGCTGAACACATCATTTCAACAGGCCACAGTTATACAGACATTGACACTAATTTAGACACACTACACTTCACTCACAAAAGCCACAAACTCAATGTTTTAGAACAATATGAGATTTACAAACATGCAAAGCAGGAACCTGACAACATTTAAAATGATCAACTTAACTTCTTCTCACACACTCTATTTGACAAAATAATCCCAATTTCAAACCTCCCGCCTACTCATCCCCCCACCCCAGCACCATTCCAACATACATAACCCTCAAACTCATACCTTAAGTCAGTGTACTGTGGGTTGTCTGACGATGCTCTAGACAACAGAGAGAAACGGCCGTCACGCCATAACGTGAGTTAATTTCCATTTAAAAGTGGTTTTTTTTAAGTTTATATTACATATTAGTGGAAACAAGATGGATCTTCAACATCATAAATAAAATTACTTCCAATTCAATGACGAATATACTACAGCCATCCTGCCGACCTCCCTATGTGATCACCCATTTCTAGCATAATGGTCGAAATGTGTCTCCAACACTAAGAGAAAATCCAGATATTAAAAAATAATTTAATTTCTGTGGAATAATTTAATATAAGAGACCTTCACCAAAATTTTTGATTGCCGGCCGCCACTGCAGTGCTCAGTGAGTAAAATATCTTAATTTTCTACTCAAATATTTGACTTCATAGTCGTGCAATTATTCATAAAGTCAAATACTGTAATTATTATTAGTAATACGCGCAGTTCGTCATGTATACCAAATTTCAAGATTTCAAAACCAGTAAATGTTACCAGTGTCATTTTTTGGAGGATGAAGCCCACATAGGTCTGAGACCTGTGGGTGGGTAATGAGTTGAATGATGATGATGATGATTGATGATGATGATGATTGATGAGCTGGACCTACAGTTTTAGAATAGAATGACTTTTTTATTTGTTGACGTGGAGAAGTTTGGACAGTTATGTCCAATCTACCACTTAACCAGTTTTCGGTGGGTTCAGAACCACCGGGAAGTGATTTTACAGCAGAGAACAGTGTCTTTTTTGCTGGCCGATCTAATCGGTCACCCTTACAAAGAGTGCCCAGTAGAACGCAGCTTATCCCTATCTGATTGAACAGATACCTGCTTCGGCTCACGGCTATCACTTCCCTGTCGTCTGGTCTATTAAAATTCAAAGATGTTGAAGAATTTGAATAGACCAATCAGACTCCACCAGTAACATTTACCAGTAAATGAGAAGGCTCCCATAAACTCAACCAATAATCTACTTTTCAACCTGATTTTACAAATTGTTTGGGGGGGGGGCTTGAAAACGCTTTTGGCACAAAATGGGCAATCAAGAAGTGGAAGGGCGACGACTGTATTACTAGTAACAATACTATTTGATCTAAAACTGTTATTTTTCTAAGAAAAATTTTGAAAATCCAAAAATATATTGTTTTAAAAAGTACAATAATTATTATAGTTATTGTCGATTAGGACAATATTGTCGATTTGAGAGCGTTAATATGGTAACATCAGCTGATGAACCGGGTCCACTTTGATTCGGTCTCCTGTAAACAAAAACAGTCCCAGTAATACCAACTAGAACCACATGATAATCAAGTTGGCATTGCTACCAGTTACCGGCTTTCATAATCAGCTGACTGCCTCCATTATCTTCAACGTCATCCTCAAACCTCAAACCTTCATCAGTTGATGTCCAGCACTGATAGAGAGAAGAGCTGTTTTGTGCTCCAGTAGATTTTTCAACACACATCACTGGAATGTTACCTTAAATTTGCTATTTAAACAGTGCCTACTGATTAAATACTGAAGTGCTCAAATGATTTAGTGATGAATGAATGGAAAATCAATTCTGGATATCTTTCACAAGGTAAGCAGTTTCATATCAATTTTTGCAATTTAGTCTATTTTAAGACACCCTTAAATACCATGGTTTCTTAATTGCATAGCTTTGCTCCATTATTTTGAAGTGAGAAATAACTAAAATGAAATGGCTAAAATTTAACCTAAAAAGTTAATCATCACTAACTCTTTGAAATCTGTCTAGTCATTTTCAGTTACCAACTCTAATTCAATAACTATGTTTCAATACTCGGGTAGGGTAAACTCTACTAGTTTTCCCCTTTATTAACTTATTTCAAAGCCAAGCTAAGAAACTATTTAATAACTACAGTTTTTAATATAAAAACCAAGAAAGAATTGTTATTCATTTTTAGGTAGACTTCTCGCTATTCATTATTATACATTGACCTTGACTACGGTACCAATTTATTTTATAGATCATTAGAATTTATAAATTTTATTGGGACATTTTCAGTGAACATGCATTTTCTCATTTTGTTAGTTTTAATCTACCAATGCTGCTTGATTTCAAATTTCTCATGAATTTATTTTTATTATTGCTTCTATTTTCCCTTGGACATTATTTTCCAGACAGTGTGCTTCAAAAGTCAATCTTAAAACTATCCATCAATTGAAATGTCCTTCAAAAATCAAAAGCAGAGAATTTAAATTGTTTTTGACTGAAAAAAGAAATAATTCATTGTTTGAAAAATAAGTTCAGAACTGGTCGTCGCCTACATTATAATTATTATAAATTGATAGTGATATTATATAATCAAATTAAAATTAGTTATCACACTAGTAGCCTCTTAGTGGAATTTCAATGAGCTTTTATATCATGATGATCATCCAAGTAACTAGTAACTATATTGATAAACCTCTTATTAGAACTTGTATGCATACTGGGCTAATTTAATTTTATGATTTCAAGAAATGTTTCTTACAAGCCAGCAGCTACCGTACTGATTTGAACCATGATCTACCAATAATTGATTCAAACTATTCCAATCCTTATAGATAATTAATCCATATTCTTTTCAATGAGAAAATGTTTTTCAGTCTCATTTAATTATTATCTTTAATCTCTGTCCTTTTGCTCAAACTCCACTTACTCACTACTCAAATATATACACATCCCACTTGCAATTTGACATGTTCAGTGACTATAGATAGGCCTACTGTACTAATCCAACATTTTCTCAAAATTATGTTGCTACCCAAATTGACCAATTTCTTTGATTATTTCACAATTATTTTTAGGATATTATAAAATTGGGTTCCACTATTTGACGTCGTTTCAGGCATTGCTGAATATAGTTAGCAAGATTATTAACTTGAAGCTAGTTTGTAAAATATTTTTTCAAGTTTGGTTTCTCAGTCGTTTAGTAAATTATTCAGTAGCTATTGATTCATTAGCGGCCCTAAGGCTTGTTTCACACACACCCGGCAGTCGGGTAACTGGTGTTGTTTGCCCAGCTGTACGAACATTGCATTATATGGGACTATGTAATCATACCGGATAAACAATAATGGTTACCTAACTGCTGGGTATGTGTGAAACAAGCCTTAGGGCCTCTAATGAATCAATAGCTTTTGAATGATTTTCTAAACGACTAAGAAACCAGGCATGAACCATATATTAAATTGATCATGATGTTATTTCCATGCCAGTGAATCGAAATGACTCATTCCAAATTCAATTCCATTGGATCACCAATTAATTCTAATATATACTAATGATAGTCTTATTGGGATTGAATAGGAAATTTTAATTCATTCCAAGTATCCTCCAACATTATTCTCAAGGGCAGAGATTGTTCATTGATATACTTGATGAATGAAGTGGCTGTTTTACCCTATCAAAATTTCAATATAATTATTGTTGGAGCCGTATTGATACTGGTTTATTTTGTATGGCTTTCCATTTTTAAGAACAAGTATTTCTGAGTTTTCAACTATATCCAGCAAAACATATGATGCAGTATCAGTATATTAGGACACATTGTTTAATGCTCAAGATACTTGATCTTAATCAACATCATCACTTCAAACACATTCTATAGTCAATTGAATATTGCCAGCACATATCAATTTCCAATCAACTTTACAAACTTTTATCAATGTAACACCACCACATATTTTGATATAATTGAAGCAATCAACACACCTCCAAATTTGTAATAGCTTAACTGAACTATTTTTTTTTCAACAGGATGACTGATCAGTTCAACCTACTTCAAGAAGGAGATATGAAAAGACTCAACTTCACGGTAACCTCTTCAGTAGGTCAAGATGGTGGAGTACAAACTGGCCAGGACGTGAAACTGGAGATTTGGTATTATGTATCTTGCTTTTATAGTCAGTTAGGTTAGAAGTTTCCCACCATTCTCCTGCATATGCTAGGAGGTTTACAGTTGTTAGTCAAGTACCACACTCTTCAACCATGCTCTTGGATTGTGCCACAAAGTCATATTTGTGGCTTCGATGGCAGGGTCTGCATCTGAGAGTCCATGTCTCTCTTGTAGAGTTCATGACCGCAGTTGTCAGATAACGCTGCTATACGTCCATCTTATGATGGAGTGGTACTGTTTATTGTAGCTGGTGGGATGTGTTATGAGGCTAACAATCGTGAATGGAGATTTGTTGGGTTGTAGGGCATTTGCAGTTGTTAATCATGTATCACACTTTCTATCCGGGCTCTTGATTTGTGCCATGACATAATCTTATCGCGCTTGATGGTTTTTTGGCTGGGTTCAGTGGCTCTCACGGATGCTTCGAGAGTCTCTCCTCGCTAAGGCCTTGTGACTACTTGTTAGTTCCACAAGGAGAACAGGGTGCACTGCTCAGTCGTCACAACCATTTTATTATGGTGTGGTACATTTCATTGCAGCTGGTGGGTTGATATAAGGCTAACAAATGTAAATAGGGATTTGCTGTTAGGTCCCTGTCAGGATTCTCATGTCACATTCATTGTGCATGGACTGTGTTACCCTGTGATCAAGAGATGCCGGTTGCCAGGTGAAAACCCTGGAGTAATGATGTCTCCGACATATGTTGAGTGCAGGTGTTAGCACCTTTATGTTTGGTGATTGTGATAAGAGATTAGATTAGACATTGATTATGCAAAAATTGTGGGAGTGGCTCTCACTTTAGCTTCGGCTACTGGCTTTGTGCTTAGAGCTTATGCCGTATTTACTGTTGCCAGTGAAAATGCCATAAGCTCCAACACACTGAGAATAGAGTTCACTAAATCAAATCATTTATATATCCTCCTCAACAAAAATAGAAACATAAAAATATAAAAAATACATCTGAATAATATAAAATAAAATTGCACTAAATCAACAAATATATAACTAGCTTATATGGTATTTATATACCGGTTTCAAAAGTACAAATCATGATTTGAAAGAATCAAAAAATTTTCTGGGGCTCTTATACACATGCTAGGAAGTGGAAATATGTGATACTATTTATCAATTGCTTAGAGGCGCTTGCCTACAGATGGTAGGAATGCAAATATTTGAAACTATTTATTGATAGATTATTGGCGCTTGCCTACAGATGTAGGAGTGCAAAAATATTTGATACTATTTATTGATAGATTATTGGCGCTTGCCTACAGATGTAGGAGTGCAAAGATATTTGATACTATTTATTGATAGATTATTGGCGCTTGCCTACAGACGTAGGGGTGCAAAAATATTTGATACTATTTATTGATAGACTATTGGCGCTTGCCTACAGATGTAGGAGTGCAAAAGTATTTAATACTATTTATTGATAGATTATTGGCGCTTGCTTACAGACGTAGGAGTGCAAAAATATTTGATACTATTTATTGAAATATTATTGGCGCTTGCCTACAGACGTAGGGGTGCAAAGATATTTGATACTATTTATTGATAGACTATTGGCGCTTGCCTACAGATGTAGGAGTGCAAAATTATTTGATACTATTTATTGATAGATTATTGGCGCTTGCCTACAGATGTAGGAGTGCAAAAATATTTGATACTATTTATTGAAATATTATTGGCGCTTGCCTACAGACGTAGGGGTGCAAAGATATTTGATACTATTTATTGATAGACTATTGCGCTTGCCTACAGATGTAGGAGTGCAAAAGTATTTGATACTATTTATTGATAGATTATTGGCGCTTGCCTACAGACATAGCGGTGCAAAAATATTTGATACTATTTATTGATAGATTATTGGCGCTTGCCTATAGATGTAGGAGTGCAAAAATATTTGATACTTTTTATTGATAGATTATTGGCACTTGCCTACAGATGTAGGAGTGCAAAATAATATATTATACTGTTTATTTATAGATTATTAGCGCTTGCCTACAGATGGTAGGAGTGCAAAAATATGTGATACCATATTTATTGATAGATTATTGGCTCTTGCCTATTCATGTACGGTGAATGTGATAAGAAATTAGATTAGACATTGATTATTCAAAATTTGGGGAAGTGGCTCTCACTTTAGCTTCAGCTACTGGCTTTGTGCTTAGAGTTTATGCCATTCTCTCTGGCAATGCTTTGGCAGTGAAAATGTCATAAGCTCTACACACTGAGAATAGAGTTCACTTGGGTACATTCAAGCATGGAAGCAATAATTCAAGGGTAGTTTAAGGGTGCTGTCCTATACTTGCTAGGAAATGAAAATATGTGATACTATTTATTGATAGATTACTGGCGCTTGCCTACAGATGTAGGGGTGCAAAAATATTTGAAATCATTCATTGATAGATTATTGGCGCTTGCCTACTGATGTAGGGGTGCAAAAAATTTGATACTATTTATTGATAGATTATTGGCGCTTGCCTGCAGATGGTAGGAGTGCAAATATGTGATACTATCTATTGTTAAATAAGGAATTTTCCCCATTTAATCACTCTTGCTCAAGTCTTTTTCAGCCACACTGTGTTGTTGTCATCACCACTTCTTCTCGGGTATTCTTCTCAAACAGATTCAACTCCATTCGTGCTACAGTCTTTTTTTAAGCTTCATCTACTAGGTAATTAACTGTTTTTCTTTTCTTGTAGAATCTATTCTAAATAACTGAAGAAATCACAATAGCCTTCATAGCTAAACAGATTCGGTTTCAGAGCAATTCAAATATCTAATCCAGTGCTGAGTTTCAAGCATTGCATTTTGAGATTTGTCCAGATATCTCAACGCAGTAATAATTGAATGTTTCCATGAGTGATGATTCTGAATCTCCATCAATAAATCAGATAATAAATCCAGCCAATCCGACTTAGCTTTTTTAAATGCTATCCAATTCTAAACTATTCTTGATTATTTGAATTAAAAATTAAATTATGTTGTTTTAAAACTATTTAGTGGACTTTATGCTTTGAAAATTTCTTTTATCTCTGATTGTTTTCTAGGCTAGTTTGCCAGCAGAAGTGTTCATCTAATTGCTATCAAAGAGGATGGAAACTCCAAAACTAAAACTGATAAGATATATAGTAGTACCGGTAGCTTACCTGAACAGAATTTTTGTTTGAAGCTTGGTATTTGATGATCCAGACAAACTGCTAGCTGGACAGTTACTTGAAAAAATATTATTGTTGAAAATGATAGAATAATATTCTTCAAAAGATTATATTGTTTTCATATTGATGCAGGAAATTTGATGAAAATTTCTGTAAACATGATTAGGCTACCAATACACAGTTTCAGTAGTTCGTTGGTATTATAAACCTTTTAATCAGAATTGAAATGCAATAATTTTTGTTTAATGTTGAAATAATAATTGTTTTTTGATTTTCTACTGGTGGGGAAGAAATTATGCACAAATTCTGGAACGCAGATTTCAGGGTTATACCGGAACGTTTTTCTAAGTATGTCGGGAATTAAAAAAATATTTTTTAGCACCTTTTTATATTGTACTTGTAATTGGGCATGCATTTATGTTGTTACAATTCTTTGTTATATTGTGTTTTTCATGGCATTGATTTAAAAAACGTTATGTATTAATAATAGAAAAAAAATCATTTTCTATTTAAATTCAAACAATGAAAATATATATAGTTGATAAAGTTTCTATAGAGTACAAGTGACCTTTTCAGATTATTTCAAGTCTCAACTTTTGTAATTTTATCGATTGTGGCTATTGTAATTTGTGAATACTGTTTGTATTGACTAGTCTTAATACTTCAAGGCATGATTTTGAAACACAGTTTGTACAATCCACTACTAGGTAGGGCATGCAGTTCTCTGTTACTTCGTTTATTTGTTTTATTGTGTATTTCTTGTCATTGATTTTACCAGACACTTTGTATCAATCATTGTTAAAAAATGTCAGCTCCCACTTCAAACAATTGAAGATATATCTAGTTGATAATGATTTATAATTTAAGTATAATTTCAAGTTTCAACTGCTGTAATTTTATTGATGGTGACTAATGTAATGTGAGAATACTGTTGGTATTGACTTGTCTTGTACTCCATGTGTGGAGTTTTCAAGGCTTAATCTTTAAAAAATTCAAATAATAATAAATAAAAATACAGGATGAAAAGGGCAGAAGAAGGAAGAAGCGAGAAAGGTGGGAGGTCTAGGCCACGGGCTTCTCCATCTTTCTTAGTATATTATATTGAATGATCAACATTTAATTTAATTTCCACTTTTAATTATATTTATTGTTATATAGATAGGAAACATTGTTTTTTAAATGTTATGATTTATTCAAAATTATTTTCTCTTTTGTATGAATTTCATTTATAAAATCTTATACTGGGTTCTCTGCTGTACAAACCGATGGAGAATTTTGAGAGGCTCTTTTTGTCCATCTTGAATTACATCTGAAGTTCTGCTCTTCTGGTGTATTTTGATGATGTTCTCTTTTTGGTGTTTAGGGAGGGGGGTATTGTTTGCGGTACTGGTTCTATTGTGTTGCTACGGTGTCAGTTTGTAGAATAGCTTTTGATGTCTATTTGTTGTATCAGAGGAGTACTGCAGAAAACCCAGCAAATGAGATTTATATTAAAATATATTCTTTTTAAAACAATTATTATTTATTAATAGAAAATGTGGTCAGGGGATACTGTTTGGTTGGCAGGACAGAGGTGATCTCTGGAGGTACCCCAGGGATTGCCTCTCAACTCCAACACTACTTCCCTCCGTTAATGGGTTGTAGTTAGGAGCAGTATCCACCTCGCGTGGCCCACAAGGCCCCTCCCGGAAGGGGGGCAAGTCAACCTTACGTCCTCGAATGGTGTTGATGCCACACCTCGTGTGGGCTGGGAAACGTACGTCCTGGGTGCCCTCGGTTTGGTTCATCTCTTGACTGGAGGCAGTGTTGAGATGTCCCCTGACGGTGGGATACCACAGTGACTGCGGCCGACAAGGCTCTGGCGATTGGCGAAGTTAGGGACACCCAAAGTTAGTAGACAGATCTATCTGCTACTAATCTTGGTGGTCTCTCACTACCGCTTTTCATGAATTTTTACTATTCTTCCTTTCTGTTCTCAATTCCCTTTTGGGGCCAAGTAATAGGTGTTAATTTTAATTTTTTTATTTTCTCATGTAGGCATCTATTATTTTATCATCCTATACATTTTGTATATTATCGACTGGGTTTGAATTTTTTCAATAGTTTTATAAATCTTCTTTTAGTTTTAGAAAAAATACGGGGGGCTCTTTTCGCATTTTTGGGGGGGGCCTAATTTATGGGGGGAGGGGGGATTGGTGCTAACTTTAGGGGGGGGGTGCGTCATGAGGCTTAGGGGGGGTGGGCACCCCTGATTAACTTTATTAATTTTGATGAATAAAGCACTCAACTTCTGAAACAAAACGTGTATAAAAAAATTAAATGACAAATAAACCAAACAGCTATACACTTTAAAAAATGAGGCTTTATTGATTCAAACTTCACTGGAATGGCAAGCTGAAAGCGAACAAACAGAATCATTCATTGTACAGTATTCAGTATTATCAGTCCAATTAATTATTATTGTAGATGCAGTCAATGCCCAGTCGCGAGAGGGGCACAGTGTACATTATCAATTAAATCATGTAGTTCGGATGTTTTTGATAATGTTCAGGATGATTAGATAATGTGAACCCTGAGTTTCCGTAATCGCTACCCCTTAATTTTTTGACCTTTTTGAAAAAACTGGCACCTTTTCTATTTATTTTTTGGCAATACCTCTCAAGCAAAGCCTGTATCATCCTTGAAGAAAACTAAATTTGGAACAAAATACCAAAATTGTTTTACTGATATCACATTTGTGATAATCACTACGTGAGATACAAAAAGAGGAAAAAGAGGAGAATGTTTTAAAAAATTAATAAATTCGGTCATTTTTCCCATTATATTATGTCAAATGACGCATTCTACACAATATATAAAAATTGAAGGGGCTGTGCATGCTATGATTTGAGCTACGGTACCGTATCAAAATTATAGCTTCAGAAGCTTTGTCATGACTAATGAAAAAACTGCAAAGTTTAAACCTAGGCCCAAGGCGTATCAACCCAAAGTAGCCTAATTTAGAGAAAATAAAAAATAATGAAGTTAAAGATATGTATTGATTAATCAGAGATTCACAGTTCTACACGACTATCTCAAGCCCTTCCTTTCAAAACGGTAGCGGCGTGTTTTGGAAACCCTCAAATGGGTGGTTTCTCGGATTTTTGCTTTAAATCTCCTGAGCGACAGAATTTTTTAAAAATTTATCTCTTAAAAGTAGTGGAGCTTATAACTATTCTACATTAAAAAAGTGCTATAACACAATTATAAATAATTGTACCGTATCCAAATTGGAATACGCCGCCTGTATTTTAAACTTGCCGCTTTGTCAGATGATTGGGCTTCAGATGTCATTAGGTAGGTCAAAAGAAGTTATAATAATATTCACAGGCCTACAGTATCACCTTTTGTATAAAATATGGAGATGGCTCAAGAAACAACTGCAGAAAATTTTATCTCAAAAGTTGAATATTTTGATTTAAAGATTTCAACATTTCAAATTTGCATTTGGAATTGAAAAGGCATTGGTTGTGAAGTAACGTCTATTTTGTAATCACAGTGGCGTCTGCTTGTCGCCGTTGGGTCGGCGTGATCTGTTTTTTCTGAAGATGATGTTCTGTGTTGTGGTTGTATTAAATGTTATATTATGATTTGCTTCGTTAAAATTATTAATTATTCTTCAAATCATAAGTTGTAATTACTTTTATATTGTTGCCATCATATCTACTAACAAATAAAGACTTTCTGGGTGTCAATAATATTCATGTTTAAAAGTTGCTTCATTATTACAGTGAATAAGCACCTGCCGGTGTTATAATATTAGTTATATATTTTTACTGTTTACAGTAAATTATTAGCATTTGAAATTTGTTTACTTACGTTTTGGAACGTATTATGCTTTCTGTGTATTGGTGTTGATTACTTCGAAAGGTGTTTTCAAAGTAACATTGAGACAAAAGGAGCCGGCAAAAACGTGTACAGTACAGAAAAGTAAGTGCTCAATCAGTAAAGTACGATAATAACTTTCATGTTTCAACAGTGTCATTATCGTAATTTTGCTAGTTTGAGTGTTTATCTTATCAAATGAGAATGTTTATTCCATCATTGAGTTTGGGACCCTTCCCATCACTCGTTTTGATTTATAACTATTTACACTACCTATTAGAAATAAAAATAAAGTGTAAGTTAAACCTGCCATTTGCCGGTAGGTTATAAGATGGAATTTAAGTTCCAATATTTATATTTAAGTTATTATCTAAGGAAGTTGAGTGAATGTCAATGTTTTAGTTTATTCTCACAGTTTGAAATGAAGAAAACCTTCAGAAATTTATAATAATACAAGTATTACAATATATACTTATTTTTTCAATGATGAACCTTCCTTATATCGGTCACTCAATGACAGTAACGGGCAATTGCTCAAAAAATAGAATTTTGTACTCGCCGGGAGATCATTGCCATAAATCTGTAATTTCTCATAGATTTTCAAATTATATATTTTTGGAAAGACAATAAACCCATGAATCAGTTAAACCCATGAATCAGTTAAACCTGCTAATCAGTTTAATTGAGTAAAATTGAAAAAATATGTTGTCTGGACTATGTGCATAATACCGCTTGGAATCGTTCGGATTCATCAAGGAATTTGCAATAAATTATAATTATATCACATAAGCAGTCTGTAGTAATTTAATTGTTTAGAAATTACGAAGTTGATTGTTGAAAATTGGTGGATACTATCGACATCAACTACGATTCATAACTGAGCTTCAAGTTTTAGAGTTTGCATATTCTATATAGCCTAAGTTGCCATCGTACCGTACTTTAAATTATTTCAATTAATGAATATTAAACAGCAAATTCAGATTAGTATGCAAATTTATATTGTACGGTGATTATAGTACACTACTGAACAATAACTTATTGATTTATTGCAGATGACTAATAGATCAAAAATGTGGTTGAAACCCACTGATCAAATGGATTTGTGGTTGGAAACTCAAGGCTACTATCGAAAGCACACCGCTCGAGACGGCACATGTCTTTTCAGGGCAGTTGCTGAACAGGTCAGTAAAATTTCTTTATTCCTCCCAAAATATTTTAAATTTTTTTTAAAAATACGTGGGTCATCCAAAAAATATCACCACGATACTGCGGAGTTGAAAAGTTTTCTGTTTTATGACAATATAACACTAACGGTGTTGTTATCTCAACATTAAAAACATGTCTTTAATATTTTTGGTACTCTTGAAAATTTTGTGTGATTAATATTATAAACATGTAGGCCTATAACAAAGTTCACCCACCGTATTGCATCGAATTATTAACAATCTTATATTTAAACTGACACCATATTTCTAGTCAGGCTGATTATTATTTTTATTCACTAAAATTGGACGGGGATGCATTTCGTTACTCAAATATGCGAAGTGCATCTTTCCAGTTTTAGAGAGTAAAAATACTAACTAAAAATTCTGTGCCTGTGTCAGTTCTAATGTAAGATTGTTCATCAAGTATCTCGACATGGTAAACAAACGTCACATAAATTATTAACGTTTCGTCAATGGTATTATATTTCAGCTTGGCTTGACACAACACTATCATTTGGAGCTTAGAAGGCAGTGTGTTGACTATGTTCTTCTTTTTGAAGATTTGTTCAAAGATGTGAGTATGTACATTCTAATTTTCTATCAGATTGCAATCTATGTTCCCTCTTCTGAATGTTTGTAAATTGCTTAAAATTTTGAGACCTGTCATATCCTGTTATGTCATCTAGTAAATTACTCGTAAAAATGAAGCTCATAAAATTATTCTTTTTTTTTATTTTCTAAACTCTTTTCAGTCTAAAAAGATTCTTATAATAATTAATAATAAAATATAATTCTACTATTGCTAGCTTTCTTTCACAATCTCTTTACAGCTTGTGTTTTACAGTATTTTTATTTTTTACGGATTCTTTGCAACAGGATACTGATAGTTTTTACATCATTATCATCTACCATTTATCATATTACTTACATCCACTATTATTTTGTTATGAAGTGTAGAATAACATTCAGACTATTCAGTTTTCAAGTCATAGAGCCTTAATTCAATCATAAAAAATCACAGTAAATATATGATAAAGAGTGAAGTTTTGTAAATTATCTGGTTTGCTGGCATTTTTGTCCTTAATTAAAAAATGAAACTTGCTTCAAAAGTCAATATTTGATTATTAATTTAACTGTTTAGATTGGATGCTTGAAGCAAATTTAAAAGAATTGTGGCAATTCAATTTTATTTTTAAATTACTCCCACAATATTAATCCACTTCCTCATTTCCAAGATATTCATTTTCCAGAAACTGACGTGCTCTTTGAAAGAATATGAAGACAGAATGAGAATCACTACTGAATGGGGTGGTGAATTTGAGCTCGACGTTATATCCAGGATATATAAGTGAGTATCATATTTTTATTGGCTCTAGCCCGCAGTAAACTGTTTTAGTTGCTGTATTTTTTTTACTCGCTGTAATTCTGTTACATATACATTTCTCATTAGCTCTAAAACGCCATACATACAAGCTCTTACAAAACAATTCGATTTTTTGTTAGGTTGGGTTTCACTAATCAGAAAAAATTTTATCCTTGAATGTTTTTGGTCAGTTTTATGGAAAAATTCTGTGTAGAATGAATGTGAAATTTATTAGTGTTCAACGTTTATTGGTGCAGTCCCACTTAGGAAGAAAATGGGTCTTTTGCACTGTAACCCCGCATTGAAGTGTCATTGAACAGTATATTCCTAACCTAACCGTTCTTAGGTTAGGTTAGGAATCTACTGTTCAATGACAATTTTTAAGAAATTTGGGGTTATAGTGCAAAAGACCCGAAAGAATAATATCAATAAAATGCAGCACTTTCTACTTTGAGCGTCAAGTTCAATTTCACAGAGATACATTCTTCGTGAGAAAAATATTTTGGAGTTCTCCAAGTCAATCTAGGCAATTTATACAAGAGCTCTCACAATTTGTTTAGAAAGAATCTAAGTTGACACATTTGATCTACGCTCACGCTCTATGGCTATAAGTGTCTCCGTCTAAACCTGTTGTGAGATTTGTCTTCCAATCTATCAAGTTTCCTCTTCTTGTTTGAATTTTAATTCTTCCTTGAGAATGTTTTTTTCTATAAGTCTTAGTTGAACAAAAATTACAGTGGTTAGTTATTGAAAAAGTAGCCCAAAGATTTCCGGTTTCATTTTTTTTCTGTCTACTATTCAGCTTCAATCTCAAATCTAATTGGGTTTACAATATTATAATCGGTACAGAATATACCTGCTTCTCAAATTTTAATTTATTATTTTTTTCAGATGTGATTTCCTACTTTTTCGAGAAGTTGGTCAACCAGCTGAGAATATAACTGATAGAGGTTATGATGAGAAAATAATTCTTTGTGTTTCCCAAGAGAAGCACTATGATTCTGTGTTTACTAAGCAGCACATATCCAATACTGCTTATTGTCAATGTGAGTTGATGGTCACTGGTCACATTTCAGTACGCTAAGGGCGTCAAGATCTTAGGAATTAATCTTTTTTATATCTTACCTGCCCGTATAAGAACACTTCCAATTAGTAAATTTAAGAATGAGTTGAAAAAAGAATTACAAGAATTTTGTTTTTATTTCATTCTGGAGTATATTAATCACTATGCCAACACAAATCATACATGACGATTTTAGAATTATTGCAATTTACATTGCATATAAATTTTTTATCTCTTATGATAGCAGAAATTCTTTTAGTAGAACATAATATCTTTGACAAATCCAGATACCTCTTCTACAGGAGGTCAGTGGACGCTGTCATATCTATCTATCTATCTCAAAGTAACATTTTTGTATGCTATTATTTTTTATTAATAATATATATTGAATAAATTTATAATATTACAAAATATCTTGAATAAATAGATGTAAAAAATGATAAGATTTCGCTACTAGTATATAGTTTCGCTAGTGTATAGTTTAATTTCCATTTATTCAAACATGATATATTATCCAGGTACTAAGTCCAAATCTGGCTTTTCATTATTAAAACGAAGGTGCCTATGCTTTGATTAACATCTTCATATTTTCTCCTCCAATATACCGTTTACATTGCTATATTTTGTTCCAATTTTTCTACTTGACTGGACTACGTCTTAGCTACAATATCTTGTTATATTTGATAAATGGAATTCTTATTTTACAGCTTTAGTTTATGAGCAACTTTACAAGCGTGCATTCGGCTTGGTAGAAGTGGATTTTGCAGTAAAGAAAATGCTGCATGATAAAGCTCCAAGATATCAAAGAGATCCTTGTATGTCAGTCAATGGGTAAGCCTTTAAAGTTTAATTGAAATAGAACAACTTGCCTATTGAAACGTAATAAATTATTGCCAATTTATTTGCTAATTGCATTAGTGGCTCAGGCCTGTATTTATGAACCTACCTTGAGGTCTCCTTATATCAAGGGAGGATTGAAATGCATCCACCCAAAAGGCCTTACAATTAAGCTAATTTGAGCTAAGGAAGCCTCAAGTTAGGTTCATAAATTACGGACCTCCTTCACTCCAAATTTATCAAGCTATTAACGTGTAAAATAGATCAATTTATTGTGTTCAATTTTAATTTAATTTTTTGCGTTCAATTTTAAAATAACTTAATTTTTGTATTCAGTTTTAATTTATTTTAGTTTTTTGTATTCAATTTTAATTTGTTGTGTTCAATTTTTATTCAATTCTATATCTTACTCTAAAGCTCTTCTATAGAAATCTATAAATGATTTACAAAAGATGTGAATTGTTAATAAATGTTTAAAAAAAATTTATACATTGCTTACAATTATGAAGTTTTGCTTAATGAGCATTAGCATTATTTGCTTTGCTCCAATTGTTGAGATAATTTTGTAATTTTTTAATACGTTATGTCTTTGTATAACGAAATTCTTCGACAAAGTCAACTCCGCCAATTAATAGTTATTTATGTATTAAGAGCGTGAAGCGCGACTTTATCGCTCGAGCTAAAACATTTACTGCGCAACGCATAGCGGAGCGCAGTAATTTTGCGAGAGCGATAAAGAAGCTTCACGCGCGAATTGCATACAATATTTTTCCTACAACTGCATTTCTGGATTCCAACACAATAAAAGCTTGTAGTTTGTAACATCACTGACCGTGCGCGGATTTGGTTAGCGTTCGCCATTGTTGAGATGTGAATTTCACGGATTCCGTGATCCACCAATGAGAAGACATCAAAATCAAAACAGAAGCGTAAAGAAAACAGCTGGCGAGTGTAAAGTACTTTACCGCTTGCGGAGCAGTAAAGAGGTATTTTACAATTAGTTTTTAGTACGTAAAGAACTACTTTACGAGCAGTTGTAGGAAAAGAATTATATTAACTTTTTATTTAACTTAATATTTACTTTTCAAAGACTTGCAGTCAATTTTAATTGAGAATAAATGATATTTTTACTCACTTCAGAGTCTCCATGACTCGAAAACGTTTGGCCTGAAGTTACCATAAAGTTGAATTTACCATAAAAAGTTAATATTAACATCGCAGATCGTTATGGAACAAGAAATCCAGGAATTAAAATAATTTTTTCTTGTATTTTTAGCGGGTTATACAAATATAGTATCAACGTTTACATGGAAATGTGATTTAATATGGCTTAATGTATTCTAAAAAACTCTCAACTCTTTCGGACAAACGTAGTTTCTATTTTTAGGTGTCCATCAAGTTTATTGTGGATAATATACAAATGTACCTATGTTGTTATCATTTTTCATGTTATTATTCTAATTTCAGAATGGCTCTACGCCTGGAAATGAGAGATACGTGTTTGAATGTGAAAGAATTACTATTATTAGGAGTGACTCCATTCCCTTATAAGGTAGCGAAATCTTTGGATCCAGAAATTTATCGTAACGTTGAGTATGATACTTGGAATGATTATAGAAAAGGTAATCGTTGATAGTTTTTTTTTTTTTAATTTTCAAATAAAATAACTTTAAATGTTTAGATTTTTTTCTGTTGGTGATTTCATTTAGAAAAATTATAAGTATACGTTATAATGATCCAGTAAGTCATGCTGATATAATTTTCAATTTACTGTAAATATTTACTGCTTTTTTAAAAAGCTGATAAATATTTTATGCTTGCTATTAAACTAAAATTTTCCAAGCAGGTATCTGTGGATCCCTTGCTTTGCTACCCATCAACACTTTGAGTTACAGTATGATTTTTCACAATTTTTCATATACAGTACTTTCTTCAATTATATACATTTGAGCAACATTTTGCAAGAAATAGAGTCGATGTGTTAGTGTTATTTAAGTGCCACGGTATGATAGATAGTACAGTAATCAATATTAGGTTTTTCTAGTATTATTTATCCTTCATTTTTTAGTGTTTTGTTAGTACTGCTTAAACTAATATTAGCTAAAACTCATAAGGCAGGTTTAGACTGGCCCTTTTAGTTCACTTGACCATTCTACATCATAAAACAATTAAATCATAAAACAACATTATTGAATCACTTGAAAACTAAATCTTAATCAAGTTTTATATTTTCTATAATAAAGTCAGAAGATAATGTATTTTTTGTGAGCGATACTTTCTGATTAGATAGGGAAGTGATAGCCGCGAGCCGTAGCAGGTATCTGTTCAATCAGAGAGATAAGCTGCGTTCTCGTAGGTCCTGTTTGTAACGGTGACCGATTAGATTGGCCAGCAAAAAAGACACTGTTCTCTGCTGTAAAATCACTTCCCGGTGGTTCGGAACCCACCTAAAACTGTAGGTCCAACTCATCAATCACCATCATCCAACTCATTACCCACGCACAGGTCTCAGACCTATGTGGGCTTCATCCTCAAAAAAAAAAAAAATTCTTTCTATCATTCTTATTCCATTTATACCCTTTTACTAGAACTTTTTTATAACCATATTCTACGTTAGCAATGGTGGTTATTCATAAGAATTTGATGTACAGGTCTCAGGTATGGTAGCCGATTTTGGACCAGCAATGAATTGTGTGTTGGAGTGAAATGCCTTGTTAAACTTGAAAATGACAAGAACTTCCACGGTTTTATTCAAGAGATGGAGCCTGACAAAGGACCAGTGCTTGTGTTTATTGAAGAGCTCGGTGAAAAGTGAGTATTATGTCCTGCATTCTAGCATTTTGTAATTACATTACTCTTTTAATGTATACGATATATGCCACTCTAACACTAGAAAATCTGCAATCTTGTTTTTCTTTTGCTTGCATATTTTAAGGAAGTCAGGTTATTTATTCAATTCTTGTCTGATTTCAGATTTTATTCCTTTATTTGAATACTAACTTGTAGAAAAGATATAAAGGAGTATTTAATAAAAACTTTAAAAAAACTTTTAAGTGGAAATTATGACTCACGTTGCGGCATGCCACAGCGTTTTCATCATATATTAGTGGAAACAAGATGGATCTTCAACATCATAAGGAGTATTTCTTGATATAATAATAAAATACTGTAATATGAAATTGATATTATATTTTATTGAAATTTAAATTATTTATTGCCATTTTTCATATACTTGCCACATATATATACATTTGAAAAAAAATTTACAACTAGATACTAGAAAAATATGCTTCAGGCTTAATTTACAATTTTCTATATAGAAATTGAATAATTTAGAAACCAATAAAATCCTAATTCGACTCAGTGTGCAGCCTGCGTAACTGAGCTAAATGTTATGGTAAATATGTTTGTCAAAGAAATGGTTTTCCTTAACTCAAAAGACATAATTCAAATACTGATTTCGAATATGAATTGTTGTCATATGCTGAATAAAATGTAATAAAGTTCCATTAAATCAATACTGATTTTTTAGAATTATTCCATTATTGAAAATAGCTGAAAAATGTTTTTAATGGCTGAGAAATATCTTTACTGTGAATCAGATAGACTTGCAGAACACTTTCACTTTCTTACAAGCACTTTCTCATTTCTTAATTGAGGGATATCATAATTTCTCAGAGATTTTCAATTCTTTTGCAGACTTGAAGAGTGTTCTTTACATTTCTTAAAAAAAATCTCATTTCTCAATTTTTGAAAATAGCTGAGAAATGTGTTTTTTTTTAAATGGCTGAGAAATTTCTTTACTGTGAATCAGACAGACTTGCATAGCTCTCTTTCACTTTTTCATTTCTTAATTGAGGGTTTTCATAACTTCTCCGAGATTTTCCATTATGTTGCAGACTTGAAGAGTGATCTTTACATTTCTTACGAAACATTTTTCATTTCTCAGTTTCTCAGTGAATTTCCATTATGATCCAGACTTGAAGATCACTCTTCTTCTTAAGAGAGCTTTCTCATTTCTCAATTGAGCGCTTTCTTAATTTCTTAGTAATTTTGTATTATATTTGGAGATAAAAGAGTAATCTTTTTCTTTCTTACTAGGGTTTTCTCCACATAAGGCAGCGAATGATTTGTTTATTGTATTAAAGGGAAGTGATAGCCGTGAACCGTAGCAGGTTTCTGTTCAATCAGATAGAGATAAGCTGCGTTCTCCTGGGCACTCTTTGTAAGGGTGACCAATTAGATTGGCCAGCAAAAAAGACACTGTTCTCTGCTGTAAAATAACTTCCCGGTGGTTCGGAACCCACCTAAAACTGTAGGTCCAGCTCATCAATCACCATCATCCAACTCATTACCCATGCACAGGTCTCAGACCTACGTGGGCTTCATCCTCAAAAAAAATTATGTCACGTTATTTCAACGAATGGAAAGCTTATTTGACCAAAACTACGCAAACGATAAAGATAGTTTTTATCTTACAACTCTATGCTTCCGCTTGTTCTGAATAGGATGTTGTAGAGCAGCGTGAGTCATATAGTGATCAGATTAGAATTAGCTTTAGCGTAGTTTTGCTCTAACTCTAATATATACGACTACCCCAACGTTCACAAAATCGTTATTAACTATAACATAGTTTCATAAATTTCCCAAAGGTTAATAGAAACATTAGAAACAATGTTTTCAATAACCTTGAATTTCCCCTAAGAATGATTTTAAATCGTATCGTTCCACTATTAATCGCTTTTTTATCAGCTTAACTGTGAAATGATGAAAGCGCTGAGTTATTATGAAAATAATGCTAATTCATGTATCTAATGATGAAGTCTGAAAATAATGAAATGTATAAAATTACCTTAATACAGCTTTATTTTTACAACATTTGAAAGCAAACATCTGATAAAAATGTCAATTATTAAGCTGGCTATTAGGTAAATAATAATTGATGATGTACATATTGTAATCTGAAAAGTTAAAAGTATCTGATATCTATGACTAAGAATAAATATAATAATGGAATTGCAACAAGAAAATAATAAATAATGTAAAAAGCAGTCCCAATTAATAGGGCTCACATCTGTTCATTCAGATAAGAAAAGCTACGAACTCCAAGGCCCTCTTCGTAAGAGTGACCGATTGTTTTTCCACCAAAAACTACTCTGTTCTCTGCTGTAAAATCACTTCCCGGTGGTTCGGAACCCACCTTAAACTATAGGTCCAGCTCATCAATCACCATAATCCAACTCATTACCCACGCACAGGCCTCAGACCTATGTGGGCTTCATCTTAAAAAAAAATTCAAATTTTTAAAAGATTCGTTTCCTTTTGAAGGATGAGTGTTCCCTACGAATGTCTTGAGCTTTTACCGCAACCGCAGCCAAACGTGTCACTTTCAACTGGGAAACAGTTGCGCCAGCTTCAGGCCGTAAAACTAGCACTGCACGCTCAGCCTGACTCAACCACTCAGACATTGAAAAAAACACAAAAGAACAGCAATCGACAGAAATGCAAGGAACTGCATGAAATTGAAAATAGACGAAAGAACGCCAACAGTTGTGACTCTACTAACGACCAACAGTCACTGCAGTCTTCAAACTATTTGGCTTCAGCAAGGTCAGTTGATTTTTTTAAAGATTGTATTTTTTCATTTCCTTAGCTTCTGATTTTTCGTATCGCATATTTCTCTGTATTTCTTGTATTTTGTACTTTCTTTCAGTTAGTATTCACATTTAATTTAACTGTTGAAATTTGTATTTTAACTAGTGCTTCATTGATATAGTTATAAATCTATCTTTGATTTAAAAAATCATAGTTTTTGAACTATTAAGCCCAACAAATAGTTATTTTAAAAATTTCAATTTTGGATATTGGAGATACTCATGTGCTTCTGTTTAATATAGTTATATGGTTATACGTATATCATTATATATAATTATATGGTTATGATTATAACCAGTCGGGTCACTCGATATTTATTATTATTATTATTATTATTATTATTATTATTATTATTATTATTGATATGGTGATATTGGTCAATACCAACCAATATGGTGCAATATGGTTGTTATGGTGCTGTGTGAATTTTATATTACTGTATTTATATTTGGCTACGGTTGAGTTGTAGAGAAGACTTTATAGTCGTAACTCCGCCTAATAAAGAATTTTTAAATTTAATTTTTTCCTATTGTGCATGAAAAAAAACTTTTTGAAGCTCAGAAATTGTGTGTGGTAATGAGGTCAATAATATTCATACAAAAATGCCAAGCTATATCGAGAATCGAACCTGAATCGTCGAAGAGATTTCAACTGATATTGACTAGGTATTTATTAACTTTGAGAGGTAGCAATTTCCTGAAATGGTTTCATAATACTGTACTATTTGAACATTTTTGTGCTTAGCTCTATGATAAATCGAATTGATAAGCTCTAATTTTCATCAGATAAGTACTGTATTCTGTCAATTGATCTAACGTTGGAAACGGGGGCTTCTTAGTAAGCGGACGACGACGACGACGACGACGACGATGATGATGATGATGATGATGGTGGTGGTGATTTTGATCCTTCTCTCTAATAATTTTCTTGGAAAACGTTTTCCTTAAATATCTTCATAACATACCTTCAGATCATATTCCTTACTTTCAAATCCATGAGTCTTTTCACATACGTTTTTAAAAGGGTTCTATAATGAACATAAAATAGGATAATTTATTGTTTTTCAAAGAAAAGACTAAAGTATTTTCTTTCAGTTGACCTTAAAATGATGCAAAATGAGAATTTAAAAAAATAATTTATAAATACAGTAGTTATACAGTAGTCATCGAATTTATTAATATGTAGATGAAATATGACCAGTGTTTGCTTAATGCATAGATTAAAACTAAGATCTGTGATGTTTTCCATGACGAAATACATGAACAATCTAATATTAAAACTGACACTGTATTTCACTTTTAAATAATGCTTTACTCACATATATTGGAGATGATTGAGGAATGCATTTCAATTCTGAAAAGAAGCTTCGTCAGCCTGACGAAGAGGCTGAGGTGTGAAGAGGAGTGTCAGTTTTAATATTAGATTGTAAAACTAAGAATTAAAATATGCCACAATGTAAAAAAAAAACAAGAATTGTCCCGTTTTATCAAATTAAATAAATTTAAAAGAAATATACTCTATCACTATAATTGACATTGTATGAGCTTCACCATTTAAGATGTATGCGTGTCACAATCGTGTGAATTTCATAGTAGTATTAACATAACATTGTTTGTTATTGTATCTAATTTAGTGTTAAATAGTTAAATTATTGGCTTTGAATTCACTGCTGACGCTCAAGTTTATCTTCTGCAGGTAGTGTCATATGTTTAGTTATTTATTTATTTATTTTTATTAGTAATGGATTAAAATAATTTTTTAAAGTATATTATTGAAGAAAGAATTCTGTATTGTTTTGGAAATGGCAATAAACTATCTTTTATCTTTCTCATGAAAATAATTATATCCGTATTTTTGCTTTGCATTACGTCGTGGGTTTATATTTAATTTTTAGTTGCTTCACAATTTTAATTTAACTATCTATTGTATGTTTTTATTCACAGCTCTGACTGCTATGAACATGAGTTGGACTATCAACAAGAAATGCACGATAATTATCAGCACGCCCATCTGTATCCTACACAGGTGAAGTTTTTTTTTTCAATTTCAGCTACTGATGACCTCCCTCCTTTCTCATTTGTAATCGTTCGTATCTTCTTTACATAGAGTTTCTTTCTCCTACTTCGTATTGTTCCTCTTTTCCCCTTCACTTCCGTCTCTCCTTCTCAATGCTCTCTGCTTTTTAGAAAATATATGAAATAATATAGAAAATATATTAAATATTATTTACAATCTATAAAATAATAATATAAAACTGTAAATCATTCAAAAACGTGAGAATTTAACCAACTACATATCAACCATAAAAGAAAGTATATTAAATAATATAGAAAATATATTAAATAATATTTACAATATATAAAATAATAATATAAAACTGTAAATCATGAAAAACGTGAGACTTTAACCAACTCCATATCAACCATAAAAGAAAATTTATCAAATAATATAGAAAATATATTAAATAATTTTTAAAATATGTAAAATAATATAAAACTGTAAATTATGCAAAAACGCGAGACTTTAATCAACTACATATCAACCTTTTTCAAATACTTAACCACTTGATATTTTGTGGTTGCTTATACAAAACACCAATAATCTTGAAATCATGTATTTAATTACATTTTAGTATAGAGTAAAATTTTTCAAAAGTATTCTGATTATCGATCGTCCTGTTGTAGACGTATTGAATAATTATTGGAACTCATTCATTGATTGAGTTCATGGGAGCCTTACTGGTAACCGGTAAATGTTACGGGTAGCGTCTGATTGGTATATTCAAATTCATAGACGTTAATAAATTTGAATAGACCACCTGTAACATCTCCCATGAACTCAACTAATGTCTCACAATATTTTGATATCTTGCAATTTTTCTATTGATTATTTTTAAATTTAAATTTCGTATTTTATTTAATTAAAGAGTTGTGAGGTGACTTCGAGTTCAATGGACCCGGAAGGTGATCAAGGTGTCGTCAACATGTCGTCGTGTCCACCTGTGTCGCATTATGCTGCAAATGCCAATCCAAACCATCTCTATCAGATTCCGGCCTCAAACAATCCGGCTTACTGTGCTGTCAATTTCGTTCCAACAAGATCTGTGCACCCCGATGGCTCTGATTTGCCAATGGCTGGTAAGTATCTCCTCTCTTGTTAATTTGACTTTTTATAGTTTATTTATATTTATTTATTGATACAGTCAAAATACAACTAATTTTTAAGAAACAACATGCTTTTAGCCCAAGACTGTCTCTATTACTAAATTTTTACAATTGTCCAAATATTTGAAAGCATAGGTTATGTTTATGTTTTGATTAAAATATAACTTGAATAGTTGTATTTGGCTACAACCTGCAAGGATTTCTTTACCTGTTTCAACCTTGAGTCGTTCATGGAAGACACACTTGCCACTTGCCATCAAGCTCCGTATGATTTCGGCCTTGAAGAATTTATCAAAATTTTGACAACTTTATTTCACTTGGTGTTTAATAATAATTCATATATATGTTCAATGCTACATTAGTTACACTACAAATTTAAATTCCATAATCTGTGGTTGGTTGTACGTATCAGTAAAATTGTTAATCTACATTGTAATTGTTCAAAGAAGGTATATTTTCATTAGTGAGAGGGATCAAATTCAGTTGTAAATTATTGTATTAATGGAACTTTCTTATAATATTTTCAGATCTACCTACTTTGAGATACTACTACAATATTGGATTAGATGTAAGTATGATAATTGTTCAAAATTAATGTACAGTTTTCATAAATTTACATTAATTGTTTAACACTATACAGCAAATTTTTATTATTATCGTCCAAATTATATTTATATATTTATCGTCCAAATTATACTATAGTTTATGAATTATCGTCCAAAGCTTATCTTTTCCAACAATCAATTACTATTATTTGATATTATTATTATTTTAATTATAATTATTATAATGGAGTGTAAATTTAGTTGGTTCACTTTAAATAGTATAAGTTAACTTATTAAGACTATCCAATAAACTTGTTTCTTGATGCAACATCCAACGAACAAATTTTTATTATTATTATTATATTTGTTGTATAAAAAGTTTAATTATATTATTTCTCGCAATGATTCTTAAAACTGACCATCAATAACTTGAACATTTCTCTTCATGTGAGTCCACTCTTTCTATACCTTACCCAAAAAATTGCCTTCGAACATTGGTTTCATAGAAAGTTTTAGTATACGACCGTTGATGGAATTTTTATGAAGTGCTGAAGGACTTATTTAAGTTTTGTTAATTCACTATTTACATTTCTATATGCTGACCGTGAATGCTGAATACTGTATTACAGTAGTACCTATTACTGCATCTAACATTATTATTTTTAGTGTAAATTCTATTATTTACGTTTTTTTATAGATTCACCTCAAATTCTAAATACAGTAATTAGGCTAAATTATTCTTATTACGGCACGTAACATTATTTTTGTTATAATTTCTGTGATGTATAGTTTTTTTAAGTTGACCTTAAATACTGAATATTATTGCAATTATTATTAATGCATATACATTATTATAAATTCTGTGACAAATTTTGATTATATTTTTTTATATAAGATTTTTATTATATATTAATGCTTTTATCTATGGCTACATTATGAAGTAGACATAAGAGGTTAGAAAGCGATTCCGAAACAGTTTACTTTATTTCATGGATTATCAAACTAGTTGCACAATGAATCCATTTTAAGACTACTGTCACTTTTCAGTACAGGACTAGATCAGTCAGAATTAAGGATTTCTTTAAAATAGTGTCGAAATTAATAAATTATTTATGCATTAGTCTCATCAGCTGATTCAAACGTTTCGAAATCAAACTGGATTTCAATTCCTGGATTTCTTGTTCCATGACGAACTGCGTTGTTAATATTAACTTTTTAAGTGAATTGAACGACGCAGTCAAATTTTCATTAAGAATAAATAGTATTTTACTTACTCTGTTGGCCTAACGTTTTCAAATCTTGGAGATCCATTTTCAGAGGCGTCCTTCTTGATCATTGATGTCAGTTTTTTGGTTAGAAGAATTGTGATTTTTGTAGAATGTGATCAAAATGTTTGTGTAAAAACCCCAAAACACCACACACAATAAACAAAACATCCTCAACGAACAACTAAATTTTAAATCACGAACCTTTTGAACACATTCTACAAAAACCACAATTCTTTTAACCAAAAAAACTGACATCGATGATAAAGAAGGACGTCTCTGAAAATGGATCTCCAAGATTCGAAAGCGTTCGGCCTACAGAGTAAGTAAAATACTACTTATTCTTGATAAAAAATTGACTGCAAGTCGTTGAATTCACTTAAAGACTGGATTTCAAATTGGAACTGTCGAGGACAATCACGCATTGTGAGTTATGTTATATTTTGAGCAAGTTGTCTGATGTATTGGTAAGATAAATTGAACGTAATTTATTTGTAGTTAGAGAATTTTATTAATTTTATAATTGTAAAAAAAAGTTATAACAATTTTTATAATTGAATTTTTTTAATTTTAAATTTTGAATTTTGTTAATTTTATAATTGTATAAAAATATTGTATTTGCAAGGATTGTATTTCACCTTGAAGCAACTCAAGGGATGTCTAGAACACAAGCGACTTTCATCTTACTCCTTGCTTAAAGGCGGTGATAATACAATCGTTGGATTAACTACTATTAATTCCATCTATATGTAACTACTGCCACTTGTTTGTTTTGTATGTGTCAGTTTTTTGTTTAAACAAATTTTGGATTATTGTTTCAGTATATGCGTATGAACTACGTGGTACAGCCACCAACAAGACCCACGACTACTCATTGCTATCCGATGATTCAGTCTCCCACTCAGTACATAACAGATTCGGTTCCCGTCTCCTATGTCAGCTACGAACAGCCTCAACCAGTACCGGCCGTTTATCCTGGTCAGTAGGAGGCCTTTTAAAAATAATCATATGTACATATGTATAATCATACTATAATGTTGAGAATGTTGGAGAATGTATAGCAGAATTATGTGTCTTATCTGATTTCTCAATCAGTTTGTCTGTGCTATTATTTGTTGTCTATTATCACAGACAATGGAACAATCAAGTATAAAAATATAAAAAATGCCTTAACAATATTAGATGCAACCATTAGATAATTAGTACTTTAATTCTTCAGTTAAATACTTGATAAATAATAAAAAAATATGAATAATGAAAAGTGTAACAATTTATTAGTTTTTTTTTTGAAGATGAAGCCCACATAGGCCTGAGACCTGTGCGTGGGTAATGAGTTGGATGATGGTGATTGATGAGTTGGACCTACAGTTTTAGGTGGGTTCCGAACCACCGGGAAGTGATTTTACAGCAGAGAACAGTGTCTTTTTTGCTGGCCAATCTAATCGGTCACCGTTACGAACAGGACCTACGAGAACGCAGCTTATCTCTCTGATTGAACCAACGATAGATCCAATAGAACCAGTGATAGATAATGATAGATCCAATCATTATGTTTATCATTGTAATCATTACACTCAATCACACTTCGTATATATTCAAAAAGAATGACCCGATTTCAAACGTTAATTTCTTCCAAACTACAAAAAATATAAACTTATTTCCAATCCATAGACAGAGGAAAGTTCAAAATTTTAAAACATTTCAACAGCTCAAGTAGAACTTTCAATCATGGCCGCATTGGCTCTTGTAGTTTGTTCAGTTTCATGCTTCAGTATGATTGAGGATACTTTTTTTCGGAGAATGAATCCCACATAGGTCTGAGACCTGTGCGTGGGTAATGAATTGGATGATAGTGATTGATGAGTTGGACCTACAATTTTAGGTGGGTTCCGAACCATCGGGAAGTGATTTTACGGCAGAGAACAGAGTCTTTTTTGCTGGCCAATCCAATCGGTCACCCTTACAAAGAGCGCCCATGAGTTTCGTAGCTTATCTCTGATTGAACAGATACCTGCTATGGCTCTCGGCTGTCACTTCCCCAATACTTCATACTTTTGATTGAGGATTGTCAAGTGTCTTGTTCGTCGCCATTTTAATTCCGTCAACCCCTTGAGAAAATATTGTATGTCTGTAGTATTGTAAATACTGTATATCTGATTATACATTGATTAATTGCTAGAATTTTGGATAATAAATTACTTTTCGTGTCGCTCACATCAGAAGACTAAAGTGTATTTTTATTTTTCAATGTTTGTTGTTTGTAAGGTTCAATCTGCATTTATTTTCTAGTAATTCTAATGTTCATTCTCACAATACACGTAATAAGCTAAACATTAGAAATGAATATTGTAGTTACAAATCAAGCCATGTAAGTTTTAGGTCTTGTGCAATAAGATTTTTTAGTCAGTTACCACTACATATAAGAAGTTTATCTGTTAGAGAGTACAAAATTAGAATCAAGGTTTTTCTAATAAGAAACTGTTTTTATAATTATAATGAATATTTGAGCTTTAATATGGAGAATTTTTAAATATGAATGTGATAATTTCTTGTGATATATTTTATATGTAATATTTATGTAACATTATGTAATTTTTTGGACGTGGCCTATACAAATTGTAAATTATTTGTCTTCGGCAATAAATGAATTTGATTTGATTTGATTTGATTTGAAAGTCGACATTTAATGATCATTTTTGTCAAATTTTAATTTAAATTTTAAAATTCCCATCAGAAAATCACTCAATTTAATCAGTTTGGTTCCACTTCAATGCCGAATAAATCTTTAGATTTTTACTAAGTAGAGTGGTGAGTCTAATTCGATTACTTAGTCAAATAGTCTGTTTGTCTGTGCTATTAATAAGGCTAAGTGCTCAAATGGACGATTTTTTGTCCAAACTTCGCATCACTAAATGCATCACTTAGAATTTCATTTTATTAGCTCTACCCATTAGATCAATGTTAATATTTCCAACAAAAATATAAATAGTATTTACCAGGTATACTTTCTATGTGATGTTCAAATATTGTATGCAAGCACACATTTGAAAAAAAAAATTATTATGAATAATGTAATTTAATCTAATCTATTGTGTATATTGACGAAAATAGTTCAAGTTTTCTATTATAACAGACAAAATAAACAAAACATTTCTATTTTTTCATTTGAGATATTATGAGCTTGAACTTTAACTAGTTTTGTGAGTGCTGTTGTAAATTTTGTTTGTGTTTCTATTGACTTATCCCAAGTCATTTTCTCTATAGGCTAATTTAGTTTTCTACAAGTTTTGTTCATCATTTTAAGTGCTTATACATTTAAGTACGGTATTCCGCTTTTAACCTCTGAAAAGCATGCAAGTTTAGCGAGTAGGCCTCAAAGACAACCGTATATACACTGTCATAAAACTTGTTCGATTCTCAGTTATTTCGCATAATACCTATCCAAGTCAAACCTCTGTTCTCTGCTGTAAAATCACTTCCGGTAGTTCGGAACACACCTAAAACTGTAGGTCCAACTCATCAATGACTATCATCCAATTCATTACCCACGCACAAGTCTCAGATCTATGTGGGCTTCATCCTCCAAGAAAAAAGTCAAACCTTAATTGACAATGTTTTTTTAAATTAAACTTTTCATTTTTCAGAAGCAATGCCTGTAGCTCTGGTTCGCCCTCCAGTTCCAGTTAGCACAGGAGTGAGTAGCACAGCCAATGAGCCAGATTCTACCAGTTGTCTCTCTCCATCACGAAATCAATCGGTAGCTCCTCGGTTCAAGAACAAGAGGAAAAATGAACACCAAACTGCTTGTGCCTCACCTCCACAAAGTAAGCGAATGCCTTATCAATATATCATGAAAGTTATCTTGATATAAAAGGTATATTCGAATAGAATAGAATGCCTTTTTTATTTGTTGACGTGGCGAAGTTTGGACAGCTATGTCCTCTCTACCATTTAACCATGGATATTAGTTTTCATTAAGGATATTATGTTTTTATTAAAATTCTATGAACTTATTTCTCTAGAACTATTTAAACTTATTTAATAGGTTTCTTGTTCTTTTGTAAGTTGTGCTGATGAAACTTGAAATTTTTTTAACAAGCGACTAAAATTGACATGCTAATTAACCGGGCACTTGAAGCTCTAAATATTCAGTAATTGAATCAATAATATTATCTGTGGTTAATTTAAAACAGCTTGTGTATTCTCTGTTTGCTGCGGATGGGACTCAGGTCCTGAAAAACTTCCAACACTAATCAAAAAAGTAAGTTCTGTTGTAAATGCAAGTTTATAATCGTCATTAACACCATTAATTTTAACGTTTTGTTGTAAATTTAACGACTTGCAGTCAGTTTTATATTGTGAATATATAATAAATATATATATATATATATAATCACATTCGGCCGAACGTTTTCAAAGTATTGAATCCCATCTTGCAAGTTGTTAAATTTACAACAAAACGTTAATATTAACAACGCAGATCGTTATGGGAAGAAACTCAAGAACCATTTATTTATTATATTATTCGTGCTAGTTTAATTCATAGAACGATTTGATAACAAATTTGAATATTTTTCTTATATTGTAATTTTTATTACCGTATAGAGAAATATGGAAATTAATTATTATCACATGCCTTCAATATCGTAGTACTTTTTAGATAAATGTAGTTGAAGTCTTTGCTAAAAATTTGGCAACCCTTGCATAACTGTCTAGTAATATGATATATGAGATTGATCTTCTTAAATTGTCTGTGTACCAATGAAATCGGTGGCTCAAATATAGGTAACAGTGAGATCTTTCTGTCAACAATTTTCTCCTTTAATTACCCTCTTTTTTTCATTTTTTTCGTTTTATAATGATTTGCATATCGGCAAGAAATATGTAGTTTCACACCTTTAGAAGCTATTGGACTGTAAAAAAATGATTATTGGACAAATGCGCCATCTATTTAATTTGAATGGTCTGCAAGAAGGACCACTTGACCAAAAGCATGAAACCAAATCAGGAAATATAAAATAATTTCTTATTAATTTACCTTCCAGTTATTCATGTTATCCTATTTTCTGTAGTTTTATAATTATTTTTTTGTCGGGTCCTTCTATTGAATTTTTTTGCAGATTACGTTTTTGAGACTCCAGTTACGGAGTATTAGACAAGTCAGATCAACAATTATACTAACTTATACGCTACTTACCATAATAAATTGCTATATCAATTAGTTGAGGTGAGGCTTAATTTTGATATGAAAGGAACTCTGTACACTATAAAAAGCTTTATCAACTAAATATTTTTTCAATTGTTTTTTAAATATTTCTATATTTTCAAGACTCTTTAAAAACTTCGGTAGCTTGTGGTAGAGTTTCCTACCAATATAACTAGGTTTTTGTTTGAATAAGCTACTATTGTGACTCACTAAGTGATAATCTCCTCGGCTTCTTGTATTATAATCGTGTACGTCAAGATTTTGGTTAATATCATTCTTTTTTACATAAAAAGTAGCTTCATACACACATAAGCAGGGTACAGTTAGGAGGCCAAGTCTCTTGAACAACGGCCTACATGGATCTAATCTATTTACTCTTTCCATACTCCTTACAGCTTTCTTTTGGATCTTGAACACCCTATCAAGGTTTTGCTTTGATGAATTACCCCGTACAATGATAGCATACCTAATATGTGACAGTAAGAGCCCATGGTAAGCTACAAAAAGTCAGTTTTTGTCATTCAATCTAGCGATCTGTCGCAGGACAAATAGCCCAGATGAAATTTTACAACATATTTTCTCAATGTATGGAGCCCAGGTCAATCGTCTGTCCAACAAAACTCCTAGAAATGCAATGTTTTCTTCCTGGTCTAGTTGATTACAAACACGTTTATAGCCCCATCTTCATTTGAATTATGTTTGTTTTTGAATTGAAGGTTTTGGCATTTTTACTATTTATTGTTAATTTCAACTGATTTAAGAATTGGACAATGGACTGCAACACCTAGTTTATTTAGAATTAGTTTATTAACCTTTGAATTATTTTCGTTCCATAGGCAATACTACTCAACAACCAGCGTTGGCCAGCAATGACATCAGACATAGAAATCAGAATGTTGTTCAACAGCCTTTGACCACACCATCGCCTAGTCCGGCCCCCTCGCATATTCCGGCCGTGCCTTCTCACTTTGTGCCCGTGCAGCCGAGCTACTCACCCACTGCTGCCATGGTGCCTCCCACTGTCTACTATCACCCTGTCGAGTGCGACAGAAACTACTGCACCGCTGCTACCACGGCTGCTGGCTATTATGACTACACCCTGTACGATATTCCCACATCAGCAGTCTACCCCACAACTATTTACTCGCCCCAGACCACCGTTCCGCAGACATCTTACTTGACCACTGATGGCGTCTATTATCAACCCTATGTTCAACCAGCCGCCGTTGAGTATTAACTGGTTTTATAATAGGCGCACTTATTTTAAGCCAATTTGAATTTCAAAGAATCATAAGTTCAAAACTTACTACCGTAAATTTACTATATTCTTTAATATTGTTCAAATCTGTATGAATATCATAATAATGCTCAATCTTTGATTATTTTTATGATATTCAATTTATTTCTCACAATGAAATACAACATCAAAAAGATACATTTGATTAAACTACTTATATACATAGAGACTACTCACACAACGAAAAACTGATATGAGTACTGTATGAGACTCACGAGCTGATCCCTGGCCAATTCTTCCCCTTCTCCTGCACCTCTCCGCTACTGTGCATTGCAATAACATTAGCCCTAAACTAGTTGAAGCTGGCTGAAGCGCAGAAAACCTATTTGTCCCTGGCTGTAGTATTAAGATTAGGAATAAATTTACAGAGCATGCGCAGATGACTTCCTACTATCGCCGCCCACTCCCGCACCGAAAAACCAGGGATCAACTCATGAGACCACAACAGTAGATGTTATATAAGTATATGTATAGAAACATTGTGTGACACTCACAGCTAGGCTTAAAAGCATAAGTTTGCAAGTACTTTGGTAAATACGGCACTAATAAATTTCAAATAGAATTCAACAGAACAAGTAGTCGTGCATTACTCAGAGGATACAACTGAAAAGCACGATGCTACCAAGTAGTACAATTAATACATTTAGTATCGTATGTCTAACCTTTGAGTATTAAAGCCTCAATTTCCTAAAACGTGAATTTGGACTAAATGGGCAGTGGTCAAGACCGCGCCCACTACAATATATAAACTCTATTTGCTTTTGAACTATAGTTATTTTATTTTTAAATGTAATGATATAATATGATAATATATACAATAAAAACTTGAAAAACACTTTTGAATAGAAATTATGACTCAAGTTATGGAGTGACTGCCGTTTCACTCTGTTGTCAAGAGCATCGTCAGACGAATATCTTTGTCTTCTGACGATGCTCTTGACAACAGAGTGAAACGGCCGTCACGCCATAACATGAGTCACAATTACCACTTGAAAGTGTTTTTAAGTTTTTATTATATATTATTGGAAACAAGATGGATCTTCAACATCATAATATATAAAATTTGCTATTATACTCATATATATTTTTTTTAAATTCTGATTTTACTCACTTATACTGAAGGGATACATTTCGCTTCTGAAAAGAAGCTTTGTTAGCCTGCTATCTGACGAAGGCTGGCTGACGAAGCTTATCTTTAGAATTGAAATGCATCCCTACAGTATAAGTGAGTAAAATCATAATTTTAAATAGAAATACAGTGTCAGTTTTGATATTAGATTGTCCGTCCATCAAGTACTTCGTCATGGAAGCATCACAGATCATACAGTAGAACCTCTTTTAACTGTCACCTCCGGGACCAGGTTCGTGACGGATAACTGAATAGACAGATAATAAAAATGCCATCATATAAACGTGCACAATACGTTTTATTTATAATGAATAAATAAAGCTGCACAGTAGTCGTGAAATTTGAAATGTTTTGGGAAAATTGGGGAAATAAGACAAAGTTGAAAAAGGATAATTCAATTTTATATTCATTTTCATGTCATCAGAAAATACTACGATCAGAGTTTGGAACTTGTATAATATGCAATAAATTTGCTAATAAATCGTAACATTTTCACTATTACAATGACGGATAACAGAAAGTGATGGTTGAAAGAGTGACGGATAATCGAAGTTTTACTGTATCTTCTTCCATACATACTCTGCCTTCAATAATAAGTTTGAAGTTAACATTTAATTTCGAAACTGCACGCCATCTTGATTCTTGATCTGTCCAAGACATCAGGCTGATAACCTATTAACATTACAAAAGTGGAAACTTTTGTAGTGTTGCAGGTTAACATCCCGATATTTCACTACTCGCTACACAGATCAAGATGGCGTGTTGTTGGAAGTTATACGTTAACTTCCAACTTATTATTAAAAGCAGATTATGTATGGAAGAAGATATGTGAGTATAATAGCAGATTATATATAATTAATCTAATATATTATCATATTATAGTAACTACATTTCGAAAGCAAATCGAGTTTATATTTGTAGTTTATGCGACCCAGTCCGCTGTCCATTTAGTCCAAATTCGTGTTCAAGGAAACCGAGGCGAAATAGATTATTGAATTAGGCTAGCATGTTTCAATATAGTTTGAGTTTAATAGAATCTCACTGTAATTTATCTTAAGACCCATTTAATATCATAAATATATATTTTAAGTACGTATGAATATCATAATAATACCCAATCTTTAATCATGAATAATTATAAGCTCAATCTTGAGTATCATGTATATTAAAAGATTATTGAAATCGACTAGCATATGTTTATCTAGCTTGAATTTCTAGTTTGACTCACAGGAATTGATTATAATTCTAACCGACTTCCATAAAAATGTATTGTTCAAATCAGTATTAATATCCTAATAATGGATCATATGTCCAATCTTTGAGTATCACAATCATGTCCAATCATTAAGTACGGCTTTAACAGATTATTGAAATAAGCAAGCATATATTATTTGATCTAGTAGTTCCATATTACTTTTTCAATTCATATTTGAGCATAAATAATTATTGTAAATTAATTTTACTAGTGAATTCAGCGCGTGTTGTGTGATGGCCATTTCGCATTGTTGGAATGCTTCCTCAGACACGGCTGGAGGTCTACTCCAGTATCGCAACAATGCAAACCGACCATCACACTTTTTAGTAAGTGTTGAATTCACTAGTAAAGTTTATTTTCAATCATTATTCATGTTGAAATATATTTTTCAAATCAGTATGAATTTAATAATAATGGATTATTTATACATCCAGTCTTTGAGCATCATATTGTCAGCCATCGAGTATTAAAACTGATTATTGAATAAGGCTTGCATATTTCAATCCGGCTTGAATGTCATCTCGTATTAATTTGCTATAAATCCAACCCACTAGTGTAAATGTATTGTTCAGATAATTATGAATATCATAATGGTTATATGTCCACTCTGAGTATCAGAATCATATTCAACCATTGAGTATTAACATATTGAATTAGGCTAGCATATTTTAATCCTGTCTGAATCTCAAGGAACATAGAATCAATGAACATATTTAGCATGTATTATTCAAATCAGTATGAATACCATAACGATTATCATGTGTCCAACCAGAGTATTAACAGATTATTGAATCAGGCTAGTATATTGCATCCTTTATTTGATTTCATGGAACATAGAAACTGTAAAATTCTTTTCTATATGTTGAACTATTATACTTTATATTAATAGTTATGTCAAACCTACTAATGTAAATATTTTAAATCAGTAGGAGGTCATAATAATGGATATATCCAACCTTTTAATATCAGATGTGCAACCATCGAGTATTAACAGATTAGGCTAGCATATTTCAATCTAATTTGATTTTCATAGGATATATTAGTGATTAGTTAAGTTCAACTTATTACTGGAAGTATTGTTTATTTTTAATCAGATACTTTTAATTTCTTCAAAAACTACATTAGCTGAGTTTGAAGACTAACATAAGACTATCACGATAACTAATAGAAAGTGCCTTGAATCTATAGAATAAATATAGACATATATTGCCTGATGTATTCACATTGATTGTATGCTAGTTAAATGAGCGAATGAATATATAACGCATGTATTATATAATCACATGTATTTTTTTTATAGAAGCTGTTTTGTTGAAATAGAATTATAACGACTGCATTCTAGAACAATTTGCCTTATATTGCAAACAGATTTTTTTGCTATTATATATTTCAATTTCTTGAAATGGTTTTCCCAAAACTATTACATTTCAGTACAACTGTATTAAAATAGTAACTCCTCTTTAGAGGGAAAATATCATTTATCAACGAAACTCCTTGAATTACTTTTTAATTTACAAAGTAATAAAGTTTACATCAATCAATGAAAATTACATTATTGATTTATAAGATAATATAGTATTTAGGTAATTAAGCATTAAAAGAGGAAGTAATCAGTGATCACACAATAATAATTATATGATTACGAGGAGTAATTATGTGATATTCAAGTGCCTTAAATAAGATTAAATTAATCGTAGAATTAATTTTTAAATAAGTTTAAATTGTTCCTATTTTATTTCTCAAATCAAAATATATTACTTCAATCTCAGTTTATTTAATAGGTCAATGTAGGACTATTCTAGTCTAGGTATTACTGAAATAAGTGCAATAGCTAGCTGATACATTCTATTTTTAAGTTTTGTAGCTACCTCAGATTTGTTTTTAGTTTGTTAGCGTTACTTATCAATGATTGATGAATAGTCAAATAAGTCAAGTCATGGTTAGTAAAATTAATATTTTGATTGACCATTATTAATTCTTTATTTATTTTTAATTATGAAGTAGAATGTTATTTTGTTTTATTTATCATTAGTCGATAATGTGAGTATATGATTTTTTATTTGTCCTGAATTATTTAATAGAATATTATCTTGTTTTGTTTGTCGTAAGTTTGCTAGTTTTTATTTTTGAGGGTATTTACAAACTTAGCTTAGAAAGACTGATTTTTTATAGCAAATTTATTAGTTATTATTCACATTTCTATGGTATTTAGAAGTAAAATTGTATTTCTCAATCCGATTTTACATCTACCTACTTCTATTTCTTTGCGAATCTTCAAATACGGTTTAAATAATATTTTCGGCATGCTTTGATACGTACAGGAAAGATTATTTCAACTGAAATCTCGATGAATTATTTATTAGTAATTAGTAAAAACTGTAGTTTTTGTAGTTTGAAAACGTCTGGAATTTATCCTTTATTAAATCTGCATCCTACCCTTATTTAATCCATAATTTTCTCCAACCTGATAGTCATGAGACTAAATTATAAGACTCCATGGAACTACGAGACTGTGTAGTTTAGTGTTACATTTTGGTCTGGCAACTTACCATAAATCAATATACATAATTAATTGAATAATTTCTGCAATCAATTATTTTGGGATACTGTATTTGTCATTCCAAAAAATATTTTTGAATTATCTTGTTTTTATTGCGTATTTAGCGAGTTGAATACAAATTGCACTAGAAGTAAAGTTTAATTTGCATTTTTTTTTTAATATTTAAATGTTAGTGTTACCTTATTAAGTTCAATTTGTTGCCTATATATCTTACTACTCTTGTAAATATATCTATATTGATTGCCATTCCAGTACTGCCAACCACACCAAATCTACATAGATTTAATGAATAGAAGAAAGTATTTAATTTCTTTATTACTTCAAAGTTTCGTTTTTTTATGTTCCGGTACCGGTACTGATAATGGTGTTTTTTCTTCCATGTGATGTTTATACCAACAGTCAGTTGTTTATTATTGTGTGGTTTATAATATTCGTATAATATTCGACCTCAATTTATTTTCATAGTTATGAATCCAGTTATAATAAGCTGGAAGATAGTATCATTTTGGTTTATTTTTATAAATGTTTACCTATATCTTGCTTGTCTTAATGTTTGGGATAAAGATTGTTATTCTATAATTATATCATTGTTGTGTGGTTATAATATTCGTGGATTAGATTTCAGTTTATTTTCATAGTTATATCCAGCTGGGAGAAATTTATTTTTGTGAATGCTTACCTATGAATCTATTTATAAGTCATTTATTAATGTTTGGGATAAGTGAATTTATAATTGTTATTATCTGTTAATTATATTTTTCTTATAATTGAAATAAAACATCATAAAAATATTTGGTTGGTACATTTTTCCAATATATTTTGGGTGTTGTTCCAGTATTTTTGTTTGTTTTATTACAGACTAGAGAAATTACCAAAAAATAACACCAGGTCACAGAAAAGTTACTTTGGTGTATCTAGGTTCCATTTTTAATGTTCTATTTAATTTATATTCAGTTGTTTGGGTATTATGCAGCCGGTTGATATCTCTAGTAGTTCTGAAATCTGGTATTTTTTAATAGTGTGGTATGATAATCACATGGACTTGGACACATATGATTGAATGTTCATTTACTGTGTTTGTTATTTGGTTTGCTATTTTTCGCTTTTAGTTGACTTGTGTTTATAGTGAGTGACCCATGGTCTGGTTTATCGTTTTTAGATTAAAACAATTTCATTCACAATCTGGTTTGCGGGTTCAAAACAAGCATTGGTTATCTCCATAACAGATAACTGTTCGTGATAGGCTTTTTCAGTGGAGATTACTGGTGTGTAAGTGACCAATGGGAAATGAATACATGGATACGGGACCAAATTGGTCTGGAATTCAGTTAGATCCACGTTCAGAGCGCCATCAAATCTCAAGGAGGCTGTGATTGAAGAAACAATCTGACCAATCAGCTGGTTCAGGTTGGTGTAGGTGGGGCATTCGATGTCCAAGTTGCATCGGCAGATATCGTAGATAGCTTTGTTGTCTACCATGAATGCGCAATCTGAGTGTTCCAGAGTGGTGTGGGTGGTCAGGATTGAGTTGTAGGGTTCCAAAACAGCGGTTGATAGTGATACCTGAGGCGCCACGTAGATGGCGAATTCCAACTTAGATTTCTTTCCATAGTCAACAGACAGCTTTTCCATCAACAGAGAAGTGAATCCGGATCCAGTACCTCCTCCGAACGAGTGAAAGATTAGGAATCCCTGTAGTCCGGTACATTGGTCGGACAGTTTCCTGATGCGATCTAGAACAATGTCGACAATCTCCTTGCTGATGGTGTAGTGTCCACGTGCGTAGTTGTTGGCCACGTCTTCCTTGCCGGTGATCAGCTGTACGGGGTGAAACAGTTGGCGATAGGTGCCAGTTCGAACCTCATCGACAACAGTTGGCTCAAGATCTACAAACACGGCACGGGGCACATGTTTGCCGGCACCGGTTTCGCTGAAGAAGGTGTTGAAGCTGTCGTCACCCCCTCCCGCCATTTTGTCTGATGGCATCTGTCCATCAGGCTGGATTCTGTGCTCAAGACAGGCCATCAGGCTGGATTCTGTGCTCATGACAGTAGGGCCCGTATTTAATCTATTTATGAACGTGACTTACGTTGATCTAAGCACAAGTTATCTAAGACTGAGTTGTAAAGGCTCTATTACATTGAACGTGGTCACAAGCTAACCTAAAATTGTGTCATATCAGGCACTAATAAACATAAAATAACATACATGAAAAAATAAAGGTACTGTACTATATGTAAATTTACAGCTACTGTTAAGTAATTATAACCACACTAATATATTTTAAGTTATAATTTTCTGTTTTTTGAATATTGAGCATTCAATGCAGTGTATTGAACGCTATCTGCCAGCAAATCCACGAACTTCATCCATTCTTTTTTAGAAAGAGAATCCTATTCTAGTGCCAAAAAAATGTAAGGTTAGAACTATAAAATAAGTAGAAATAATTTCAAAAGTCAAATATACAGTGAATTACATTGCAATGGTGCAAAAATTGAATATGATGATTTTATTTTATTATTATGAGCCGATGCTATACTAAAAAATGAAATCAAAATATGATGCAACACAACAATCGGTATTTATTTAGTATCTGAACTTTTCGATTTTTCCAACAATTTTTTCCCCACACACTCAAAACACACTAGTAAGTAATAATACACTGATATTTTGTGGGGGCAACACTTATTTGGCATTCAAATTAGAGTTTTCTGATGGAACTATTTTTCTCCCGCGTATGAATACTATGAACACACTGTAACACTGCCAGACTAGGCTAGGTTAGGATAGGTTTGGTTTAGAGCTATTCAAGTAGCCATTCAATCCAAAAATATCATAGTTTGATAACATATGTTTTTTTTGAAATGAAAAGATTTTGTGTTTGGTCAGATCGACAATGATAGAGAGTGCAAACTAAAATTTTTAGAATCTATACGCCTTGGCGAAAAGGACGTGATTGAATTTTTGTTCAGGCATGGTGTTTTTAAAGAGATTTCTGTATGTTTAAAGTGTGGTGCGGAGTTGATTGTGAATAAATCAAATTTTGAATTTCGTTTTCAAAAGAAAATTCGAATTGGGAAGAAGGCGGCTGCGGTTTGTGGCTTTACTGGCTCGGCAAGGGTGGGCTCGTTCTTGGACAATTGTAGACTCCCAATAGAAAAATATTTCTATTTGGTGTCAATACTTTTGCACCTAAAGCCTCCCCGACAAACATTTATTTGTGAAGAGCTGGGAATTTCGACAACAACAGTGGTTGACTGGTATTCATTTTGCCGGGAAGTTTTTCTGTTCAATTGTTGGAAATTTTGTACCAAGTATTGAAAGGTTAGTAAGCTTAGTTTTCTTCAGATATGTGATTATTAATTTGATTTATATGGTTTAATGGTTGGGAGTTCATAATATGTTTGCAAATTATGAATTTTATAAATGAAAAATAAAATTTTCGTAAAAAATTTTTTTTTTCGAAAATTTGAATTTTTGGGTAAAAGAGACGCGACCCCCAAAAAATTTCAACGGATTATTGCTTCGTGGGGTGTGTAGATGTCACAAAAAAAAAATTGTTGAAAAAATCGAAAAGTTCGGATAATAAATAATTACCCAACAATCTAAGAACGGCTTCAAGACAGCTCTGTACCTAGCTTGGCTAAGAACGGATTTGAGACTCCAATTATAAGCACGTCTTGGCTTTTAAGTTAAGAAGATGTTTAAGAATGGTTCATGAATACGAACTTTATTCTAAGCTTTACTTATACTAGGTGAGTTTACTAGCTGAAAAGTGAGGTTATAAGTCGACCCAGTTGTCCCTGCAACATTTATGTAGTGTAAATTAGAGTTGTTTAATGTAAATTATTAATGTTAAATTATTTATCAGGAGTCAGATCTTTGTTGTGGGAGCTGGGTTGGCTTTTAAAGTTCCAGCTGCTTGCTGGCTTGAACCTGTTGGTGTAAGTAAGCCTTATATTGCCGCTAAGTCTGATCTGATTTAAGTCGATCTTTGATAAGTCACGTTCATAAATATGGGCCTAGAGCTCCCAGCAGGCATTTCCAATCTGTACTCTGGCTTGGCCAACGTGGATTGAGATACACTCACGCATTTTTAATGAAAATGTGAAGTTTCAAGTCAACAAGAACACTAAAGAAGATGGAGATGATACTTCCACTAGAGCCTGCTTTGCAGTCTCATTGACTGCACATGTTTGGTCTCTGTAGTCAGATTGGGAATAATGCTCAACTTGTTTTTGAGCCATTTCAAGAGCTCTAGATTGTTTAACAGCTTCTGCTAGGTCTGAAGTCTTTGAGGTTTTTAGACTAAACAATTTTATTCACTATAAACTTTCACACCAGTGCTACATAAAATGGAGAAATTCTTAAGACCGGACAGATTTGAAATAGATCCAGAATCTCCAAATGCTGCAGATGAATGGATGCACTGGTACGTTATACAAACGTTTGAAGACTTTCTTTCCACAACAGAATTTACTAACACAGGTGACAAACTAAAAATCCTTACTAATAAACTATCATTTAAGGTATACAAACTTGTTCAGGATTCAAGAACTTATGAAGATGCAATAGAAGTTCTTAAATCAATCTATATCAAACAGAAAAATGAAATATTTTCTCAATGCTTAATAATGACTAGAAAAACAACATCAAGGAGAGACAATAATAGATCAATACATATCAGAACTTAAAACTCTGAGTAAGGATTGTGTGTTTGAAGCTGTAAATGCAACTCAGTACAGAGGTCAATATATCTGTGATGCATTTATCAATGGCATATCCTTATCATACATACATCAAAGACTATTTGAGAACAAGACATTGACAGATTATTGGCTGAAGAGATTATTGAGTCAAGCTCATCGCCTTGGAGAGCTCAAGTGCTGGTTGTGACAAATGATAGAGGTAAGAAGCGTTTGGTTATAGACTATTAAACAATAAACAAATATACCTTTCTTGATGCCTACCCATTACCTAACATAGATGAACTTGTGGCTACATACAAAGTGTTTAGTGCTGTAGACCTGAAACAAACAAGTTTCCATTGTCATCTGGAGCTATCAAAGACTTTGAAAGTCTTAAATGTGACATAGCATAAACTCACTTATTACCCCAAGAAATGGACTAGAACCACTGGTGGAGGAGACTGATGCATCAGACATAGCTGTGGCAGCTACCTTGAGTCAAAATAATCAACCAGTTGCCTTCTTCTCAAGAACCTTGAACAAGTCTGAGAAACTACTCTGCGGTAGAGAAAGAAGCTGCTGCCATTAATTGTTGAAGCTCTCAGAAAATGGAAACATTTTCTTATTGGAAAGGAATTCAAATTATACACTGATCAACAAGCTCTTTCATTTGTATTTGACAAAAAACATAAAAGTAAGATAAAAAATGATAAAGTAATGAGGTGGCGATTAGAGCTTGCACCATATCAATATGAAATTGTGTACCGACCTGGGAAGGATAATGACAAAGCAGACACTCTATCTTGTGTCAATGCAGTATGCTGGGATGGTGCTAAGCTTTTTGAGCTTCACAAATCTCTCTGCCATCCAGGTATAACTAGAATGTACCACTGGATTAGGACTAAGAACTTGAATTACACCCTAGATGAAGTTAAAAGAATGACCTCGGCTTGCCAAACATGTGCAGAAGTGAAGCCAAGGTTCCATAAATTTCAAGGAAGACTCATCAAGACAACTCTGTGCCTTTTGAACGACTGAACATCGACTTCAAGGGCCCCCTTCCATCAAGGACCAAGAATTGATACCTACTGACTATGGTTGATGAATATTCTCGTTTTGTGTTTGTGTAATATCTGTAAAGATGTGAGTTCTTTATCAGTTATTGATTGCTTATCAGACTTATTTTCAATGTTTGGGGCACCTGCATTTGTACATTTGGACAGAGGGACTTCCTTTATGTCCAGAGAGTTGGCTGATTTTCTCCATAACTATGAAGTTGCCACAAGTCATACGACCCCTTACAATCCCAGAGGGAATTCCCAGATTGAACGTTTTAATGTTGCTAGGTGTCTGTTTCCATGTTATTTATATGGGCGTAAAACAGTGTCTCAGATTTTTATCAAAAGCAATAAAATTACAATAAAAATGGTACTATATGGATGAGGACCATTCTACTGGCGCTAAAGACTCGCAACCTGCCTGTTACTGCCTGGGAAGAAGTATTGAGAGAGGCGCTTCATTCTGTAAGGTCACTATTGTGTACTGCAACTAACTGTACACCTCATGAGAGATTTTTCACTTATAGCCGATGGACTGTAAATGGAGAGTCCCTACCATCTTGTTTGACCACTCCTGGTCCAGTACTTCTCAAAAAAAAATGTGCGTTCGAGTAAATATGATGACCTTGTTGAGCATGTTGATCTTTTAGAGTCAAACCCACAATATATGCTTTAATAAGAAGGAAAGATGGCTCTGAGTCTCAAGTAGCATTAAGGCATCTAGCACCTGCTGGACTTTCAAGTGAAGAACTAAAAAAAGAAAATATAAAAGAATACGAAAACAATGATGTCAATATTGAAGAACAAATGGAAGAACCAATAATACAAGATCGACAACCAGGGGAGAATCAAAATCAATGATCTAGAAGACAAGTGAAGCCCCCGGCTTACTTGAAGGACTATGCTTGTTATACCCATTTTAAAAATTAGTGGGGAAGAATGTGGTATGATAATCACATGGACTTGGACACATATGATTGAATGTTCAGTTACTGTGTTTGTTATTTGGTTTGCTATTTTTCGCTTTTAGTTGACTTGTGTTTATAGTGAATAAAAGCCATGGTCTGATTTATCGTTTTTAGATTACAACAAATAGCGATTTTTATTTGTTGATATGTGGCAGGGGAAGTGAATTTACTTATATTAATTATATTTTATTCAACGTTATTACAAGATGAAATTTCTAATAATTTACTTTGCTAGTAGCCTATGTATTATTATCCTATGGTAATATCACAAGAAATTAGATACGGCATGTACGGCACCAATTCCATTAGCATTGGTGCTCGTGAAAAGTTTCGTTTTTGTTACTCTAGTAGTCTATCATCAATGCAGATTCATTTTATGAGGCATGCACTTTCAGCATGCATATAATTATAATTAACTATTTTGTTATGAATCCGAAAAACATTTTCATTAACTTCTTTCACTTATGTTTGAGTTTCATTTTATTTATTTGAAGAGTTTAATATTTATATGGAGTTCTAATCAACAAAAACATTAGGATTGAAAATTATCTATCATACTGTATTATTGACAGAGTTTTGAACTTCTTAGATTTTCAAATAATTTACGAGTGAATGAGACAATGGCAATGTCTAGTGCATTGAGATGAAACAATTTCATATATATGTATATAATAAATTTATATAAATATAACAATTTCAATACAATGATTTTACCGTGAAGTCTTAACCAGCCTTCAAAAAATTGGGGTTTATAAATTACGGTAAAATTTAAGATTTGTATTCTAGCTTTGTCCTCTCGTTTCAATTATAATACCAAGGTAAATTGAAAAACATTCTAGCAACACTGTGGTTTCGGATTCTAAATTTGTCTCAACAATCTTCATTTCATAACAAATGAATTATATTCATTCTCTTGTTCCATAATAATTATAAATAAAATATTCCCCCGTTCTTAACAGGATATTTAACTGTATATTTATATTATATACTATAACTGTATATTAACTTACTGTATATTTATTATGTTCTTGGAATTTCGATTACACTAATATCTAATAGTAAATTTCATATGCTTTCTATACCAGAGTCGCCAGATTTTGAATTTTACCGGGCAATAGCAATACAGTGGTACCAACTTTGCTTCGAACTAGAACAATGGAGTTCCGTGTCCGTCATATGGATCACTGTTGAATTTTGAACTGTCGAACTTGGCACCTTGGCAGTGAATGAAGAATGAATGGGTCAGTCTGTCAGTGTTGTTAGTGAGGAAATGGTGAAGCCATAACACAAGTTTTTGGATGGATGTTATTATTTTTCGGCGTATCCGAAACTTGACTATTTCTTTTCAAATGTAGTCGTTTCTTTGTGATTTGTTAACTAAAGCTCTAGTGTTGTGTTCGCATTCAAGGAAATAATACATTCTAGTCATATTTGAACGGTGTGTGACAAAGAAATTAGAGATCTTCGTGAGGTTAAACAACCTTTTGTGGATTCATAAATCTTCCACTATGATGCAGCAGGTCTTGAAATCTTTTCCGGATGATAAACCCATTACTTCAATTTGCGTCGTGGAAGATCAATCGAAATGTCCACCAGGATTCTATGTGGTGAGTTATTTAAGGTTATTAGATCTAATTATTTATGTGAAGCCATTTTGATAGTACGGTACTGTACTTCATAGGAAATATTCCATACAGTACCAACATTGTGCTTTTCGAATAATTTTTTAAAAATACCTTCTCCCGGTGACAGTAATTCGATCATGTCTATTTACATATTCACAGTCAGAAAATTCATTTCATTTATGCACTGTATTTGATTGTCAAACATTCTACTTGAGCAAATTTTCAATTTGGATGCATGAGTTTATAATATATTATATCCTTTGGTTACAATGGGTTTGATGAGTGAAACAAGTTTTTTTATTACACTGAATATTGCTATCAGTTTTCATTCTTTGTCTTCAGAGCTGTTGAGTCATGGTTTAGGTTATTGAGTCTCAGCTTTACTGATAGATCATCATAAAATATTGTTGAAATTGACTGCAGCTGTGTTGTGTTCATCTTACCTGCTTCAGTCATCAACTCACCTCATTATTCAAACTCAAGATTCAAGCTCATGTAGAATTCGTAGAGAAAACCATATTGGATTCTTGCAAATCAACACGGTATGATTGAGTTGATAATATTGAAGATGAAATGAATAAAAATTGAGATGGTGGTGAAACACTATACCGGCAGATTCTTTACCGGTACATGATGTTCTTTCTCTACCTGCATATTCATCTTCTAAATCCGAATGCGATTCGGCATTTAAGTTATGAACCTAAAAATTGATATCACAGTGGTTTTCTACTCAAACCAATTTTTCCAACCAAACCCAATGTCTTCCTGAAAAACCTGCTAGAGAATATTAAGAAAGAAAATGTTTTCTCTATACAGTATCTTTATTCTTTCTATTATCACTTTCAAATCGGCATACTTACATCAGCACTTGAGTTACATACAATCACAATTTCATTTGCTGCTTCAGAAATGAGTCATTCAATACACAATTTTGTTTCAATTTACAGTTGTTCTTTCCTGTCTGTTCTCTGCGAATCTTGATCAGGTTTGATCGGCTGTGGAACTGCCAACTATTAGTTGAAGTTGTACTATGTAGGTAGTGAATCTCTAACAACGCTTCCTCTAATACGTTTCTCAAAAGAAACCAATACAAAGATTACGAAAGAAGCAATGAATTGCTGAGAAACATTTAATTACAGTATTGGTTTTTTCTAGTTTCATTTAAAAAAATTTTGTAACAAAGCTTTATATGAAACAAGAAGAACTAATGAATTTTGGTGATGCATTACTTGCTTATTCAGTCAGTAGTTCATTATTTATTCAGTATTTTTTTCGGGACTTGAGATATTATTTCCACCCTTCCAATGTTTCCAAGACAAAATTGAAAAGCTCGTGGGAGAGTGCACCTGCTTTTCTCAGGATAATACAAACTTCAACAAATCAATACCATATCCTTCTAATATTCGCCCCTCATCTGCTCAAGAAACGATCGATTACATTGAGCGAGTTTACAAGCTACTCGCTTGTGAATTTAAAATCTGATTGTAAACTTGCCCAGTGTAATCGTTTCCCCTACTCACCCAGCCGACTATCTAAATCGAGTTTACTGTCAGATAATTCATTCTCCGGCAAACAGCTTGTCAACTCGTTCAATGTAATCTAAGCTTTACTGACTTATCCACCATGATGTAAATCATTTACATTGTAGGCATATATGATACGGTATATTTCTTTTCAACAGATGGAGCTCAGTAAACAGAACGATTTACAGTGAAATCAAGATTTCAGGGCTCTGTAATTTTATTATTTACTGTTTGAGTGGACTTTCAATCGTTATATTATTAAATTATTTTAAACTGGTGTTTGATTGTTGATATACGACAATAAACACTACTGTCTTGTAGAATTATGCTTTTGTTATTATTAGGCTATTAAGATAATATTGGTTTAATGTGAATAAGTTAATTGTTAATCAAAACAAAACAGAGTCCATACTTTTTAGATTAAAATCTGCTAGAGAAAATAAAAATGTCAAGTTCTTGGGTGTACACTTAGATACTAAGCTGAGCTGGGAGGCTCTTACTATGGATCTCTGCAAACGATTATCCAGAGTGGCTTATTTACTGGGCAAGCTGAAGTGTTGTACCAGCTTAGAATTAGTCACCAATGCCTACTATGCATTTTTCCTTGTTCACTTGTATGGAATTTTACTTTGGGGCAATTCTCCTGGTGCTAAAGATGTGCTGTTATGGCAGAAGAAAGCTGTAAGAAAAATAGTTGACATCTCATCCGCTGAGTCCTGTAGGGGTCATTTTGTAAAATTAGGTATACTTACTGTACCATGTATTTTTATCCTCCATCGATTGTTATTTGCTAAATGTAACCTTGTCAAATTAAGAAGTAACATTCAAATAATCATTAATCATATGACTATAAAAAGGTACCAATTGCAGGTAACACATGATAGATTCACAAAGACTCAGATGATCTTTAATTACATGAGTGTAAAATTTATTTATTTATTTAAATGAGCTTTAATAGACCTACATTTAAATGCTAGAAATGTTACTTTTTAGAAAGTTCAAAATTACAATACAGGAGTGGTTGAAATCCAAACCACTATATATTCACTTCAGGGATGGCAGGATACAAGGTTAGTAGTAGATTCTATCTACTAACCTTGGGCAGGATACAAGGATGGAGGGTCTTGCTTTTTTATGACTTGTCTCACTGTTTGTATATTTATTTAATGCTTTGTGCTACTTTTGTATTGCTTAAACTTATTGCTAATTGCATTGCTTAGGCTTACTTTTTTTATTGCTTTGTATCACTATTCTGTTGTATGTTTTTTCTCAATTATGTATGAATGTGAGTATGTCTATTGTGCTTCCTGTACTTAATGACAATAAAACTGTCTAACTATTTATCTAAGATGAAACTGACTGATACAATAATCCAGCATCCTGAAAAGTTATAGAAAGTTGCAAAAGATTTCCTTTTAATATTCAATAACTCTCAAGAATGAGATACTTTTGGAATATTTGCATCAAATAGGAAGTGATTGGTCGCTCGGTGAGCGCGGAGTCAGGGTGGCTGTGATGTTAAGTCGCGGGTGCTTGCTTGGATGGGTGACCGGTAGCTGTAACATGACGTTATATGTTTTATTATCATTGACGCGATAATTTGGAACCCACCTGAAACTGTAGGTCTACCATTCATCACTGTATTGTTCCATAATTCACCCCATTACCGACGCCCAAGTCTCAGGCTCATGTGGGCATCATTAGCAAATTAAAAATACTTAATATCCTCTCAAATTCAATTAATTAATCAAATAGAACCAAACAGTCATAACAATCATTGAATAGTTTAAATCTTAAAAACGTTTAAATTTCCTCCCAGTTTAGGTTGTTGTAGCCTGTGAGTTTACCTGTATGTTTAGAATAATGTAGTATTTATAGATTTATGTATGAATGTATCAATACTAGACTTTTATCAATATGCTTACATATAGCAATGTGCATAGATAGCAGAAGAATAAAAGGAGCATGTATCCTTGTTTTATTTAAAAAAAGATCAACGAGTGGTAATAAATTATAACACTAACTAATAAATCAAACTGAATGATTCATAATGAAGGTCAGAGTTGAAAAATATTAAAATATTCAAATGAATGGGAATGATAACTCTTGCTTTTGAGCGATAATAACTTTCTGCATAAAAATATTGTTATATAACAATGACAAGTTTCATTTCAGTCATATTTCACACCACATAATTACCCATTAACTTTTTTATCGAGGTTCGAATAAAAATATTTCGGAAATTGTAAAGTGGATATATTTGAATAGTAATAAGCGTATGGCTTTTAATAGTTGGGAAACCCTTAAGGTTAGTTCCACCTCGTCTACGACCTCGACCTGCTATTTTAGGTGGGTTCCGAACCATCGGGTAAATCCTAATAAAGCGTATAACATCAAGTCATTGAATCACGGTCACCCATCCAAGCACATTCTTAAAAGAGTTGACCATTTATATGGAATTACAATAATTATTGACATTCATTTGTTTCTATTTTGAAATATTCTGGTGGTAGCCTAATGAGTTTTGAATCAATTCTTTTGGGAATAGAGTTTGTTTTAGTTTCAAGGCCCTACGCTGGTTAACTTGTGGGACACGCCAACATGTGATTGATAATTCAATTAAGACAATAAACATACAATACGTGGGGAAGGGGAATCGCCTGGTCTACTTTACTGAGAGAATTCTCCACTAGATGAATCCTTTATATTGCATTTTTATGTCAAATGTATTATAATTCCCTGTTCAAGTTTTAAGAAAGTTTATTATAAATAAAAAAATTACAATTTTTTATACTTGTTTTAAACTAGACTAATGTTGTTATTTGAATTATGATGGGTATGCGAAATTCTTTGACAATATACATTAAATCCGAATTTCAATCACACTGGTATAAAATGTTCAACTTTGTTTATCTTTAGGCTATAGGTATAATTGAAATATCCAATTATCATTCACACTAATCACTTCAGCTAACTCTTTTGATAACTGACTGCCCCAGAGCTTTCAATGGCACATTTTGAGATATTTCAACGTGGCAGACAAATCTAAGTTGTGGATAGCAAATATTTATATTATTTTAATATTCATGATCACACAAAGATCGCAGTTTGATGAAAATGTACCTCATTTGCAATATATAGACCGACAATACATCTACATATCCCTTCCCTTTTATATCTCTTAACTGCAAAAAGGCAAACAACATCAAAAATGTTACATAGCCATTCTTTCACTCACCCCTTAAATTGTTTCTTTAAGATGTATGCACATTTATCAATTTAGATAAACGATAGGAAAAAATAAAAAATGAAACAAAACCCCTCCTCTTACTCACATCTTCAATTGTTCCTTTAAGATGAATGCACACTTATTAATCTAAATAAACGATATTTCATGATTCTAGTTTAAAATAATTATCTGTCAATAATAATAAAATATGAAAATAATGAAGAAATAAAATAATAATGCAAGTAAAATACAGTAATTATACATAAATAAAACATACTAAAAGTATGTTTTTTTAGTAGGATGAAGCCCACATAGGTCTGAGACCTGTGCGTGGGTAATGAGTTAGATGATGGCGATTGATGAGTTAGACCTACAGTTTTAGGTGGGTTCTGAACCACCGGGAAGTGATTTTACAGCAGAGAACAGTGTCTTTTTGCTGGCAATATAATCGGTTACCGTTACAAAGAGTGCCCAGGAGAAACGTAGCTTATCTCTAGCTGAACAGATACCTGCTACGGCTCACGGCTATCACTTACTTTTAGAATATTGAACTATCGGATGACTTTGAAAGTATTCGGTTTTGTCCAGTTGAGTTCATTTGGCAATCTGGACTTCCCGATTATTTACCAAGATGATAATTACTCTGCCTACCGCTTACTGGCAATTCACATAATATCACACAACTCACCATTTAGAATTGCTGGATTCTACCAGCATCCAGTCACTGAGTACTAGTGACGCAAGTTATAGCAGGCTACGTCACTGTTGAGCATTGAAACTGGTTTTAACGGATCATTTGAGCTGAGTTTCTGTCGGTTTCAAATTGAATTCGCTGTGCACAACTCTGAGAAAGGCCTCTTATTATGAAGAGATAGTGAAATGATTTGTAACTTGTAATGAAAGGCCTCTTGTTAGCAAATGACAGTGATATGCTATTTAATGAAAGACTGCTAGATTAATAGGCTGTTGGCAAGAGATCTCTTTCAATATTTTGGATACCCAATTCCCAAATAAATTCGGAAATTCCATCTCAATAAAATAATCTAGAATAGTTTTTATAAGCCTGTTATTGAATTTGTAGCAAAAATTTCTGCAATTGATTGTGATTGAATACTTACAATATTTCTAAATATAATTGAACGAGCGAAGCGAGTTCTTCCTTTTGACTTGAGGCTTGAGGCGTTGGGTGTTTGTTTGTATGTTCCACGATAACTTTCGAACGCCTTTATCAATCAACTTCAAATTTGAAACACAGATTCTTGGTATCTTAAGACAGGTCAAGTTCGTTGGCCAATAAAATTGACCCACTCCTTCATCCTTTTCGAGGCGAAACAAAAGGATAGGTTCTCAGCCCTTCATTAATATCAATCAATCAATCAATTTATTGCCAAACACAAAAAAATAAAAATACAAAGCAAACTTGACTTATAAATAAACAAACATCATAAACAATGATAAAAAATAAGACAAGTAATATCTATATATTACTATATATAGAAAATACTGTAGTTGATTTCTGTAGTTAATAAATACTGTAGTTGATAAATTCGCAATAGATTTCAAAATATATTTTGAGTTATCAGCTATAGGTGAATAAATGCGATCAGGCTTCTTTTTACAGAATCTCTATCAGCTGATATACTAATTTCATTTCCCTGATAAAATATGGATGAATAACAGCTGTTTTTTATGTGGTAAATATATCTACTCTATAGATAAACTAATTTCATTGCCCTGATATATAGGTCTATGAGCACGGTAGGTCTCTTTTGTGGAAAATAAATCTGTGTATCAGAGCAACGATGAACTTGAACTTCAAGTGATAGATGTCTTGTGAATTTTATGTAAATCAGTATCTTCTAAACAGCCGTTTTTCGTTACTATCTTCCCGTAGGATAAGCTTCCCAAATGAGTTTTCCTTTCCAAAAGTAGTTGTTTTCAAGCGAGTTCTCCAGCCCGTTGGGCTCACTAGTAAAAAATTGTAATCTATTTTATTTTTAAATAAATTGACAAAAGATAATGAATTATCCTTTAATGATTAGCTGGGTGCTGGATAAAAAACTATCCATAGAAAATTTTTAACACTGTGTCAAATAATCACAGAAGAGTTCTACTTTAGAAGCTTTTATGGCCATTTGTCAAGTGCCTGTTTTAAGGGAATTTTTATCATGAAGCTTTCACTGTTTATCACAGAACATTTTAAAAACTACCTGAGATTGAGCTTAATGGGGAAACATATATGAGATAAAGAACAAATATGATAAGACTGGAGTGAAGAGAAATGGAACGAGTGGAAAATATATTGCTCTCGAAAAGAATTTCACTTATCTTGTTCAACTCATTTTGTGAAATTTCTCTTTCATTATTATTTTTTTTTTTTAATTACTAAAAACACTTCTCTATTATTGCTTTTTATTCTACTATTCCATGCAGATTTACTAATATACTGTCTCTTTATTTTACTACTATAAATATCTGTAACTATATTCTCTAATTGCTCTCTATTATGTACTTTTCTCTATAAGTTACTTCTAAAGTAGCTGTTGTTACAACTCATTATGTGAAGTTTCTCTTTCATTTTTTCAAGAAAAGCACTTTTCTTTTGCCTAGTATGCATTGCTATTACCGTTAAGTATTCAGAATTTCATGTAACTGTATTAAGTTTGTTGGAATATAGGTTGAAGGCTAAATTACAAATTACTATGACTCACTGGTCTTAGCTTTCCTCAATAAGCAAGTGAACGGAAGTCTATTGGACGTTATCTTCTCATTGTTTGTCCGCGTATAATGATAACCCAACAGACATTTGTAATAAATTGGTCATAGTAATTTCGGCTGTTTATTTTGAGCTATATAATAATAGTGCAGTTGATAGCAGAAGAATAACTGTTGGTGATAGCGTTATTAGTAATTCCGTGTTCTGTAGAGTGTAGACCTCACGCCCAAGAATAAGGGTGCTTGCACAGAGGAACGTACTCAATATACAGTACTCAATGATAATCACCATCGCTAAATTAAACACAGTCATCTGACCTAACCCTTGATTCAATTTGCGTAGTCTATCTTTATGTCTGATTTCAACAAGAGGTCACTCTGTATCACATCAACAAGGCTTTGTTTCTATTTGCGAGACAGCTGATTGCTGAAATTAGATTTCAGATGTCTGATGAATGATTTTATAAAACAATATTCATTAAATTTGTTTATCATTTACTTAGTAATCACTTGTTATCTATATATATATATATAATCGAAATACCACTGACTGACTCATTCATCACAGTTTCTCAGGAACCACTCGACCAAAAACGATAAAATTTGGTACACGTATTCAGTAGGGGGACTAGACGCGTGCTAAGAAAGGGTTTCAAAATTTACCCCAAAATGGGCCCAAAATTGAAGATTTTTGAAAATTTAGGTGACAACAATTTCTAGAGAACCATAAGGTCAAATCAGATAAAATTTGGTATTCATTTCAAGTATCGGCCTTAGATGTACCTTGGAAAAAAGTTTCAAAATGGGCCCAAAATCGTTTGGTTGAGGCCCTAGATTGCAAGGCTCCGACTGTATGGTAGCCTACATGGGTGACATAATTACATTTCATCATACCCAGTCATATGTTTCCCACATATTGCAAGGCTTCGACTGTATGGTAGCCTACATGCAAAGTGCAAAGTCTTTTGCTGTTCAAAGACAGTGTAAATAACGCTGCTAAGGGGTCTGCCATATGATAAAAACGGTTGACTTCTATCAGCTGTTCCTTTAAGCTGTTTGGCTGGCAAGTTCAGTAGGTTAGGTCTATTAATGAAATAATAATTTGTTTTAAGAACCACAAGGCCAAAAAAGTTCAAATTTTCAGCTGGGGTGCTAAACACGTGAAAAATAGGGTTACATGATTCATCTCAAAATTTAGGATTTTTGGAATTCAGTTGATCACAATTTCTCAAGAACCTCAAGGCCACATGGAGTGAAATATGATATAATGTATCTATATCTATATAATCGAAATACCACTGACTGACTCACTCACTCACTCATTTCTGTAAATTTATCTAATCACAATGAAAATTAGTTGGACCCCCCCGGGGGTCCAGGGGGCGGAGCCCCCTGGCTAGATGGTTAAGGCGAGCGAAGCGAGTCTGCCGGCTAGTTATACTCAATTGAAATATTAGAAATAAAGCAAATACTGTAGTTTTCATATAACTTGGCAGCAGTTGGGTTCAGATGTAGCTAGTCCTCCCATCTTCTACACGCTGCCAAGTTATATGAATACTACTATAATTATGTTATTCTTATGAATGATGACTTTATTAATATGAATAAGGCTCAACCACATGACTAAGGGGGCCCGAGGGCTATCTATGAATCTGATTCCAATTGCATATGATGGGAAAGCTCATTTTAAAAATCATATGTTTCTATGGAAGAAGTCCTAAGAGCCTTTCTTTTTTCCCTCTTATAAATATCCTTTAAATGCAAGCAAATACATCGCTGGGCATTTCTTAAAGGAAGATCCATGCAAAATTTCATTGAATTTGGTCCACACGTTTAACCCCAAAAGGCGTTACAGACTGACAAATGCAAAACGGCCGACTTGAAACAGAGACCTCTCTTCGTTCGGTCAATTATTTGTCGGGTATCTTGATATAGTTCCATGAAACGGATCTTTCATATAAGTGGACCGATAACTATAACTGTCCACCCGGTTGTTGCATAAGAGAGACAAAAAAGAGAGAAAGAATGATAGAGAAAAGAAAGATTGGGAGAGAATGAGAGTGACCTCCATGTGCGATATTAGCGTAGTGATCTATAGCGTGCTAAATCAGCACTGTGTTACTAAAAATAGGTAACGGAACTGTTACTCTCTGTGACAGACAGTTTTTGTCTGTGCAATTTGTTTGGGTTTTCCAATAACTTTCTCCGTTACTTTAAGGTGGGTCTTTCTACAATGTTACTGTATGTAAATAGAATTCTTTGAAAAATTAAGATCTTGAAGATTTAAGAAAATTTGTATTCTTGTTTCAGTATCTTTTTTACTTTGGTTTTTTTTGAAGTAGAGCACAGGATCCAGAAGTTTATTTCTGTCACATATGTGTTTTCAAATACTAAAAGCTCCTAAACTTAACTACTATTAAACTGATACTGCTCCATACTAAACTAAACATAGTGTTATTTTATTAGATACGCTAGAAACTGAACATTACAGGGATATACAGGGACATAGAGGGAAGTGATAGCCGTGAGCTGTAGCAGGTACAGTATATATCTGTTCAATCTTATGAAGATGAGCTGGGCCCTCTTTGTAAGGGTGACCAATTGGATAGGACGGCAAAAATGACTGTTCTCTGCTGTAAAATCACTTCCTGGTTGTTCGGAACTAGGTTCAAACTCATCAAATACCGTCATCCAAATTTCCCAACGCACAGGTCTCAGACTTACGTGGGCTTCATCCTTCAAAAAAATGTATTCCCGTTACCCTCCCTGCGCACATTGGAACGAGTTTAGTAGTACCTGAGTATTATCTATGTACAGTATTTATAGTTTCTTTTAATTTGCTCAAAACTCAGCTAATCGATAAAAACTATAAATAAATGCATATTTCCGAAGTATTATTCACCTCGTTCCTATATGCGCCGGCAGGGAGGGATCTAGGTCGAAGAATAAAGGATTATCTCCCAAAATATTCAATTTTATAACAAATCGAATAAAAATGAGATTTGACAAGATAATGGCTACCTTGCTCTGGTAGTCTTATTTATTAATCTCTTTAAACAGTCATGGTGTGTTTAATTCACCTATACTGTAAATTATCAGTATTGCATTATTTGTTTGGTTCATTGATTTCCTCAATCATACGGTACAGTAATCAGTAATTGGATACACTGTGAAGTGAACAAACACTGCTGATTGACATGTTAAGCACACCCCTACAGTGTAAATTACTTATTGCTATTAACAGAACATGGCAAATAAATAGAGTGTATGTTACGAGATTTTCTGTAATAAAAACGTTTAAATGGAGTGTCTACCTCCGCGACCTCACACTTGTACGCGGATGCGTTGAAAACATTGTGCTTGTTTAAAAAACTCCTCTTTCTCGCGCCGCTCCAATGTGCCTTAGATTTATGTGGGATTCGCTATTTGAATCCTATCGCTGCAGTACTACGGTAAACAGTCTGTCCAATGAAAACTCATCACAGGCTCCATAATTATTGCTTTGAAGCTTTCTCTTTGATAACCTGGAATTGGACAATTTGTACAAATTGAATCAAGATACAGCATTTGTATTGGTGCTTTTATGGTGTTTTCTTAACCGGTATCATGTTGAATCGATACCTATAGAAATACGAATGCAGACATGCAGAAGGTGAATCCTATATAATAAACAGCTGCTTGCTGTTATCTGTCGACGATTCAAACGCTGGAAAGTAATGGATTGAAGGAGGAGAGGAAGCAAATGAGGAGAAAAGTGAAGAAGGGCAAGAAGAGAAAGAAAATAGGTAGAAGATGGAGATGGAGGAAGAGAAGAAAATGGAGAAGAAGAAAAAGAAAAAGAATTAGAAGAACATGGAGAACAAAAAGAATTAGAAGAAGAACAAAAAGAAGAGAGAGAGAAGATGAGAAGGATATGATGAAGAAAAATTTATGCACAAAATGTGCTTCATGTATAACATGTTATTTATTCACTTTGAAAGATACTATTTGATGTAATAACCAAATCTGATTATTATCAAGCTCACTGAGTTCACATGTTACATGTACATGTTATGATAAATTGAGCTGATTGAGATGAGATTTATAATGTTTTGTTAACTGAAAGTAGGTCTATAAAGAGTCTAGTCTCTCGTTATAAATTATATTAAAATATTATTTAATAATACAGGGTGACTAGCGACCGGGAAAATAGGGAAAAGTCAGGGAATTTTTAAATTCGGGAAAAGTCATGGAATTTTTAAAAAATTGGGGAAAACTTCGTAGTAATTATATACCTAATAATAATTATACTAAGAAAGAAACCCGCACATGAAATGCTCCAATGTCGAACTGGAAATGCGTTTTTAGATGGACAACCAGACAAATAAGCTAGGTAACACATAACTAAAGCAAAACACATAGCAAGCACATAGCAAAACACAAGCTAAACATAACACATAGCTAAAACATAGAATTGTTTTGATTATTCGCTAAGGTAATTTTTGTGTTTAATGTATATAAAAGGCAAATACCCCTGATTTACTGACTCATTCATCAGTGTTTCTCGAAAACCACATGGCTAATTAAGTTGAAATTTGGCACACATGTCCCGTTGGGGCTCTAGATGCATGCTAAGAAAGAAGTTTGAAAAATTCCAAAAAATACGACCAAAAGTGAAAATTGAAAAATTAGACAAGAAATGTGAAGTTGTGAATTGAATAACTGTGCCCGTATCTATGACTACAGATGATCAACAAACAAAAGCGCTGCATCGATTCACGATTTTGTACGAATTTTAAACCACCCCCTGGGGTCCAGGGGGGACTCTGCCCTCTGGCTAGACGGTTAAGGCGAGCGAAGCGAGCCTGCCGGATAGTACCTTATAGTGGTCAGGGAATTTTTGTAGCTTACTTTGCTAGACCCATGATAATATGAAGTAATGAATGCCCGTATTTATGAACGTTCCTTCAACGTGTCTCTTGACTTGAAACTAAATTATCTGAAAATTTAATGTATTTATTCAGGCATTTCCAGAGTCCCTCTATTCAAGAGACACCGAAGAAACGTTCATAAATACGGGCCGTAATGGGACTGGTGCAAATTCCGGTCTGGTGATACTCGCCCTTCTGGGCGAGAATAAATGGCGGACCAAATACTGTGGAAAAATATTTTTTGAAGAATAACACGGTTTAAATATTGTAATAAAAACTTGAAAACACTTTTAATTGGAAATTTTGACTCACGTTATGTTGTGACGGCCGTTTCACTCTGATGTTAAGAGCATCGTCAGACGACCCACAGTAGACCCTCTGAGAGGACAACATTGATCCATACCTACAGGAACACTCGAATTAAGGTTATGAATTCATCCCTTGCCATACCATTCAATCACATTTGCATCCATAACCAAATCATCCATAAATATGCAAGAATTTCTATAAAAAACAACAGCATACCTGCTCAAAAACTGAGAAACAGGCTCAATTATTATTCATAAAAAACAGCATACAACATCTACACAGGAGTGTACTGTGGGTCGTCTGACGATGCTCTTAACATCAGAGTGAAACGGCCGTCACGCCATAACGTGAGTCACAATTTCCACTGTGTTTTTAAGTTTTTATTATTATATTAGTGGAAACAAGATGGGTCTTCAACATCATATTAAATATTGTTATGACATCTTTAAATATTGCTGACCATCTGTAAATATTGTTATGAGATCTTTAAATATTGCTATGACATCTGTAAATATTGTTATGAGATCTTTAAATATTACTATGACATTTGTAAATATTGTTATGAGATCTTTAAATATTGCTATGAGATCTTTAAATATTTTTATGACATCTGTACTTTATGACATTCAATTAGACGCATGGAACAATGTGCGGTGTTGCCAGATATGGGATCATGCCAGTGGCGGATCGTCGAGAATCACCAATCTTAACACACGAATTGGCAACACTAGCCGTGTCGTGTTGCCTAGTCTACAAGTTTGACTCTAGCAGTCAGTTGTTTTTTGCAACACCGCAATTTGTTACAGCCTCCTCCTAATTTGATTGCAAGAAGATTCTTATATTTTTTTTTCTGAGGATGAAGCCCACATAGGTCTAAGACCTGAGCTCTGTGCGTGGGTAATGGTTTGGATGATGGTGATTGATGAGTTGAATCTACAGTTTTAGGTGGGTTCTGAACCACCAGGGAGAACAGTGTCCTTTTTCCTGGCCAATGTAATTGGTCACCCTTACAAAGAGCGCCCAGGAGAACGCAGCTTATCTCTATCTGCTTGAACAGATACCTGCTACGGCTCACGGCTATCACCTCCCTAAGTGATTAGTTGAAAACAAGTCTTTTTTGCTGGCCAATCCAATCAGTCACCCTTACAAAGAGTGCCCAGGAGTTCCCTAGCTTATCTCCGATTGAATAGATACCTGCTACAGCACTCGGCTATCACTTCCCCAATACATCATCACCAATATAAAATTATCATTCTAAAATGAAATACTCACGCTACAGTTTAACAAAGATGCAAGCAATATTATATTTAGGACGTGACAAGAAAATGTTTGAGTCGGAAATTAGCTTCGAAGTTCAATGAGTAATTGAAAAAAAAATTGCAAGTTTCCAATGTAATTCATGACGCCATTTGTCCAGCTGATTGTCCAAGGTTCTCAATTCAAACTTGCATAACAGAAGATGACATTGAGAAAGTGTCAATAGAATAAATCGAAGCGCTTCTTCTTTGTTGTTAAGCTTTTATTCTTGTAATTCTTTTAATCTATCAAATTAGTGCAATTCTATTTTGTAATCTGGACTGTGACGAATTGTTGTCAAGGTAGTAAAGAGTTGTGAGCGGTTGTGAAAAATAAAGTTATACCTTGAAACATTGAAAAAAAAGATTATTCTGTTGAACATTTAAAAAAATTATGCTGTGAAGCATCGAAAAATTTTCAATGGAAACTAAAAATGTTTACTGCTCGTAGCGTCTCTTCTAACAAGATCCAACAAGAGTGACCATTTCAAAATAAATGAAGAAACATTTTTATCTGCCAATTTCTCATAACAGTATAGTATTATAGCCTGACATCACCTTGTTATTAAGAGTACAATGACTTAGCTACTGTTGATTCACTTTTAATCACTGTGGGAAAATACTTCACTCGGTTCATCTATCAACCTATATTTGTGTGAATGTGAGTGTGTATCTAGTTGGAACAAAAGAAACCGTGCTCCGTAAAAGGTGATGATGGATCTTTTTCTTTGTTTGAAGTATTTTACGCTATAAGACTTTGCGCAGGGGTTTCGATCATAATTTTTTTCGAAGATTCTTGCATTGGATGTTATTAGTGCTTTGAAATGTTTCTATTGCTGTGAGGAAAACTTTTTTCTTCAATTATTTTGCGAAATATGGGGGTTCAAAGTTGAAATTTTTCGGTTTTTGGGGGCAATTAATCTATTCTAAAAGTTATTTTAAACTATTGATAATTTTTCTACGAATAAGACATGTTGAGGAATAAAATGACATATTTTTATTTCAGTCTAACAAATAGTTTTTTCAAAATAAATTTATGAAAAACTGGATTTTTTTACAAATTAAAAAAAATATTTTGAAAAAAACTTATTGTTTTATTGGAGTAAAAAATATGCAATTTTATTTCTCAATACCGTATGTCTTTTAGTTATAGAAAATTTATGAAAAGTTTAAAACCACTCTTAGGTGAGATCAATTGCCCTCAAAACCGAAAAATCTCTACTTTGAACCCCCATATTTTTCAAAATAATTGATGAAAAAACAATAGACAACATTTCTAAGCGCTAATAATATCCAATGCAAAAACTTAAAAATAAAAATTATGAACAAAAACCCTGCGCACAGCCATAAAGATCAATCTACAGACATCAGTCACGGCGCGTCTCAGTTCCAAGATATCAGTCTCGTCACAGTCTAAAAATATAATATATTTATCTTAGTTTCCAGTTTCATTTGACGGGAGATTTGAACTTTTCTTCATTTTTCAGTATTCTTTGAAAAACGGCACTGTTTTCAATGTTCAATTGATGGATTTATTGCTTATGCTTTGCTGCACAATCTTTATAGTGGCTGTATTACTTTCTTTTTTGTTTTGTGTATATTTGTATTACTTTTACATTTACATTTTTACTTTCTTTTTTGTTTTGTGTATATTTGTATTACTTTTACATGAATTTTACTCTTAATTATTAGGGTTTGCTTCATCCCATCAACTTTCTTTTGAAATGTATTTTTTCTTAACTTTCCTATGTAGGCCTACATTTGTATCTAACATTTCATATTTATAATTTTGTTATTGGTCAATATTGTTTTGTGCTTTTAGGCTTTGCCTGTTGCGTGTATTGAAATAAATAAGTAAATCCTGTTGCATAGTAATTTACAAATTACACTTACAATCTAAAAGTAAAAACTTCCATAAGATTTTGCAGTAACTACAAATTTAATTACTAATAAAACTAGTTAGTAAATTGTTATGCAACAAGCCACGGACCCAACATTTCATCTTGGAATGTTGAGGCTTCAATATGCGTGACAGTGGTTGAGTTCATGGGAGCCTTACCATTTACCGGTGAATAGAATTTACCGAAAAGTAAGGCTTCTGATTGGTTTATTCAAATTTATAGACGTTCAATAATTAGAATAGACCAATAAGACACTTTGTTTTCGGGTAAAATTCCATTTACCGGTAAACGGTAGAGCTCCCATCAATTCAACCAATTTTTGCCAAAAAATTTGACAGTAGTCGGATGAACCAGGAATGGATGGTAGAAGTTTCAGGAAATGAAACCTGGAGACCTCTTATCTGTCTAAAAAAAATGTTAAGTGGCGAGTACAAAAAATATGTTTAATTCATCATATTCCATTACAATATGATTAAACTGACGACTTCTACATTTTCGGCTCTAAACTCTCGAACAAAATTCAAAATTACATCCACTTTAGACTATTCAAACATCCAAATTAATATTCATGTTCTGGAAAGAATCAGGAATCGTACTTCAAAGTGAAATTTCTAATTAAACTTGGTCATAACCTAAAATTTTGGTTTTTTAATAAAAAAAATTGTACAGAAAGCATTAGTGCCTGCTGTATCTTTACTTGATCGTGTTTTTGTAATGAATGAATAAATAGATAAATCATAAGATATTGCAAAAATTTAAAACGTACAATACAGTACAGTACACACTCTACATCTCGATCACTAATAATAGTTATCTCAATAACTAAAATAGTTAGTTTCAAAATCACACACTAACTAGAATGAGTAACTAATCTTTATAAAATGATAATTTCGATATTTTTTCAATAAAGTGTGTTCTCTACCACTACTCTAATAAATTGTACTTGTTGCATACTGTGAAACATTATTGTGTTGAATTTTCTTTATATGTGCATATAGATTTACAAATTGTACAACAAAGTGGCAACAGGTTTCGGGCCGTTTTTAAGAACATTCCTTCATTTTCTCCTTGACTCAGGAACTCTGGAAATGTAAGTTATTTATTTAGACATTTCAAGAATTCCTCAAGTCAAGATACACTGAAGCAATGTTCATAAATACGGGCATAAGACCTTGAACTACAAAGAAAGCGCTCTTTCTTGGTCATGAAATCATGAAATCAAAAAATCCATACGTGTGACTCAATGCTCTAATATCGTATCATAAGTCATAGTTCATGCAGTTCTGGTAACATGAATCATTTGTTGAAAAAATGACGTGTAGACATTTTTGCCAGCTCTTATCTGAAGCTGGCAAATTTAAAATCTGATAACTCTTACAACTTGACATTACATTGATATAAATCAATAAAATATCGAACATTATTAAGAATTTTGTGTAGAAAACTGTGGAACTCGTGTATCTCTTTATTTGAATCTATATCATCTTATTCTCAAAATTTGTTTTATTTTAGTATTGTATTTAGCCTACTACCGAAACAAGTAAAAAAATTCTCAATGTCGGATCATAGTTGGTGATACTTTTATAATACTGCACTTGTACCATTATAATTTTTTAATATTTAGGACCAAGGATTCATCAGCTTACTCATTGAGTACCCTATTATGTATCAAATTACACTCGCCCCTATCAATTAGTTTTCAATAATAAAGATTAATACAGTACAGTGCACGGCCAGTACAGTATAACATATTCAAGGCCAGATTTTAATACTATTTCAAACTAGCTCCAACTTTTTAAGTTGATTATTGTTGGTTTTTTAATTGGCTTCCAATGTCAAGTCTAGTGTGCTTCTTGCTACTGAAAAATGGTAATGCTTTTGAGAAATAGTTTTGTGCTTCACCCATTTCTGCTATCATTTGACGATAAAATTGACGATAATTTTCTTTTAAGTAATATTATCGGTACTGGCATATGCCATCCTGATTTTCAATCAAATATTGACAAACTTGGTCGATTTTCATATTAATTTCTTACATTTTTAACGTTGAAATTAGTATTTGTTGTATAAATTTCATGAAACACGAATTCTGCTCTTGTGGTAGTAATAAAACATGTTTTTACTTTTTACAATATAATCGTATAATCCGTATACAATAATTCTTTTAAGTGATTTCACACATTGGTGATGATGTAATAAAATCACTATAAAGGCTATGATTTAGTCAACATGGTTGATTACTCATTTTTACTAATATTAAACACAATTTATGAATACGGACATGAAATACATGCTGATGGAATGAGAACATAATTTTGCAATACAATTTTGTTTTAATCATAACAATAGTCTCATATTAATAAAGTTTTGCATGACAAGCAAACTACTCTCTGTTGAAAAAAGTGATATGTAGGCTACTCAGTACCTTGTTAATCAGACGTGATCCCCACAATTCCAGGGGTCAAAGTATCATGCCAGATTATTCAACTCGCAGACGAGTCAATGAACTCATACTCAAACACAAATGCTGGACTGTACACCTGCTATGTTCATCTAATTTTTCCCCATCTAGAATATCTTCTATAAATATTTCAATATCCATCAGAGCCAGTATATCATTGCCTACCAGGGTATATTTGGAGATTGAGAATGTTGCAATATACATGGAATGGATGCTCTGATAGGCATCTCTGGATAGGAAACTCTGAGGAAAGTATCACATGCGTGGAGTTTAAGCAAGAATAAAAAAAATTCAGTTTGAAAATGTTCAAATATGTATAGTCCTGTATTTTTTGTAGTCTTTTACCAATTTCCACAAACCTATGTTACTTCATTCATTGACACTTTATTAATCAGTAATAGACACTGAAGAACAGAAGAAGCAGGCAAGAAATGGCGGGCCGCTTAGCGCAGTTGGTAGGTGCGTCGCAACTTCAGCTGGCTGTCGTTTCAGCGGTCGAATCCCGCTGAATGGGTTCGAATCCCGCTCCTCCGTCTGGCATCTATGTGTGTTATCATTCACCTCATTACCCACGCACAGGTCTCGGACTCATCATCAGCAATAATAATAATAATAAGCAGGATATACACCAAGCCAAAATAGCCTTAAACTTGAAAAGAAACATGCTTACCAACAAGAATATTAATATAGACATAAGGAAAAGATTCTTGAAGATATATGACTGGAGTGTGGCACTATGTGGATGTGAATCATGGACAGTTGGGAGCGGGAACGGAAGAGATAAGAAGCGTTTGAAACTTGGTGTGACCGAAGAATTTTGAAAATCAGCTGGATAGATAGAATGACCAATGAGGAGGTTTTTAGAAAAGCGGGAGAAAAGAGACGCTTATGGAACAGCATTCAAACAAGAAGAGACAGACTGATAGGGCATATATTACGCCGGGACCACATCGTGAAAGATATAATAGAGGGAAGAAATTCATGTGGAAGACCAAGGCTGTCTTACTTGCCTCAGATCATAAGAGACATGGGATGTGCATCATATGTGGACCTTAAGAGAAAGGCGGAGAATAGGATGGAATGGCGAGCTGCTGCAAACCAACCCCAGGGTTGACTACTGAAGAAGCAGTAGACACTATGTTTCCCAGTCGAATTGGCCAAAACCAGCCCAAAGGGCTATTGAATGAATGAAAGACTTTCAATTATCATCAATTGGAAATCATAGAATTAGGAAATCAAGTTGATGGTTGGTCTATGTAGAAATGTAAAGAGATTTTTGAATGTAATGGCAGTTAAAGCTTGTAATCAGTAGTCATATTTTGTACTTTACACAAATAATAAAGTTGTCTGAATCTGCCTAATATGTAGCTGCAATTAGTCTAATTTTAATAATATTGTAATTGAGACAAAACCATACTTTTTATGTTCCCATGTATGGTCAATTCAAGTTCTGTTCTTGGTGTAAAAAGTGTGGAAGATCTGGCCTAAACCATCTGCAATTTTTATGCATTTGAAAAAGTATTATACTGATAGTTTCAACAACTATTTTGACAAGTTAGTTTGTAGTGACTGACAATTAAACAAAATGACAAATATACAGAAACAGAATTTTATTAATTTCGAATTCCTTTAAGTGCTATTAATTTATACTGAAGACTTTCGCAATGGCGGATATTTACAACAATATTGAACAATAATATCAGTCACCAACGGGAATCGAACCACGGATCTCCCAATTGCCGGTTGGGTGCCTTAACCACTAGACTATGGATACCCGTCTCTAAAATAGTTTGATGCTTAGAGTCTTGCATGTTTAATCATCTAACGAATAATTACGAATCTTTGTGTCGAAATTATTATGCAATTAAAATCAATGCTAATTCTTTTCCAGGTGTCAAAAACTCACGACCAAGACTATGATGCTGACTTGTGGAAGGAGATCTCATTCTTCGGACGTAAAGTTACAAGGTATCTGTGCCTATCCAAGACTGAAGGAATAGCTGATTATATAGTGGAAAATTTGGGCGTGATTGGCGAGAAAGAAATTCCACCAGATGGCTATTGTCTCATTCCTAAAACAGTTGACTCAGGTAATAGTTGTCAAGATAATTTTCAAGTTTTTTAACTTGTATTATTCATCTTATATTATATTATTCATATATCGGGGCTTTTGCAATATAACCACACATTTAAAAAAAGTGTCAGTGAACAGTAGATTCCTAACCTAACCAGATCTTAGATTATGTAAGGTTAGGTTAGGTTAAGAATCTACTGTTCAATGACTATTTTTAAGAAATGCGGGGTTATAGTGCAAAAGACCCCAAATATATTTTATTATTCACCTTGAACTACTGTCTCTGATGTGTCTGTACAGTAGAGAGGCAAACAATTTAGATAATTGTGAAGGAGTGATCAAAACAATTAATCGACTTCCTTTTAGCAGCATTTAAGACAATAGAATACGTTGCTTTACAACAAAAGATTTTATACTTTCAGATTTTATAGGAAAAATATAGATTTTATGAGAAAAGTCTTGGGGTGCCTGCAAAGTGTAGCATCCAATACTGGATGATAATCACCATCGAAAAATCAAACTAATGCTATGGAATGGTGCATGACAGATTGGAGAAGTGTGAATACCACCATTCCACAGCATGTGTTTGATTTTGCGATGGTGATTACATCTGAGTCGAGTAATGAATGCTCGACTGTGCAAGCAACCAAATATATTTTTACGCTCTTTTGCGCTCTGATCCAAACAGGCTTCTGTTTAAGGTACAGAAGCGTGACACAAACTGATAATAGTAATTATGATTTTTTTTAAATTCTATTATTTATTGTGTTGGAGCAAGTTACTTAAAAAATGAGATTCATTTGTGTATTTGAGAGTCAAAGCTATGAATGGTATAACAGTTATTGATAAACATTGATATATTTAGTATATGTATGTATAGTAAGTACCATAGCCTATTTCGACTGTAGATGACTCTCAAAACCATTATCTTTTGGTCAAAAAAACGTACAACGCAAACGAGGAGGTAGGTTGCGATTACTTTCCTCACTGAATTTCTTTGTAGTGGCCAAAGTGGTATTGTGGAAGGTTGAATAATAAGACGAAATTGCCACAACCACATTTATTAAAAATAGTGAAGATACTAGTTTCGGTTGTTATACCATTAACAGAGTTTGTTTGAGATTGTTAATGGTATAACAACCGAAACTAGTATCTCACTATTTTTTAATAAATGTGGTTGTGACAATTTCGTCTCATTATTCATTTCCTCACTGAGCTAACATAGTTGTATCTATGCCAAGCCCACCGAAATAAATTCTGAAGCTCTATGCTCAGACAGTCCACTTGTATATTTGCACAGGGTCTGGCTGCCCATGTGAATGTGCATACTATCTAGCACCCCTCTGAGCTACTTCCTGCGACCAAGCCTCTTGCGACACAGACGTTTGGAGAGCAACAATTGATGGTGGCCTTTTTTGTATGTGAGATGAACAAAACTCAATTCACCTCAAGCCACAATAAGGCAATACGAGAATAAGGTGATTTATTCCTTGTGCAGACCCTTGGAAAAAGATTTGTGACATCTAGTGAATTAAACCGTTTCAACAACATCACTTTGTTCCTGTCTGGTAAGAAATCTTGTAAAGGAGAACTTTCAATTTTCAATGAAACTCAAATATTCATTCAAGTGTCTGAGCCTTCATGAATATGCTTCTAAAGTGATTTTTTTCCTTTCAGAACAAAAATGTTGGCGCAAGAGACAAATTTGCTATCGATTGACACGTAAAAATTTGGCAGCATCAACGATTACTGATATTATTATACTTGGAAAAGCACGAAAAGCTCCAGAAGGATTCTCATTAGCTGGGTAAGTAATTTTTCAAGTTTCTTTTTCTATTTTTCTTCGATCCTTTTTCAATTTTCACATGATACAGTATTTTGTTTACATATATAATTAAAATGTTAAATTGAGTTGAATGCTCTGATATAATAAGTAGCTGAACGTATACTTGTCATTGTATTCATAAGCATCATCATCATCATCATCATCATCATCATCATCATAATTCTTCACCTTATCCCATGTCAAGTAGGGTCGGTGGGAAATGAATCCCATGTGGAATAAGCATTGTTTTTACGGCCGGATGACTTTCCTGACGCCACAAAACTTGTTATTGTATTGAATTATGTAATTAAATTATCACCATTTGTTGCATCAATTTTGTATGTTATCGTCATTGTCTCAAATATTTCTCTTTTGATGTCTCTATGCATATTTTAGACAGTCACTCGTTTACCAATAAATTAAATTTCTATTTTTATTATATTTTAAAATCTATTAAATAATATAAACTATCAATACGTTGATTTATTTAAATAATTGTGTTTCTTTATCAACTTTATCATTTATTAATGTTCCTTTTTACAGAGATGTGAATGGTATGGCGCTTTGTTTTAAGACTGGACTTCCACCATCATCAGCATTATCATCGCCAGGTCCCACAAATGGCTATGGAGCTGGAATGAAATTAGGTTACAGGTAATAGATGCATTTTTGATCTTGACAACTAAACTTATTGTTAGAGTAGTCTGATCTTTTTTTTAGGATGAAGCCCTCTTAAGTCTGAGATCTGTGCGTAGATAATGAGTTGGATGATGGTGAATGATGAGCTGGACCTACAGTTTTAGGTGGGTTCCGAACCACTGGGAAGTGATTTTACAGCAGAGAACAGTGCCTTTTTTTGCTAGTCAATCTAATCGGTCACCCTTTCAAAGAGTGTCCAGGAGAACGCAGCTTACCTCTATCTGATTGAACAGATACCTGCTCACGGCTATCACTTCCCAAGACGTCAAATTTGCAAGAATGTAGAAAACAGTGCAACAGGTAGAAGTCTGTCAAATCTACTTCGTCTACCAAACAAGGTAGATTTAAGACAACTATAATTAATTCCGAGTTTTATTAACTCAAATAAGTGGTACTAGACACCATTAGTGAAAGCAGAATTTCAAACTCTCTTTAAGATGTATCAAACTCTTTTATATGTATTTTATAAATAAGAGTTGTTTAGAAGAATATTCGTTTATTTGGTGCTCAAATATCGTTATTGCTGTTGGATTTCATCTTTGGATAAACGAAGCTTTGGCTGAAACGTTTATAAAGCATTACTTTAGTTTACAAATATTTTTGCTAAATACTATATCAAATTCATTTTGAAGTACTTTCAACTAAAAATCAAATATGGAAGAGTCCAAATATGGATTTTCCTCAAAATCCTAGTAGAACCGGCCGTTTTATTAGTTAACCTAAAAATGTGATTTTACTCAATATTAAGCTAACTTATGGTTTTTCTTCTATTATTTTTTTTATAATTCTCTGCTCTCAAGGTACCGTAATCATTCTGTTTTTTTCTTTTCTGTGTTTTTCTATTCCTTGTATTGTTACTAATTTTTAGTGCTGTTATGTTATGTTATGTTATGAAGGGACGGATTCAAAGATCCAAAGATTCAAAGATCCTCACACGTCAACCGAAGCTTATTGTGTGTCCCTAGTACGTTAGTTGGGCAAACCAATACCTGTGCCCTTTACAAGATCCAGGAGTTTTTTCCCTATGCTAACGTCCCATTCATCACCTGGTTGTTTGCAGCCAAACAGAGCCCTTCTCCTTGCCCCGAGTCTCTCGCAATCCAGTATGATGTGCTTGGCAGTCTGATTGCAAAGCCTACACATCTGACTTTCATTTCTGAGTCCAATTGTGTGGAGATGTTTCCTGAAGTGGCCATGTCCAGTTATCAGAGCAATCAACTGCTTGACCTGACCTCTACCCAGCCTCACCAGCCAGTTGGTGAAGTAGGAGCTTGTGTCTGCTAGCAGCCTTTTGCTAGGTCAAATCCCTCTCTGAGGAAGAACTGGCAGAAAGCAGCCGAGGCTGCTTTACTGTGATGTAAATTGATCTGAAGGACCCTGGGCATTGTCCTTGACTGTTGATTCAAATCGAGGAACCTCGATTTGAATCAACAGTAGAGTAATAGTAGAGAATCACCAACCTCGATGCACGAATTGACAACACTACTCGTACCGTGTTACCTAGTCTAAAAGTCTGACGATAGCAGACGTTTGTCACCGCAATCTGTTGTTTTTTTTGCGACACCACAATTTCGTCAAGCTGCCTAAATAGGTGACGTGAAGTAAAGTTCCAATGAAAATTTTATTCACAATTCAATTTTATTCGCACAATACAATAAAACAAAATATAGATATATATTTCAATATAACATAACATTAAATAAGGAAGTAGGGCTAGCCTGGTGTAAATATACACAATAAATTGTTACCTTTTTTCAGCCTGTATCCAAATGGAGATGGTCTATCGCCATCGAACGAGAATGGCGTACATCAAAATAATAAGCCACCCAGCTCGCCCGCACACGACTACGAGAATTTAATCAGGGTAACGCCAACGAGGCCCGCGCCGAAACCCCCCGCACCGCCCCCATCCGCCACATCCAACTATGCCACAATAGGAAATTATCACGGTAACCTAACTTCCAACATTTTTAATGTTTGCTTTTTATAGTTCTTCCAGATAGAACGAAACTATTGTCAATATTAACTTGTTATGTGAATTTAACGACTTGCAGTCAAATATTCATTTAGAATAAGTAAAATTTACTTACTCTGTAGGCCGAGCGCTTTCGAATCTTTGAGATCCGTTTTCAGAGGTGTGTTCCTTGATCATTGATGTCAGTTTTTTGGTTAGAAGAATTGTGGTTTTTGTAAAATGTGATCAAAAAGTTTGTGTGATTTAAAATTTAGTTGTTCGTTGAGGATGTTTTGTTTATTGTGTGTGGTGTGCTTGTATATTTCAAATTGTTCGTTGAGTTCGTGTTCTTTAGATTTTATATGGAGAATGTGTAGGTTGGTAGTGATGTCAGTAAAATTGTGTCCAGTTTGAATGATATGGTCGGCGAAATTCGATTCAGCTTTTGATGTCAGGGCTTGAAAATGTTCCTTGTAACGTTGTTTGAATGTGCGGCCTGTTTGAAGACAATTGATAACTAGGCTCCACCAAGCACCAACATCTTCAAAAGTCTGAAATAATATCCGTCAGCTAATAAATATCATGAATATCAAACTACTGTTACAGGAAATTTATTTTGTATAATTTCTGTGTTCTTTCTTACAGGGCTGGAAGGAGTACCTTTCATAATAAATCCTCGGTTCAATTTCTCCTCCAACAAAAGCACTGTAAGCACTCAAGCTTTTAGTTTTAGTACATTATTATATTATTTATAGTATATTTTTAGTTTATTCACTCAATGTTCAGTATAGAATATACTTTCTAAACATAAAATATTCCACAAAAACATTAGTTCTCTATTAACTTAGTTTTATATTGTATATAGATTCACAGTAGAACCTCGGTTATCCGGACCCGGATCTCCGGATCAACTGCTGGACGAAAAAAGTAATGATATTGCCATAAGTTAGGGTATAAATGTAAATACTGTACAGTAAAAATAATGAAGATAGTTTGTGTGTTTTAAAATGTTATATTTTGTTTACTATTTCGTGTTTGTGAAGATTAATTTGGTTTTTATTACAATTTTGTTAATTTCTTAAATACTCTCCGGATTATCCGGATTTTCGATCATCCAGATTGCTTCCGGTCCCAGTTAGTCCGGATAAACGAGGTTCTAATGTATATACAGTAAAACCTGTTTAAGGCGGAACTCAACTGGAGTAAAAAAAAATCCGTTTTGGCAGGTTTCCGGTTTAGACAGGGTGGTCAAATTAGAAGCATGTGACAGGTAAAGAAATTAATGTAATTTAATTTTGTCTCATGAAAAAGCTAGGTATACCTACTGTATTAAAAAATGTTCCTTCACTAACGTATTTAATTTTCATCCACATATTTAAAGACAAGATTAGGTTTGCCATTTCAAAATTAAAGAACACTACCAACTAACTAGAAAACAATTACAGCAATTGAACACAATTTTTAAGATAAATAAACATTAAACACTGATGAAACAATCACGCATTACTTTTAATGACAGAACTCGGAATGAATCGGAAAGAACGTACCGTACGAAAGACTTGATTAAACTGATCCAATTCAAAATTAAAACGCCAGGGATGTTATGAATAATGTGATGGATGATATGTCGTCAAAACACCGTGTGAACAGACTCTCAGTTCCCCTTAAAAGGAATGTATCTCTCCGATTCTTGGAAACAATTAGCCATCAATATGTATGTATGCGAGCGAGAGAAGCATATAAAATCGAGTGAACCACTGTGCCGTATTTATTTTGCAATAACCTTCTACGACATCCAGTAATAAGAAATAATGTATCGTAGTGTACTTGATACGTTAAAAAACATCCTGCTGTTTTAAAAACCAATATTGAACTCTATACAGTATTTACTTTAATACAGAAAATAATCCGGAATACAGTATGTTGCAAAAGCAAACAGCTTCTGTAAATCTTTATCAAATTTCCGTTTTACACAGTTTTAATTATTGCAAGGGACTTTTTAAGCATTCCATTTCCGCAAAAGAAAGTTTCTGTCATAGAAATGTCTTTTTATATGTAACTATATACAAAATTCCTAGGAAACATTCCGTTTCAGCAGGTTTCCGTCTTAGACAGGTTTCACTGTAGTATTCAGGAATAGTACAGTTACTAATAATTTCTATATCTTTTTGTCGAAAGCTTATTTAAAAAATGTATTATAAAAATTTTTATTTAATAAAAGATAGTAACACCCATACAGGTCTACCTCGGGAGTACCTAATTTCACTCACACATCTGAGTTATAGCCTGTTGCAAATCTTGTTAGATGAAATTTGTATATTTTTATATTGTATTTATATTTGTATTTCATTTATAAGTGGGTGGAAAAAATAATAATTATTATTATTATTATTATTTTGAATTTGTTAATATTCCTCCTTTGACGGCAATGTAAGACATCACAAATGGGCCAAGGGTTCTGGTGGTACTTATCAATGTACATATTCGAATTACTTATTTAGCCACAAGAAAGCCTCATCTCTTTCAAAAGCTTCTTTGGTTAGAACATTTATTTATTAATGTCAACAATACAATTTAGGGTTTATTGCAACGTGATTCCAGTATGCCCACACGTTATTCGTATAATTATCCATTTCACTATATTTGGGATAGAAAAAGATTCATACATAATAATAAATATACTTGAAGCTGTGAGTTCAAAGTGAAAAAAAATCATCATCAATATTAATGTAGTGTCATGGATATAAAAATTTAATATAAAGGTTTGAAATTGATTATTTAATAGGTTATCGGCTGTAAAATAATTGTTCTTCATGCTTGAATTTATTTAATTTTTGTAGGCCGATATTCCAGTTATAAAAAGAAGAACGATGTTCGAACTAGAAGAAGAGGTAAGATCTCTTTTATTTCTCAATACTTGTAGATTACCCGTATGAATTTGATAAAGTGCATTTAAAAACTTTTAAATTGAGTATATGAGACAAGTTTTTGAATTGTGTCTGAAATATTAAGCGACACAAAATTCTTTACTTTTAAGGAATTATTAATAAAAGTTCTTGTTAAAAATTATTTAATAAAAAGTCAGTTCTGCATAGCACGTTACTACATATGAATAGTTATACGGCAGATCACGAAAATGAATATTTACAACAATAATAACAGTAGTAGATGTTATTTATTGAAATCTTCGTTTTCAACTGTGAAGTTCATTCTATCACATCTATGTGACAGTGTATAAATATTTGATTAGTTCCTTATTGCAAGATTTTGCTTGAAAATTATTTCGAATCGAAGTAATTTCAAAATCTAAAAAAATGAAATAAACGATCCAAATCTAGTCCCAATGCATTGTGATATTGCATCTTTGAAATTTAAAAAATTAAGAAAAATTTAATCTTATCAATGATATAACAAAAAAGAAGAGAATATAAACTGGTTCAAATTATAAAATAATGATAATTTGAATCCTTAGCATGTCTGACTTACACTAGGTTAAAAGCATCAGTACAGTGCCACCTTTTTCTTCTCAAATAAATAGATTATCTCTCTTTATGGGAAATACTTCGAAGTCCAAATTGCTAGGAATTTTTGTACTGCACAATATCACGCTTTTGCCTTCTAATATTACCGTTGTGCATTTACTTGAATACATGGTCATGGTCGAGTCATATCGCCAACAATTTAATGAATACACAGTAACAGTACGGTACTGTACGGTAATGTTGCACGTTTAGTATTTGAGTATGAAATGCTCAGGTTGGCAGAATTTATATTTTCTGTTGAATGTTCAGGTCCTGATAAATCCCGAATCTTGTTCATTCCAAAAACATTTTTTTTTTTTTTTGGGATGAAGCCCACATAGGTCTTAGACCTGTGCGTGGGTAATAAGTTGGATGATGGTGATTGATGAGCTGGACCTACAGTTTTATGTAGGTTCCGAACCACCGAGAAATGATTTTACAGCAGAGAACATTTTTCCTTTTTGCTGGCCTATCTAATCGGTCACCCTTACAAAGAGTGCCCAGGAGAGCGCAGCTTATCTCTATCTGATTGAACAGATACCAGCTACGGCTCACGGCTTTCACTTCCCATACGTAATTTTTTTATTAATACAATTATTACATTTTTTATCTACACCGATCTGCGTTGTTAATATTAACTGTTACAATTATTACCTTAAACTCATTATGAATCAAATACTCCTAACTATTAAAATCTGTTTCTTTTTTCAGTTTGGATACGATTTCAGGCTAGAGAGGCAGTATGTCAACTCGTAGTATCTAACGACTGAAAAAGAAGTAAGATCAGTCTTGGCGATCATCCTAGAAATAGTCCCACATGGATTATCTTCCCCCTTACAAATATGAAATTTGAATGAAGGGGTTGTTATTGTGTTAATATTATCCCAACTGCAAATTGATTGTAAATAATACCCCCGAGAACAAAGCACACTAGTTTAAATATTTGATGCCATAAATAAATTTAATTGAACTTTGATGATAAATAATCTTTATTTGTTGTAGTTTCAATAGTCCCACTGTATGATTCAAGTCAAACATCCGTAATAGAGTTTTGTATGTAGAGTTTCGTCTATGATATGAAAATAATAATTTTATCTCATGGAGTAAGCTAATTGATTTTAAAAGCTCAATTTTAATATTATTTATTTTGTAACCATGTAGAGAAAAAATGAAATTTTAGTTAGAATTTTAATTTGTAAAACACTTGCAGGGATGTTATTTAGATTCAACTGTGGATTCTTATCTAAAACCTGGATATCTGAACTAATTAGAACTTGCCATTTTACTACTTTGTGATTGATCCAAACTGATGCAATCTCTGTGCTTTAAAACTACTGGCCAACTATTCACGTGGTAATTCATCTATTTCAATGATTACTGTAACTGTAACCATTTGTTATATCTTGCAATACTAATACTTCTTTCATAAGAGTACCTGGGGTATGTTACAATAACAATTTATAAGTAAAAACTTCCATAAGATTTTGCAGTAACAACAAATACAAGTACTAATAAAACTAGGTTGTAGATCGTTATGTAACAACCCCCAGCAGGTAAGTTTAAAGTCATTTAATTGAAATATTGTAATGAGAATTGTTAGACTTACGCCTAGGCCGTATTCTATCAGGTTGATAGATTCTTCCTAATAAATAATCAGAAAGTCATATCTTCAAAGTCCATTTCCAGAAACAGTGCTCTATTGTTTCAAGTTTCAATAATTGTGTAGACGAACCACTCAACTAAGATTATTGTTTCTGATTAGATTTACTGCACCCGCAAATATCAACGATTTTCATAATTCATGCTTTAGTACCTATTTAATTTCGTGGTAAATCTTATAAACCTACATAATATTTAATTTCTAGTGTTTTCTTGATTGAGCCCCCCGTTCAGAGATACGTTTGGAATTTCTTGTATGCGTTTTGAACCACTCAACTAAGATTATTGTTTCTGATTAGATTATTATTTCAAATTGAAATTTGTTCATTCTACATTGATACTAAGGAAATTGTAGGAGATTTCAAGAGACTAGGTTTGAGCTATAGGATTCACGCTTTAAAATGGCTAAAATTGTCACTTACCCACCACCTACTTTATTTGAATCTACGAATATTAATGTTATTTACAATATTTATTCGCTCTTGTGGATTTTAAAAAATTTGAGATTTATTTATATCTACTGTAAAAGAAACATCTCGTTTCTTTATTCATTATGAAGATTAATAATAGAAGTTTCTTTTTTAGCCATTTTCATTATACGCTCTTTTTGTGAACGTTTCCCTCTAATTTGGCAGCCGCGTTGGTGTAATCGTTTAGGACGCTTATCTGTGACTGACTGCCACTTCTGCGATCATGGGTTTGATTCAAATTTTTCCTGGTATCTTTGTGTCATCATTCATATCTTTACACACGCACAAGTCTTAAGATCACAAAAATGTCTTACTTTATTTGAAGAATTCATTTCACCTATCGAATTATAAAGATTCGGTTTTGTGGGATTTTAGTTCTAAGTATAATTTATAGCTCAAAGGCTGATGAAAATTTACTTGTAATACAAGCAGGCTTTAATAAATTCCAGATTTCCAAAATGAATAAATGAATTACCAAAATGTATTAGACAAATAAATATTGAAAATGTCAATAGAACAAAAATCTCTAGAAATATGAATATAGAATAATTTGAGCTTCATATATGCAGCTCATTATCCTTAGATTGAAACTCCATGTAGAAGCTTGCAAGTAAAATTTTGACATTAGTTGCCAAAATAACAGCTTCCTTATTAAAAACGTAGGTGCCAAAAGTCCAGTCATTTTCAGTAGAATGTAGAATTTTATATGAAAATTGTGTATCGCGTATCTTATGTAAACCCAATTCGTATTTACATATTGGTTAATAGTTATAATAAATTATTTTATGAAATGCACTTTGTAGATTGCACGTAATTTTAAGCAAAACGCAAAATGTGAATCGTCCTGAAAGACTACGTTTTTTAACATGTTTAGTTTGAAGTAATTGCAAAAAAACACTCCACCGTTCTTTTATTTTAGATCCTACAACCTAACCTAACCTTTAGCAAAACCTAACCTAACAGTTAGCAAAGTGATAATTTATTTAGGATGGAAAAACGGAAACTGTTTTATTTTCCATTAATGTTGGGTGAAGTGAATAAAACGTAGTGACTCCTAGTAGACTCTACTGTGTAGTGTTAGCGTTATCTCAGATTGGAGCGAATAAACAGAAGCTAGCACTTCCTACAAGCAACTAGACAGAATTTGAAATTCTGTAGTTACAGCTTGTTTTTGTGCTCACCACTCCAGCATATGACTATGTTGCTCTAGCAAGATATAGGTGGATCACCACAAGAATGGCATCAGCTAACATGTATTCTTATGGGGGACAATGACATTCTAGTGGCTATCTACCTATACAATTTAGTTGGAAACCTAGTGTTATTGTTTTATTCACAGCTTAGCACTAGGAAATTCCGAGTTACAACTAGGCGGCTAGTTAAATCCTCTTTTATTCACTTGAAATACAAGCAAATGGTCTCCTTACATAACCTAAAATTTGGATTTTTCAATTGGAAATTTTTAAAGAAAGCAGTAGTGGTCTGTGCCTGTTGTATCTTTACTTGATTGTGTTTTTGTAATAAATGAAGAAATAAATTAAGAAACCTTGTTACAACTGGAAATTAATCTAGTGTTAGCATTAACTACTTTTATTCGTTTCACTCATGTAACAAATTTTTTAGGAAAATCGCCTACATTTTGGTGGATCTCGTTGAATTTCGGATACCAATTTTTATAGTGCAATATAATATAAACCACTACTGTACACCGCATGCACAGTATTTTTTATTATAAATTCTACACTTGATCTATTAAAGTAATTTATATATTGGCTCTCAAGTTTAATGTTATAATTAGATGAAGTAATAATAATAATAAGAGATGGAAATTTTTGTGATAAAAAATGAGTTTAAAAATTAATTCAAACATGATATATCAATTTATGGATAGATACAATGAATTAATTTTTCCCTTATTATTTATGGTTCCCTTATAATTGATCACGAACCATGATTTGTTACTCAATATTGACGGTTTTCTTAACATTTGTTTCAAAACCATGAATATCAACTATGCACTCATTTCTACTAGGAAAATTAATTGCTATAAAATTATTATAATTGTAAGTAGCAATTATCTAGAGAACCTTTGTATACAAGTTTCCTTCATACTTTAGTGTAAATAATTTTATTTTTTGTTCGAATTTAAATTTTTTTATCTGCTTAGTCCACATTTTTGCTCAATTATTCAAGAAATCTAATTCAACCGTCTATGAAATTGTCTCATTCAAGGTGATTAGAAGACTCTTTTCTAGTTACCTTGGTCTCATCTGTAGTATGGTGAATTATCTAATCAAATTTAGCCTATTAGATTTGAATTTTGATAATAATTTTGCTGCGAAGTAGCTCATTGTAACGTAAGGATCATTTTTTCACTTGAAAATTACTTCTAAGTATCGATATCACCGACTTCTTGTTACAGATTGTATAGAACAGATTTACATCACCAATAGTGTTAAATCGAGATTAGTGGCCTCACTTATGTATAAGTACACTGTTATGACCTAAGCCTGTTCATTTTTATAGTGATTGTTGAATCTAGTTATTACAGATTTATTGCGAATTGTTGTATTAAATGTCTGTTCATTTATTATAGCGTCAAATTCGCACCTGGTTGTGAAAATGAAAATTTTATAATGAAAAATGATCAGAGATTTCCCTTATTATTAGCTGTCCACACTTTTCTTTTGCAATATATCCTTCTTGAGGCATGCATGATGAATGCTTTATGTGCATCAATTATTATGAAACTACTACTGCATCTTGAAAATAAGTTCGAAATTGTAATAAGTTCTGATGTAATAACTCAATTATTTATTATGTAGTGACCATTTGTGATGAAAACTTTCCAAAATTGATTAGATTTGTAGGAATGTGAGTTAAATAGGTCATGAAAATTCATGAGATCTTACCTTCACTGACTAAACCTCTTTCTATCAACTCCAAAGATGCTTGAAAGATGTTGAGTTTAACATTAAATATTATTATAATACTAATTAAACCGAATTAATCACCACACTAGTATTTATTCGTCACAAATTAGTCGGTTTCTTTCACGTTCAATAAAATATTGCAACCTCACCTGACAGTTGATATATTTGTGAAAATTAAAATATAGTGATCTTTCCCCTTAAAAACATACCTACACTGCCACTATTAGTAAACTATTTTTTCGATTATTTTTATTTTTACTTCAATCATTGCTTCAATTTATGTGAGTCTGGTTTTAAGTATGTACCTTAGTTTAAACGTTTCCTTAAATTCTTTTCAGAAATTATAATTGTATAACACTCGGCCCCTGCGCACAGGTTTTAACCTTGCAGGGACCTTCCTTATTATATTTTTAATTTAGTGCTTTTTATATTTAAATTGTATATTCAGATGTATTTCATATATATTCTTATGTTTCTTTTTTGTGAAAAGGATAAATAAAATAAAAATGTGTGAAAACTAATACTATATATTATTAGGGTGCATACCGGTAATAGTATTCTCAAAAAAAAATTATAATACAGTACTTGAAAGAGCTAGCTGCACAAACTACATCATTTTGAAATAACCACCGGATAAAAACAAACATCGATTTTTCGACATAAAGGCACTTATTTAAAACTTCTAGAAATAATTAGTAATTCTCCAATAATTCTATGTTCTCCCAAAAGGCTTCGCTCACTGAGTGATTGATTAAGATCAGAAATCATCCATTGTTTATGTAGGATTATGCTTCATCGACTTTGGCTTTTTAATTTTTCAACTTGAGTATTGCAATAAATTTATTACATTATTGATTTATCATTACAGTTCTATATATTATGCTATAATAGATTTATTTGGCGTGTCCAGATTTGAATGTATTGATTCGGAAACTGATTCCAATCATTCACATCAAAATCTCATTATTCTTGTGTATTATGTAAAATTTTATATTGGAATTGTATATTTTTATTTGTTTTACCCAAATTAGATTTTGAATATGTTTCATTTCTATTTAGAATATAAACTTTAAATTGTAATGATTTGTAAATTATGTATGGTATGCAAATTGTATAGAAAGTAGAGACTGCATTTTAAAAGAATTTTATCAAATAAATTGCTATTTTAACATGCACCCGTCTGTCATTTTACCATTAGTTATTCTAATTTAAAGATCATCCATCAGTTTTGTCGATCCCTGCTTATGAGGATTTAGGGATACAGATGAGGAAGAAAAATGTCTTGTTCACTTTAGAATTTCCCCTGGATATCTTCCTGAATTTTTGTTTCTACCTTGCTCACAACACATTCGTTCATAAGTTTGATTTTTAATTTGGATTTAGTATGTACAACAATTCATTTTCCTTGATTCTGAATTTATTCAATCAAAAAGTGAGAAAATGCCCAACGTAATAAGAAATGTAATCTTCCTACTGTGACAGTACCTAATGCATTACATGCATTTAATGTATGTCTCCAAGTGGTTATCCCAGGTGTAATTAATAATTTAAAGTTGAGTGCAGTATAAAAGATCTGTGTTCAATCTACATACTAGAGTTTGTCTCACTGGTTCAGGCAGATCACAGGTGGATTTGAACCCGGAACCTTTAGCGCCAGACGCGTGATTGCTAGCCACTGGACTAATCAGGCTTGGAGTTAACATGCTAATTTATGTTTATTTGAATTTCACACGAAAATCTTTCCGTTCCAATCATTTTTGTATCCTAATGGCCGTCAAGTTCAGTAGGATATAGGTCTGTAAAATGGATTAATAATAATTATTAGCCCCCCCCCCCCCCCCCCCCTATTAAAATTTATGGTCAGAAACCATCCCCAATATTCACGCAACATATTCCCAAAGTTTCATGCCGATCTGTCAAGTAGTTTTGAAGTCTAAAGGGAGCATACATACATACAGACAGACATTCATTTATATATATATAGATGATAAAAACCCAACAATTTTATTTCCTCAATTCAAAATTTCGCGCTAGCCGATGACGTTATAGTCATTGGTAATGAGGTTTATCAGAAACGTAAGTATACAATTTTATGGAACCATTATTAAGCTATAGTAAATCTGTTTGTAATTAATATTTTTTATATTGTTCAATTTTCTAAGTTATTTCACAAATATGTAGTGCAATAATAGATATATTATAATACATTTATCACTAGCTTGAAAATCGAAACTGCTGCAAACAGCTGAGAACATTCATCAGCTGATTGGAGTTTGAAGTACCGAACAAGCAGCAGGCAGCCGAAGAACGAAGCAAGCGCAAAGCTGCAAGCGTCGTCTTGTCGTAACAAGTTGGTGTTTGAAAGTTAACGGTTTTATTATGTGAATCGTGTTTGTGATATTGGAAATAATCCATGAATGGATCTTTTAATTCGTAGCCTCCCATCATAGTATCTCAGGTAGTTTACTTACTCGTTTATTAATCATTCCAATATCTACTCAAAATAATCGTTTTGACACTTTTTTGGTACCGGTACGTGTGACATGAATTTTGCAAAATATACTGATAACTTATTTACTGCACCTGTAAATATCAACGATTTTCATAGTTCATGCTTTAGTACCTATTTAATTTCGTGGTAAATCTTAAAAACCTACATAATATTTAATTTCTAGTGTTTTCTTGATTGAGCCCCTCGTTCAGAGATAAGTTTGGAATTTCTTGTATGCGCTTTGAATTGTTTCTATAATAATTATTATATTATGTTTGTTATGTATAATGCATAAATTATCATAATTTTGCTGTAACTAGCCTACCTGTTTGTATTTTATTGAACATTTCAATTACTTTGTAGGACGAATATTGAGATAGGTAGTGACGAAATACCAATACCACCACTGTATTCTAAAACAAAGTATTGTAGTTTCCATATAACTTGGCAGCAGTTGGGCTCAGATGTAGCAAGTCCTCCCATCTGCTACACGCTGCCAAGTTATATGAATACCACAGTAGTTCTTTGAAAAAAAAATGGGAATTTGTTAGCCAGTCCGCTCAGGGAGCGTTCGCCAAGCGTTTCAGACACGCTTAGCGCCGTGAATGTCCCTTATTATTCGGTACTTCACTATCATAGATATTTATCCACTATATAATTGAAATAAATATGTTTAGGAACATTTGAAAAATTCATATTCATAGTGGTTACCTTCATGTTACAGGGATGAGCTCTAAATCCTCAAAATCTACTCCTAGGGCATATTCAAAGACTGCTCTTGATTGGTTCTTGGCAAATGCTTTGTTCAATGAAATTGAAGACGGGGATTACAGGTAAGTTATTAATATATTTGATTAAAGTTGTAATATCAAGGTTATAAAAGTTTTTTTTTTGCAATTTATGTAAACACTTTCAATACAAAAGTATTCTCTGTTGTAGGAGTCTTGAGGAATTGGTCGTCAAGAAGGGTGCAGATCCCAATGTAATCATTCCTGAGAAAGGAATTGCTCCTATACACTTGGTTACTGGCTTAGATGATCAAGATTTCTGCTATAATACTTTGAAGCTCTTCCTCAGCCATGGTGGAGATCCAAACTCAAGGTGAACAAGTCTATACTATTTACCATATTTCGTGCAATATCCCATTTCACAATTGACTTTTGAAGGTACCTTGGGGCATTTTTAAAGAGGTTATAATATCTTGGGCTTGTGTAGGAGTGCACGAGCTTGAATACAAGCGTTTTTATTCTACTGTTTCGGGAGCTATTCCTCATCCAATCCATCATGCACCTGTCTCATTTTTCTCTCTAATAGCAACCGCCGCAGTGCTGTATATATACAAGCTGTATATATCTATATATATTAGTATGTTGACGTCCAATAGGTACATTAGCCTTTTTCCATTGTTCTTTAAAAACCCAGATCAGGATTTGAAAAGTTCATTTTGTCCACTTGTGCGTGGAAATGAGACCAATGCATGATCACAGGCTAAACGGGAATCGACTCATGACCTATGGAGTAGCACTCAGTCAGAGTTAAGTGCCCTAACAAACTACTCCATGTAGGTTGAATATGCTGACCCTTTTTGTGAAAAAATAATTATAATTTTTGCACTGTTACTGGAATTGAGTTAGGAACGATCCCGTATTGAAATTAATGTTCTGAACCGTTTTATGTTTTGAAATGTAAACACAATATTGTCGATTTTAATTTATGCATTTTACCCGTGAAAAATATATATTCAGGGTATTAGATATGAGAGAAACTTTTTTTAAAAATTGTAAGTAACTGCCCTGTATTTTGTTACGGTTCAGAGCTTGATTTTGTTGAGAAAATTCTGAATTCGAATGTTTTTTTTTGTTAAATAATTTTTCTTTATCCGGAATTTTGAGGAAGATGTTGACATCTGTATTAAATTATCAAGTATTAACGATATTTAATTAATTTCGAAATTGGTTTTGAAGCTATAAATTATGCCCAAGACATAACTCCGCTACTGCGGACATTAACAACTGCATTAAATAGCTAATGGGAATCAATGAATGCCACAACAAAAATATTCAGTCCGCGCCGGGAATCGAACCACGAATCTTCTAATTGCCGGTCGGATGCCTTGACCTTTCTTTCTTATCAAACCCACATATTCTATTTATGTGATACATGATTATCCTACTGATGATATGAGGGAAATCTTGTACCCTGGATTCGATTGTATTTTTTCCCTATATAATAATGTTTGACTTGATTATATGCCACCAAGTTTGACGTGGTGCTATTGTGAATATTTCTTTCCAATTTTCTTCACATCGAGTTTTGTTATGCAAATAGGTCTAGCGATGGAATGACACCGGTTCACATAGCAGCCGTTTGGGGCCGAACTGCAATTCTGAAACTGCTATTGCAACATGGCGGCGATCCTTGGGTGTTAGACAATGAGAGCAATAACGCGTTCAGCTATGCACATGAAGAACAGCACTGGGAAACTTGGCGCGTCCTGGACGACCACAAAAACAGTATTATCTATGACAAACCTGACAAGGATCGGTATCGACTGAAATTGGGTTGGTACCATCAGTAAATTATTATAGTTTCTGGTGTAAATATAATTTCTCCAATTTACCACTTGATCTTTGATAAATATGATCATATTTATTTATCGCAATAAAACTGCTCTTTTTGCAAATTTAGACTTTGCTACGTTACCCAAAACTACAATAAAAGCTTTTTCCTACAGTGACCCGAAAAAGTGCCTATTTTTGCACCAACTGTAGCACGCAAAATAGTATATTCCTGCGCCAGTGTGGGAAAGTAAATTCCAGTCCGCGAAAGTACTTTTCCATACTCCAGATTTGCAACCTAACATCACAAAATAGTGAGCATGTAATACGCAGGTTCCCTATTCTGCATTCAAAAATCTACTCTGCTTCAGTAACGAAATAGTCGTTGTAGTTGTTGTTGAAATCGATTTGATTCGAAGATAGGTTATGTGAGGAATTGTCAGGTTATGTATGTCTTGTTTTGTTCTGTTTAAAATACTTCATACATTACTGTAGGAAAAATGTAATGTGTAATTCGAGTATTGTTTCTGCACTCGAGAAACTTTTTCACTCGCCTTTGGCTCGTGAAAAAAACTGTTTCTCTTGGTGCAGAAAACCCCCACTTTTCGGTCTTGTTACACAAATAGCTATTCCCTACAGTTACCCAACAAAGCGTCTATTTATGTACTAATTATAGTTCACAAAACAACTGAGCTATTTTACTTTGCCGCACTCCAGGTGTGCCAACTGTACGAAATTTTCAATATGTAACTCGAGAAACTATTCCGCACTCGCCTTTAGCTCGTTCGTAATACATTTGTCTCGTGCAGCAAAGAGCTACTTGAGCACTATTTACACAAATAATATCTTGCATTTTATCATACGGAACATTCTACTCACCAATATAAATATATCCTTTTAAGGAATATCAATGACAATATAAATAGTACTGTATCAAGTTTACTGTATTTTTGCATCCAATTTGCAATATAACTTTGTTATCTGGAAAATTTCAATAATAAATAGTATAAATGAAACATAAATTCAAAAATTTTTATGAACTATTCAGTTGAAATTTCGTGATAGTAACAGTTTTGGACTAAAAGCATGTCGTACCCCGTATGTAGATGAATGTATGAATAAATAAAATGAACATTATTTTTGTGATGCGTTGAAAGAAAGCATAATAAAGCATATTTTCATTTCATTTCAAAGAAATAGCAATCCACAATTACAAGCGAAGGTAATGTCCAATTCATTAATAAAATCAACAGTAATGGATTTCAACACACCTAGCTTCTATTTGCGGAGTGCTATTTACTTCTGTGCTTTACAAAAATAACGCAGCTTTATTGAAATCGGCGACCTATTTGCGTATGATGTCCAATCTAATGCTCACATGTTCTGGCGAGTCTGTCGTTTGGTGATGTTGACTGATTCTGTGTAATTTTCTTCAAAACCCGCATTTTGAAAGCTTCCCCGTTGAAGTTCTTCTGTAGAAATTCAAAGCTTTATAGTTCGCCAAAAGGTTTAAGAATTTTATGATAAGCTTGACAATAAAAAAAGCTATATCCTATGGATGTTTCATTCTCTAAGTTCAATCTTTTGAATTTGAAAAAAGTTTTTAGGCTCTGACTAGGAAGCTCAATCAGTTTTGAAATGAACTTCTTACAGACAGCAATGAAGTTGAGAATGACATGGTAACCATGTAAGAAGTCTCATTATTTACAATAGCAGCAATAACCCTACTATGAAGAATTTTTTTTCCGATTACAATTACTTACAATACTTTACAATTACAAAAAGAAAGTTTTAAATTAACGTCCAGTTGCACGAAAGAAAATTAAATTTGACCACCGTAAGATGACGTCATTTGATGGAGCCAGTGCAACGAATTCCCTATTGAGCTCCGTAAGATGACGTCATTTTACGGTGGTTGAATTTAATTTTCTTTCGTGTAACTGGCCGTACTTTGAAAATAAAAATTCTAATATCAAAGTCAAATCGGAAGGAAGTTTTTCCTGAAATTTTTAATGCCAGCAATTATTTTTAATGTCTACTGTTTCCAATATTCATCTTAAATCAATAGTTAAAATTAATATCATTTGCTGAAAATTTGCTAACTATGCGACGGTAATAATGCTGTATTTAAAATCATTTAAGAAATTTTGTAAATTTACATAAATAAACTGTTCTAATCTAATATAAATCCGACATATTGATTCATGTCAAAAGTGGTTGTTTTAGTTTCAAACTGGCAATTACGTTACAGAGCGTACATAAATTCATAAAAAAAATCGCGACAACAAGATTATGAATCTACATAATATAATAGCATTGATTGATTGATTTAAAATAACTTCGTAATTATTTCTTTATATATTTATTTGTTACAGAGTGTGTAAAGATTTATAAAAATGACCTTTGCGCTGAATATAAAGCAGATCCCGTTTCATCAACATGCAGATCTACTCAGACGGTAGAAAGCTTTCCAGGTCAAATATTGGTCAACTTTTCTGAGAATATGCAGGTATTGTTCTTCTCAATTATTTCAAGTATTTTTCTTTTCAACCTCTTTACAATTTTAGTTCAATTTTCTGTATAGATATTTCAAAGCATTTTGCATAAAAAAAATGCCTGTTGCAGTAGCAGTAGGCGGAAGTGCAGAATTGCAGTGTTGCTGATCACACTGTGGTCAAAGTCGAATTCACATCAGCAGTGTTGTCAGTTCGTGCGCTGCTTATGTGATTAATCATGCACTGGTCACTTATTATCTTGTCAGCTTATTTGAAAAATTAATTATAAAATAAAAGATGGTTACTCCCATACAGGTCTACCTCAGGAGTACCTATTTTCACGCACACATCTATGTTATAGCCTGTTGCAACTTTGTTTAAATGAATTTTGTTTATTTTTATATTGTATTTATATTTGTATTTAATTTATAAGTGTGTGAAATAAAGAATCATTGTTATTATTATTATTAGACGTAAAACTCCCAAAGTGGAAGACGCTGAGTAAAGATGGTCAATTTTTTGGACTTGCTCTTCTTGTTTGCCCACCAGCTTTTCATTTTTTGAGCGAATTCAGCTTTCCTATCTTCACTCCATTTTGTTCCAACTCATGGAGGTTTTGTCTCTGGTATAACTTCCCATTTATAAAGTTTTATTCTGAAGTTTTTTCTATTGTAAATTTCTTTGTTGGTTATTTTGGCCAGTACTAGGTTTTTTTTAACATTTCGTATCCATTCTCCTCCATTGACAAGCGATGCTACATGGTTTACAAATCTTTTTGTTAGTCTATTGTCTGGAAGCCTCATGATGTGACCATAAAATTTAAGGCGTCCTTTCCTCACATCTGTCTCTAATAATAATAATAATTTAAACAGAATTTATTAATTTCGAATTCCTTTAATTGCTATTAGTTTATACTGAAGACTTCCGCAATGTCGGATATTGACAACAGTATTTAATAGCTGATGGAAATCGATGAATGCTACTGTACAAAAATATCAGTCACCACCGGGAATCGAACCACGGACCTCCCAATTGCCGGTCGAGCGCCTTAACCACTAGACCATGGAGACCTTTCTGCACAGCAGCATTAATTTTTAACTTGGCCATATCGGCTCGTATCTCACATCTGTTTAAGTAAATTTGTCAGTTTGTTCAATTGTCAGTAACTTCGAACTAACTTGTGAGATACGAGCCGATATGGCCAAGTTAAAAATGAATGCTGCTGTGCAGAAAGGTCTCCATGGTCTAGTGGTTAAGGCGCCCGACCGGCAATTGGGAGGTCCGTGGTTCGATTCCCGGTGGTGACTGATATTTTTGTACAGTAGCATTCATCGATTTCCATCAGCTATTAAATACTGTTGTCAATATCCGCCATTGCGGAAGTCTTCAGTATAAACTAATAGCAATTAAAGGAATTCGAAATTAATAAATTCTGTTTAAGTAAATTTGTCAGTTTGTTCAATTGTCAGTAACTTCGAACTAACTTGTAATAATAATAATTGTTTAATATTGTAAATCTACTAAGATAGTTTTGAATTTGCCACTGCTCAGTTTAACTACGTTCCCATTCCATTTCTGTTCCTCTCATCCAACCTGCCGTTCCTTTTCATTCCCTCCCATACGTTAATTAACACTTCAGGAGCCCAAGATCACGAATCATTGTGTCAAGTCATACATGTTGCTAAAGTAGTAAGTTACCCTATCTCCGAAAGTATTGCATTATACACGTTACTATGCTTAGATAAGATAAGATCTAGCTATAGATAAGAGATACAGCTATAACGGCCAGTGGAATCAAGCTAGAGCTATTTTGGAAGATGTTACAATTTTGCTTAATTGTTTACAACAGTCAAATTCGAATTTTCATGGTTAAGTAAATATTTTTTTCATTGTTTTTCATAAGCATTATTTATAAACTTGAAATGATCTTGGTATTGGTCTTGGTTATATTGTTGTAGATATCCACAATGAATAATACTGGTTAAAACCAATTACGGGGAGCAGGACAGGTGAAAAAATACCTTTTTCTATTGTGTTAATTATTCTCTGAAATTTTCTCTTTCCATTTGTGCAATTATTTTTTCCGTGTGAAAATTTCAAGTGTCTGAAAATATAATTAGTTACTTGTGTCTGGGGTTGTTTAATGAGGACCTTTGCTGCTGATTTCCCGATAATCTATTTTTCAAAGATACGGCATACTTTATCACCAACTATAAGAGATAGATAGATTGCTGTAATTTTTGTGAGCTTTCTAAACCACTGCAGTAGTGTACATTACTAGAATTATTACTGCATGATTCCCAAAAAAGTTTCAAAATATATTTTATATTAATTTATATTTTTAATATAAATTATTATGAAATATATTTTTAACTTTATTATTAGAAAATTCATATTTTCATTCTTACACTGAAAATTGATTATTCTAGTGTCATACGTTCATAATTAGTTGGAGAACATGCTCACCAAAATTTGAATATTAGTTTCTGAGTAAAATGTGGTGGGTTACCAGTTGCCCTACCTGTCAGTTGCCCGATCAAAACATACTTTACGAAAACTAAATATTACAAAATAAGTAAAGCGTACATTTCGTAACATTGTCAGGCTAGTTTAGGTTAAATCGTAAAGTTTTCTTTGGTCGGTCAACTGTAGGGTAGAGCAACTGGTAACCAATCGTAAAATGTACCTAAATTTGATTAATTTGACAGTTCCGATATAGGGCCGTCCTGCTCCCCTTGGATTATTAACATAGGAGATACTATAGTTTCGACTGTCACTTCATTTTCAATCACTTTAAATTGAGATTGAAACTGAGTTTATTGAAATTGGAAATTACGACGGTTAAACTATAGTATCTCGTTTGTTCATAATTCAAGGGGTGTGACATAATTAGTATTAATTGTATTAAAAGGAAAATCGAAATAACTATTGTGAACGTTAAACAATTTGATGAATAATTAAATAAGAAAATGACGACGGTTAAAACTATAGTATCTCGTTTGTTCATAATTCAAGGGGTGTGACAACAATTTTTTTAATTGCATTAAAAGGAAAATCGAAATAACTATATTGTGAACGTTAAGCAATTTAATGAATAATTGTAACATCTCACAACATAACTCCAGTTTGATGTTAATTGGAGCTTTATCGTGTTACAGCTACCAAAACCTAAGTTCAGCAAGGAAGGTATAGATCTTGGATTGCCTGTCTCAGAGTTGGTGAGAGAAAATGACGCTAATACTCCGGGCCCCAGCGGTGCTAGCTCACGACACTGCAATGGCGATAATTTGTTTGATATGACGTTTGACGAGCTGCCTGAAGACCAGAAAATTAGAGCAATTCGTATGGTGAATCGTCACCGACAGAATACTGATGTTATTGAGTATAAACCCCATGTAGAAGAGTATGATGCTGATGAAGACATATCAAAATCGTCAATAGAAGAGAACAATGATATTGGATACGCATCTGGATCTCATACTCCGACTTGTCAAAATGATGTTAGTTTCAGTGATCTTTTCAAAAGAAATAGTAAGACCGCTACCATTTTAAATACGGGTAAAGATTGGATGACCAATATAACACAAAGAAAAAAATTTAGAAATAATTTGAACAAATTTCACGATTCATGCAGCGAGCGTTTAAAATTGAACGTTTTCACTAGGAGAACTAATTCAAGCCATGACACAACATCTATTGAAACTGTTGAAAAATTATCGGTGTCCGAAGATAAAAAGTCGAAAATTTCGCACTACAGCGTCACAAAAAGTCTTAAACGTGTGTCCTCGGATTTCAACAGGAAGTTGAGTTTGGTTTTTGGAAGTAGCAGTAAGCACAGGAATGATGTGGATAATGACCAAAGTGGTGGAGATAGTGAAATATATGCGAATAGAAGTTGTGTGAGGTGTGATGTTGAGGCTACGGGAGTTAGTATATCTTTGAAAGAAGATAGGTTGTCGGTGGAGGATGTTTCAAAAGATAAAAATAGAAGATACAGGGCCTCAAGATCTGAAACAATACTCTCGAATTCATCTAATTCTGAGGTTAGAAACTCTTTTAGCAATCCAGCCATCAGTGAAAGAATCGACGCTTTAGATGATGTAAGAAATCCTGTCGGAAAAACAAACGATATCAGTTCTTTTATTGATAATGAAGTTGAATATTCTAAAAATAACCACGAATTTGACATGAGAATGAAACAGTTTTTTGACGATGTACTGACGGAGGACGAAAGTAAAAGTTCACAAAATTTTGAACAACATTCACACGCGTGTCAAATTTCAACTGAAACTAACGAGTCACGCATTTCTTCAAGCGACAATTTCTTTTCGTGTGCTTCTGCTGAAGAAAGTAAAAAAAGTGATCCCAATAATTGTGGTGTTGTCAATTACAATTACTCCAAAAATTATCTACAAACAGGAAGAATTGAGGAAATGAATGGAAATATTAATTCGGGGGATAGAATTGTTAGAGAGTATGGGTGGGTTGTTCCCGAAACTAGTGGAAACGATAATATAGCGGTTATAAATGAGTTTGATACAAGTATAGATGGTCAAAGTTTTTTAAACAAGATTCCAGGAGTTGTAAACAGTACACCTGAAAGAATACCACATAGTCATAATGATAATTTCAATGATATTTCTAAAATACCTTCCACCAATATCAACAATTCCTCAGTTGTCAACTATTCAAACCCTAATGTATCAGATAATTTTTCAGTTGGTACATCTGGTGAATCGGTGGATTTGTTTGAAAGTAACATAAAGGCGTCTGATTTTAATGGTACCTCTGAAAATAGCGACGATAATGATGATGTGTTTGAAAGTGCTATCAAATCATTATCTTTACATGATTCTGAAGTTTGTAATGAAAGCTTGAAGATGCCTGACCATCAGGAGGATATATCTGAAGATGAGTTGTTTGACAATATACGTGAGTTGTCTGAAGATGTACCTGCAAATGCAGATTTAGAAGTCAGTATAACTGAAGAATATCTGTATACAGACGATGATGATGGTATACAGCTTGTAGAAGAATGTCACTTGCCAGCTTTGAAAAGAAATTTGCCAGAAAATAACGGAATTTTGGCGGATAGTTTGAAAAGCTCTCATAAATCTAACCATGGCACAACTACTGAAGAATCTGAATCAGCAGTTTCGTCTGTAGAAATGGCGTACGAAACTGACGAGCTTCGTAGAGAGCTTAGAGAATACGGACTAATGGCTGGACCCATCACAAAAGGCACAAAACGTGTTTATTTGCGTAAACTGAAACGATTCCGACGCAAACCTAAACCTACACCACAGCTGATTTTTACCAGACCAGAGTACTGTGCTGAGCTGGAGCGAATACTGCTTTTAGACGAGGACGTCATCCAAAAGTGGTCGCATCTTGAGGCGGAAATGTGCAATCCTTTCCAATCTCCCGATGCTAATAAAAGGTGATTTCTATTTACTATTTACTCTGCTTTCTAATTTTTAATAGAGAATTTGAGCAAAACTGTTATACGATTTCAAGATTTTTTCGGAGGATGAAGCCCACATAGGTATGAGAGCTGTGCGTGGGTAATGAATTAGATGATGAGTTGGACCTACAGTTTTAGGTGGGTTCCGAACTAGCGGGAAGTGATTTTACAACAGAGAACAGAGTCTCTAATGATGTTAACATCATTTTTAATATGCTGAGTACAAGCATCATGCTCTCAATCAGATTTTATATTTTTGGGTAAAGTATGTAGATATGATGATATATCTGCATGATAATTAAAATCAAAATATGGTTTTATTTAAAAATAAAATTAAAGAAAAAGACCTACGTTTGAAATTAAAAAAAAAACATAAATTGCAGTCTGTGTTACCTTCAAATAACTAGTTGTAGGATTGCAATGCAGTCCATACTGAGAAATACCGGTGGTTCGAAACCCACCTAAAACTGTATTTCCAACTCATCAATCACCATCATCCAACTCATTACCCACGCACAGGTCTCAAACCTTTGTGTGCTTAATTCTCAGGAAAAAAAATAATACTGAATAATTAATAGTAAAATAAATTATACTGTATAATTACAGGTGGTTCGGAACCCACCTAAAACTGTAGGTCCAACACATCAATCACCATCATCCAACTCATTACCCACGCACAGGTCTCAGACCTATGTGGGCTTCATCCTCCAAAAAAAAATTAATACTGAAATAGTAACTTTTTATAATAAATTCAACGACTTGTTGGCTTCGTTGTTTTTTTAATCACCACCTCTAAATGATGAAACATTTCAAATGTAAACCTCCTACGACTGACTATAAGGGTAGAAGCTAGGTTTTTTATTTTATTATTTGCCACCTCCCGCTGAGGCTGCATTTCAAATTTCTAGCTGCATTGGTTAACAGATGTCATCAACCCGGCATAATTACATTTCATCATACCCAGTCATATGTTTCCTACAAACTGGAAGGCTCCGACTGAACGGTAGCCTACATGCAAAGTGTAAAGTCTTTTGCCGTTCAAAGACAGCGTAAATAACGCCGCTAAGGGGCCTGCCATATGATTAAAAACTGTTGACTTCTATCAGCTGTTCCTTTAAGCTGTTTGGCCGGCAAGTTCAGTAGGTTAGGTCTATAAAATGGATTAATTAATAATAATTATTAGCTCCCCTATTAAAATTTCTGGTCAGAAACCATCCCCAATATTCACACAACATATTCCCAAAGTTTCATGCCGATCTGTCAAGTAGTTTTGAAGTCTATAGGGAACATACATTAATTTTTATATATATAGATTCAACGACTTGCAGTCAATTTTAATTGAGAATAAATAACATTTTTACTCACTTTTGGCCAAACGTTTTCGATTAATGGAAACTTATCTTTAAAGGCGTCCTTGATCGGCATGTCGGTTTTTTGGTGAGTCTGCATGACTCGAAAACGTTTGGCTAAAAGTGACAGAAAATATTATTTATTCTCAATTAAAATTGACTGCAAGTCGTTGAATTTACCAAAAAAGTTAATATTAACAACAAAGATCGTTATGGAACAATAAATCCAGGAGCTGAAATAGTAGTTTATGCATCGATTGTATTATGACTTCCTTTAAGACAAGTGAGATATAAGTTTATTTATTGACAGGCTTTCATTTCATAACTCCAATGAGTTGTGTATTATTGATCATGTATGACCTTCCTGTGGACTCATTCCTGCGCACAGGCAGTAATGCCTATGTAGGAATTAATTATTTTGTATTTCTTTTCATCTTTTAGTGGCAGTAGATTGTATTTATTCTTTATGTTAGTGATCCTTTTTTAATTTTAACAAAAAGATTGTTGTACATATTATTTGTTGTTTGAAATAAACATGATTGATTGAGTTAGAACACGAGCACAGCGAGTGCTCTAAACATGTCATGAGTAGCTTCATGACAAAATGCAATCCTTGAATACAATATTCTATCTCCGACTACCAATAAAATACTTTTAATTTAAATTGAATCCAATAATTTTTCCAAAATATAACATAACCTACAATGTTCGATTGTTGTGGACGGTTCCGATTTGAAATGCAGTTGGATTTCGAAATGTTTAAATCAGCTGATGTGATTGCATAACATTAATTTCGACACTGTTTTGAAGAAATCCTGAGTTCTATTCGGTCTAGACTCCTATACTGAAAAGTGGTGTTGAAACAGTTTCATTATGAAACGAGTTTGATGAGTGGAATAGAGTAAGCTGTATTTACATCGCTTTCTAACCTCTTAAGTCTACTTTTTTCTTTTTGAAGGATGAAGCCCACATAGGTATGAGACCTGTGCGTGGGTAATGAGTTGGATGATGGTGATTGATGTGTTGGACCTACAGTTCTAGGTGGGTTCCGAACCACTGGGAAGTGATTTTACAGCAGAGAATATGTCTTTTTTGCTGGCCAATTTAATCGGCCACCCTTGAAAAGATGGCACAGGAGAACGCAGCTTATCTCTATCTGATTGAACAGATACCTGCTACGGCTCGCGGCTATCACTTCCCCAAACTTTATAACATAGTTGTTTATTTTGTATTCTAAAGTCCATACTTGTTACTGTATTTTGCTTTCAGGTGGCGTGAGGGCGTGTCAAAGGCATCTTTCACCTACCTTTTACTTGATCCCAGGATAACACAAAATCTTCCGGCTAGAAGTATAGCCATGACTAGTAAAGAGCGATTTCTCTGCTTTTTGAGTGCCATTTTCTATATTGGTCGTGGCAAGAGGACGCGACCTTACTCACATCTTTACGAAGCTCTGACGACGTGGAACCGGACTAGATATCCTTCATCAAAAAAGGTAATATTCAGAATAATAATTATTGTTTTAAAATTTAATTTTTAAATATAAGATTTAATGACTAAAACTTTTTTATTCTAGAACTAAATTTCTAGAATGTGTAATAACGTATCTTCAAATTTGATTTAATAGTCCCTTTTTTCTTGTCCCTCTTTCCCTTTACTTCTTCTTCTCCTCTTTTTCTTCTCCTTCTCTTTCATCTCTCTCCTCATTTTTCTCTCTCCGCCTACTTCAATACCTTATTCTTCAGCGTTAGAGTTTCATCGACATATAACAGCAAACAGCTGTTTATTAAAAAGGATACTGGGATTTGCAAAATAATATTGCAATTTTTTTGAGGATTAAGCCCACATAGGTCTGAGACCTGTGCGTGGGTAATGAGTTGCATGATGGTGATTGATGAGTTGGACCTACAGTTTTCGAACCACCATGGAAGTGATTTTACACTAAAAATCAGAGTACATTCCTTGATACTTCATCTGCCTAGCCATAGTAATAAAAAACGTTTCAAAAATCCATGCTAGTTCTAAAAAATAAAAAAAGTGTACGACTTCACCCCACATAGGTTGTGATGAAGTCGTACACGTATTTACTTAACACTGTGTATGCCTCTAGGTTAATAAAAGGTTGAAGTCGTACATTAAATTGTGTTTTAAAAAAGAAGAATTATAGTTTACACAAAAAATAATGAAATATCAGAACATAGTAACTTTTATTAAGGCACTTTATCATTGATATTAACCTAATTCAGTAGAAAAAAGTTAAAAATTAATTTTGCATTGAAAATAATATTTATGCTTATGGGAAAATGTCTGTAATATAAATTCAACCTAATTGTTTTCTTATTTCCTCTGTAAATATATAAACTAACACATTGAAAATTATCTAATTACTTCACAGTCAAGTCTTTATGTCTTGAATCTGCAGGAAATGCAGAATCCAGTCTGAAGTCTCTCTTCTTCCTCGGATTTCAAAACACTCTGTCCGCCATTTACACCAGGATGTTTTCCCCTTTTGTGCTCGCTAATCGTCATTACAGGAACTTTATATTTTTTCTGAAGCTCTTCGTAGAGATAGTTTTCCATTTTTAACTTCAGCAACAGCTTTACGAAGGTTTTCTTCGGTGTATAGACGATTCCTCTGGCATCCACTTGAGTTATATTGTCTAGGGATGATGTACGACTTCACCCCACAAAAGTGCGATTTTGCAAATTAAAATTCTTAACGAACACAAATGAGACTCAAATTGTTTGTAAACACACACAGAGCATCGCAACACATCAACAAACAACAATAATGAAGTTTGGCTAGGTTAGTCAAGTAAAATTATTTGCATCAGGGAGGTTTAATTAGTTTTTCAGAATTCCACCAAAATATTTAAAAAAACAAATATAATTCTATAATTTACATTTTTAATTTTTATCTATTATTTTTATATGTATATTTTAGAAATATAAATCCAGTTTAATTTTAAAAAGAAAGATTTTTCTGGATTGCCCCCGGTGGCATGTAGCGCACAATTTAGCATGTAATGTCCTAGTGTACGACTTCGCCCCATTTCACGGTAATATGTATTTAAATATGCACATTATTACACATATTGTAATAATGGTTTGGATAAATATTCATATTGTTTGACTATTTAAACTTAGTTTGCTTTGAAAAAACTTTTAATATGTACGGTAGTTGAATATGCACATTATTACGTTGTGCATATTTAACTACATTTTACTAGTTTTTTTCATGCAAACTGTAAGTTTTTACATTGACTTGTGTGATTGGGAGCTGTAATTTTCCGTCATGTATTTATTATCACTTTCCTGGTTGTTCGGAACACACCTGAGTTTGTTAGGTTAAAGCATTAAGATTTAGGTTATGCAGTTCTATAATTTTAAAATATAACTTGTATGTAGCTTTGGAGGCTAGGGATGTAACAATTATTTCATTTATGATGTTTATATTCATTATTATGATAAGAAGTGATGTGATTTTTGTTTGAATATATGAATGTTTTATTATGTATTGTTGACAATAAATAAAATAAAATAAATGTTTTGCGTAGTTGGAAAAGCATTTTTTAGGTTTAAACACTTGTACCTAACCTATGAAGTGTAGTGTACTCCAACCTTGTCAGTTGTTTCAAGTGTTTGGAAGCCTCAGCTTAAAAAACATCTTTGTTTTCAACTAAAATCTGTCTTTACTCATCTAGACCTAGCTTTATCCTTTATTCCTTCCTGATCGCTCGTAAATCGTTTTTGTTGTTTAAGAAGAAAATAAAGAAAGATTTTTTTTTAGGATGAAGCCCGCATAGGTCTGAGATCTGTGCGTGGGTAATAAGTTGGATGATGGTGATTGATGAGTTGGACCTACAGTTTTAAGTGTGTTCCGAACCACCGGGAAGTGATTTTACAGCAGAGAAAGTGTCTTTTTTGCTGGCCAATCTAATCGGTCACCGTTACAAACAGGACCAACGAGAACGCAGCTTATCTCTATCTGATTGAACCTGCTACGGCTCGCGGCTATCACTCCCCCAATTTATTTTTCTAATACAGTATATAAAAGCGTACAAATTAAACAATGCTATGAAGAAAATGAACCGTTTCTTTTCGTCGTTTTGCAGGTTCTGAAGATTCTCGACATTTGGAAGAGCGGTCAAGGAGTTATTTGCTTGCATGTATTTCAAAATGTAATTCCAGTGGAAGCAATGACTAGAGAGGCATCAATGATCGATGCTATGGGACTAAATTGCCTTACAAACGAAAAACTTGGCGACTATTATGCTGTAGCTTCCGAATGGACTTTACGCAAAAGACAACAATTGGGAATTGTCTTACTAGCAAAAGCTTTGAACGTATTTCTAGCCGAAGGAGAAAGGCAACTCCGACCCCCTGATATTTCTCGCTAATAAAATTGAAAAATATCCGCAGTTTTATAAAACGTTTAAAAAGTTGAGTCAAATTCTTTCGCTTCAATTTTGACCTTTGAACTGGTTTCTCAATATTGCTTGTATGATATTGACCATCAAAATGTAAAGTGACTCAGTCTGAAGTAAGATAGGTTTTATAGATACCTAAAATAGAAGTGAATAATATTTTAGTTTACTAGTTTCAAATCTAGTCTATTATAAGAATTTTTAAAAAATTGAAATTCTATTTCACTTTTGATACGAACCAATGGAGCTTTGTAAATTTTAAGAAACAACCAAAATCATAGAAGGTTGAATTCAAAATTCAATTTGTAAGATATTAAGATTCAAATTCAGATTGTAAGAGCAGTTTCAGTTTTGAATTCTTCAATTTGGGGAAGTTTCATAAGATTTTCACTTTTATTAGGAGCCGAGAGAGCTATTTGAATAAGTGAAAAAACAACTAGCATCAAAGTTTGAAGGTTAGAATTGAAAAAATCAGATTTAAGATTCAAATTATGAGAAGTTTTTTTAAGAAATCAGATTTAAGATTCAAATTATGAGAAGTTGTTTTAAGAAATCAGATTTAAGATTCAAATTATGAGAAGTTGTTTTAAGAAATCAGATTTAAGATTGAAATTGAAATCAAGTAAATAATGAGAAACTTCACGATTTAAGTTTCGATATCTTATATTTGAAATAGATTTTATAGAATTTTTAAAAGAATCAAAATAGTATATTTTGTCTTATTAGAATGAATCTGTGTAGACCATGCTGATATTATCAATTGCAAGATATTGGTTTTTTAATAAAATTATGTATTTTGTGTATATCATGAAGTTGTGATATTTGATGATCACAATCAAGATTCTCACAATCATTGGAATACAATGCAAAAAATTGAATCGCTTTAAATTTTAAAACTTGCAGTTATCCTTCCTACTGGAAGTATTTTACTTGTGCAATATTCGGCATATTTAAGCAATCAAGATTCTAGAATCGAATGTATGAAAGAAAGGAAATATTTTATTTTCAAATTAAATTCGATTTTCCATCTTAGTAGAGATAATTGGAATCTATTTTTCAAATTTTATATAATATACAATATTATCTTTGAGAAGTGGTAATTAGTTTTATAAGCAATTTACCATTCATAATAACCTAGATCTCGTATATTTTCCAAAGACTGATTGTTGATTCAATCGATAAAAGACATTCATTATTTTTGTACATTGAATAAACAAATCAAAAGTATTATTTCAATTTAAATTTGTTTATTATTTCGATCTCTTTTTTCCAGCGCCAATTTCAAATCCAGCTTATGTTTAGTTATATGCCTCGTAGCGGTTCATAAAATCTTTAACCTATGACTACATCATAAAGATTGGTTTGGTAAGATAAAATTATTCATTATCTCCTTTTTTATATTTTCTGTCTGCTTCATCATTACTCTTGTTTTGTCGTTTTATCTTCTTTTTCCTTTTTCACCCTTGTCATGTACACATACATGTCATCGTCTTCCCAGTAGTATACTAAGATTCCTTTATTGCCGCAAACATTCAACAAAAATGCATGACATCGTCAAGTAACAATAAATATATAAAATATGGGCTAGTAAAAATTCATCATAATAACAACTCATCAATATAACAATAACAATACCAAAAAATGAAAAATAAATAAACTATCACAGAATATTATATAACATACAATCATATATTATATACTTTATATACTTCTCTTATTACATAATTTCTCAGTTATCTTCCGTGAAGCAAGACCAATATCTATACTTATGTACCGGTGACACACTTACCTTGTCTTAATTACAAACTTAGACTGTCAATTGTCTCATCGAGACCTTCATAAATACAACATATTAAAAAAAAAAAAAATAAATAAACCATAAGGTATGTACAATTTATTTCCAGTTTTAATACAGTCAGTTTTGTTTTCTATACTATTCGAATTGATATATTTTGTTATTGTTCAATGATTGACTAAACCTCTGGTTCTTGTTCTTGTTCTTCTGGAATAACTTCTTCTTCATCAAACTCTACGTCGTCTTCTGCTGATGCTTCCTAGTGGAATAAAATTAACTTAATTTAACTCGATTAATTGAATTACTTTTGAAGCTACCTTGAGGCTTTCTTAACTCAAGGAAAACTCGAAAAAACTTCAAGTGACTACTTTTCAAGTCTCTTGAGTTAAGGCGGCCTCAAGGTAAGTAAGTTTATAAATACGTGCCTAACTTCGTGTTGTTTACAATATGTATGCAAATACGGTATGAATTTCCATACACGTTGCAATTATTAGATGATAAATACAGTAGGTTGTTCAATTAGGTATTCTCTGCTTATTATTAGGGAGACTTTCTTTACCGTCAAGACATCTACGGCCATTTTTTTTTTATAGATTACGTCTTGGAGACTCCAGTTAAGGAGTATAAGACAAGTCAGATTAACAATTATTCAATCGTATACACTAGTTACCATAGTTACTATGTATCAATTAATAATGTATATCAATTAGTTGAGGTGAGGCTTAATTTTGATGTAAAAGGAACTCTTGTACGCTATAAAAAGCAACTAAATATTTTTACAATTGTTTTTCAAATAATTCTATATTTTCAAGACCCTTTAAAAACTACGGTAGTTTGTTGTAGAGTTTCCTACCAATATAACTAGGTTTTTGTTTGAATAAGCTACTATTGTTTTTTTTTTTTTTGTAGATTACGTCTTGAAGACTCCAGTTAAGGAGTATAAGACAAGTCAGATTAACAATTATTCAATCGTATACACTAGTTACCATAATTACTATATCAATTAGTTGTGGTGAAGCTTAATTTTGATGTGAAAGGAACTCTTGTACACTATAAAAAACTTTATCAACTAAATATTTTTCAATTTTTTTAAATATTTCTATATTTCCAAGACTTTCAAAACTGCGGTAGCTTGTTGTAGAGTTTCCTACCAATATAACTAGGTTTTTGTTTGAATAAGCAACTATTGTGACTCACCAAGTGATAATCTCCTCGGCTTCTTGTATTAAAGTAGCTGTATACACATATAAGCAAGGTACAGTTAGGAGTGCAAGTCTCTTGAACAACGGCCTACATGAATCTAATCTATTTACTCTTTCCATACAACTAACAGCTTTCTTTAGGAACTTAAACACCCTATCAAAGTTTTGTTTTGATTAATCACCCCATACCTAATATGTGACAGCATCATTTATGGAGTTAACGTTAACTTAACGCTTGGTGCATTCGTGAAACTAAACTGTGCGCATGCGTGGATATAAATTGTGAGCATATGCAGATCGTCAATTAAAGCGCACTTCTGTTAATGTATGGTAGATGTTTAATAAAGTATTGGGAAGTCTCAGAAAAAAATTATTTTCAATACTCACGTATTGTTCTGATAGTTTTCTATGTCTAGAATCTGTTTAATTAAGTACTGAGAAGTCTCACAAAATAAGTTATTTTAGATACTGATGCATTGTGCTGATAGTTTTCTAGTTACAGTTCTTGAGCATCTAGTGCTGGAGGATTTCTACAATTTGAATACTATCAAGCTGGTAAATTTCAAAATGTTCTCAAAGGTACGCGTGCAAGCGTTTTTTACGGATGTTAGCACAGTGAATTATCCAATACTGGATGATAAATCATCATCCAAAATCTAACACATGCTGCGAAATGATGTATGACAGATTCGAGCAACATGATGAATACCTTATTAAAATGTAAATCGGTCTACTTTTAAGAATACTTTGCATCAGTAGAATATTTTCATTTCTCCTGAAAAGGGTGCTTGCTCAGTGAAGCATTAAATACTCGATGCTGATCACCATCGCAAAATCAGATACATATGCTAGCTGTGTTGACTCATTAGGGCAGCGTGAATACCTCCATTCCACAGAATGTGCTTGATTTTTATATGGTGATTATCATAGAGTGTTGATGCTTCAATGTGCAAGCATCCTTTTGAGTGAGATTCCCATTCTTGAAAATGGGAAATTATTGGAAAATATTCTTCTAAATTAAATTGTTTTACTTTAATGTGTTATATATCTAAAGTGACCTGATTTTTGAAACCCCAAAACGGGACAACTGGACGTATAGACCGGTGGGGGGGGGGGGGGTGTGTTTGAAAATTGATCAGAAAATAGGGGAAAACATTATTTCTTCTCTATACAAAGATATTTTTGTAGTCATTCTCACACATCTTATATTAAAACGAGACCGAAGTTTTTAATGCCATCGATGTTCACCATCCAAAGACGACCGAAGAATAATAAAAGTCCGCTCATAATATCTAGGGATTTTGCAGCTAAGGTTCAATTATAATTAATTAGAACTAAAGTTTGGCTTTTAGATCACTAGAGAGTAGGGGTTTTTCATTTGTTGATAATTATTATTGCTCTAAATTATCTAAAAGCTAAACTTAAGTTCTAATTACAATTGAACCTTAGCTACAAAATCCCTCGATATTATAAGCGGACTTTTATTATTTTTTGGGTGGTGAATATTGATGGCATTAAAAAATTCGGTTTCGTTTTAATATAAGATGTGTGAGGATGCTAAATATAACAAAAATATTTTTGAAAGAGAAGAAATAACGTTTTTTCCCTATTTTCTGATCAATTTTCAAACACCCCCCCTCCGGTCTATACGTCCAGTTGTCCCGTTTTTTTATAGTAATAGTGTATTCTAGTATATTAGTAACTAATATTGCCAAAATGGGTATCCCGACAAGGATGGTGGGGTCAACGGGACATGCCTCTCATAAACGGGACTGTCCTGTTGAAAACGGGACTGTCCTGTTGAAAACGGGACGTCTGGTCACCTTAAATATTACACACGTTTTGTGTGATGTCTTCTTTTTGTGCTAAATTCTTGTTTACTTGCCTGATACTGTTGGTATTCGGACACCAGATCGTTCATGTTTGATTCAGCTTCTGTGAACTCCATTTCATCCATTCCCTCTCCGGTGTACCAGTGCAAGAATGCCTTTCTTCTGAACATCGCTGTGAACTGTTCCGATATTCTCTTGAAGATCTCCTGGATTGCTGTCGTATTGCCTATGAATGTGGCTGACATTGTTAGACCTCTTGGTGCAATATCGCAAACGGCTACTTTCACATTGTTTGGAATCCATTCAACGAAGTACCTTGAAAATTTTAAAAATAAAATTAGTAACTGACATTTTTTTAAACAATATTTAAATATTTTAGACAATATTTAAATATTTTAGACAATATTTAAATATTTTAGACAATATTTAAATATTTTAGACAATATTTAAATATTTTAGACAATATTTAAATATGTTAAACAATTTTTAAATATTTTAAGCAATACCGTACCGGTATTTAAATATTTTAAACAATATTCAAATATTTTAAGCAATATTTAAATATTTTAAGCAATATTTAAATATTTTAAATATGAATATTCATCTAAATAACTTGAAATAAAAAAATCAAATATTTGTTCAAAAAAATTAAATTGGTTCAAAATATTTGTAACATTAAAAAATGAACATGATAAAACTGTATAATTAATGAAGCGTCTAGTAAAAACAGAAAATCTGATACTATTGAAAGCTAGATAAGGAAAACTAGTTATCGAAATTCAATCCAGTTTATTTCCAGGTAAAGTAACAACATATACATTTAGAAACATTTCCCACATGCTCTAGAATATCTCAAACAAAACAAATACTTTTTCACCGAATAAAACACATCTTTTAAGAGACAAATTTCAAGTTAATGCAACTAATAATAGGACATAATGATTTTGAAATGTTCAAGTGCTATGAAACTGCTGAGCCACGGAGTTTGAAAGCTGTTATTGTTCCCTGAAATTTGAATATTTTATTTATATTTTTGGATCTAGGCCGTTTCTAGATAACAAGGTAACGGTGACCGATTAGATTGGCCAGCAAAAAGACACTGTTCTCTGCTGTAAAATCACTTCCCGGTGGTTCGGAACCCACCTAAAACTGTAGGTCCAACTCATCAATCACCATCATCCAACTCATTACCCACGCACAGGTCTCAGATCTATGTGGGCTTCATCCTCAAAAAAAAGATTTTCCTAGATCGCGTTAGTATGTTTTCACATTCATGACAAAGGCTATACATCAGTCAGCATTGACAATAGTCATACAAGGTAACCTAATTATCAATATATAAAATAAAATGTAAAAATATAAACATATTAATCAAGCAATTCATTAACTCGGGTAGTAAAATCACAGTAAATCTTAAAATAATGGCTACTGCTAGAATAAATAAGTCAATAATGAAACATGCACCTAGTGTAATGTTAACATTGGTTTGAAAAAATAAATAGACTATAGTTTTCATCAAACTATGCTAAGTTAGCAGTGGTTTCCCTATAAATATTATACATTCTACATTAGTAGTTCAGTACTGCAGAAGTAAAAGTGCCGAGTTCTCTCCAAGTCCAAACAACTGTAGATATAAAGAAGACACAATTTTTGTTGTCTATGGTTTCCGAATAAAAAATACTAATTAACCCTATAACCATACAAAATAAAAATAAATTTTCTAAACTTATTATACATTGAGAAGATACAATTTTAGTCTTTCATTTCCGAATAAAAATTACTGAATAACCTGTTATAACTACTAAATAAAAATTAATTTTCTAAATTTATGATACTTTGAGCTGTCCTCACCCGGAATTTTTGTTCTGCACATTCAACATTTGCTCGTCAACCTCTTTCATAGACATCATTCCTCTGAAGATTGCTGCTACAGTCAGGTATCTGCCATGCCGAGGATCACAGGCGGTCATCATGTTCTTGGCATCAAACATCTAGAAAAAACAAGTATGTCATGTTTTGTAATGCAGTATCAAGGCTGTGCGCAGTGTTATTGGTCATAATTTTTTTTCAAGGCTTTTTTTATCGGATATTATAATATTGAAATGTTATCGATTGCCATAAAAAACTTTTTTCATCAATTATATTGTGAAATAAGGAGGCTTAACGTTGAGATTTTTCGGTTTTTGGTGCCAATAGATCCTATCTACGACTTATTTTAAACTTTGATAATTTTTTTATAACTTAAAGACACCCTGGGGGAATAAAATGACACATTTTTCATTTCAGTTGAACAATTCTTTTTTCAACATGAACTTTTGAAAATCTCAAAAAATATTCAGTTTTTCAAAATTTTATTTAGAAAATGATAATTGTTTAATGGGTATGAAAAGAATGTCTTTTATTCCCCAAGCTGTGTAAGTTATACAAGAAAAGATCAAAAGTTTAAAATAACTTGTAGGTGAGATCCCAAAAAATCTAAACTTTTAACACCATATTCCACTAAATAATTGATGAGTCAATCATTTCCCCCCCCAAAAAACAAAAAAATCTTGTCTTTGAACTAAATAATTGATGAAAAATTTATGAATGGCACACACAGCTTTACGTGGGCTCTTAACCACTATGTAAGAGATAATAAAGTAGAAATTTTTGCCGGTACCCGTCCAAGCGGTGACTGAACATAACGACCGCCCTGACACCGTGCTCAGCAAGTGATTAATCACTTGTACTAGCTTCGGCTTTTTTTATATAAAATTAGAACGATACTAAATTGGAACTCCCTTACTACATGTAACTATTACATTCTCAAAAAAAATCATTTTTTGTAATAAAATGTTGCGAAGCTCACCTGCTGTGTCAGTTCAGATACAGAAAGTGCTCTGTACTGTTGACTGCCTCTGGCGGTGAGCGGGGCGAATCCGGGCATGAAGAAATGCAGACGCGGGAAGGGCACCATGTTGACAGCCAGTTTTCGCAGGTCGGCATTCAATTGGCCAGGAAATCTCAAACAAGTTGTCACTCCAGACATTGTCACCTAGAACGGTTGAAAGTGAGAATGAAGTCCAGTCATTTTAGACATGAAAAAGGGATCTTATTTAAAGGTGTAAAGCTAGTTCGTTTCCTAGATGCACTTTGTGTAATTTGATGCTAAATGAGCAGGCAAATACGGCGTTCAGACAAGCCAATCCTGACCTGACTTTGGCTCTCCTGACCTGACTTTGTTGCCAAACGATTAATAATAATAATTAACTCGGAATTGATAGCCGAGTGCCGTAGCAAGTATCTGTTCAATCAGAGATAAGCTACGGAACTCCTAGGCGCTCTTTGTAACGGAGACCGATTGGATTGGCCAGCAAAAAAGACTCTGTTCTCTGCTGTAAAATCACTTCCCGGTGGTTCGGAACCCACCTAAAACTGTAGGTCCAACTCATCAATCACTATCATCCAATTCATTACCCACGCACAGGTCTCAGACCTATGTGGGCTTCATCCTCCAAGAAAAAAAAATTATTGTAGTTCTGATTTTTTGGTATGTTATTTGGGAACAAGATTGGAAAGCTCATGACACTAAAACCAGTCACGTTTCTACTATGTTTACTAAAGTAATTGACGCTGTAACACATAAAGCAACCAAAATATTCATCTCAGACATAGCTAAAATAAAGCCTAAATTGTGCGCGTTCATAAAAGTAGTTCCCAGCAGCAAGACAAAGTTACTGAAGAAGATGAGTAGTCTGGAACTAATTTTGCACCGTCGGAAATCCTGTGGTACGCACACAAAACCTCGAAATTTTGATATTTTTTTGGTTTTTGCTAATTATTTTCAAAACCGTACATCGGACGGATTAGCATGTCTTATACTAATTCGAACTTAACGAAAATCCCTATAATTTGACTCCAGAACGGTTTCTAAATTATAGTATTTTTGAAAAGGAAAGATTTTCTTCTCCAAAAATGAATAATCTAATATTAAAACTGACACTGTATTTCACTTTTAAATAATGTTTTACTCACATATATTGGAGATGCTTGAGGAATGCATTTCACTTCTGAAAAGAAGCATAGTCAGGCTGACGAAGCTTATTTTCAGAAGTGAAATGCATTCCTCAAGCATCTCCAATATATGTAAGTAAAACATTATTTAAAAGTGAAATACAGTGTCAGTTTTAATATTAGATTGTTCATTAAGTATTTCGCCATGGAAAACATCACAGAAAAATGAATAATTTTGATATTTTTTTTCGTTTAGCACACGCATTCAATAAATGATGTAGCGCACATTGGTAATTTATACATGCCTTTGAGGTGTGAGGTAAGTTATTTGAAACTAATTTGACCCTCTTTCTGCAGTAGTTTTCAAGTTGGAGCCGTTAAAAGATGTAGCTAGACTCCTGAAATTTGAGTAAGAGTCTCAACCAAATCCCTCAAAAAATTAGTTACAGTATTTTTCTTTGCATTATCATTTCCAAACCAGATTTTATATGAAAATACTCTTTGCTGCCCAAAAATGTGCTGTTTTATTGAAGAGAGTGGTAGAGTGGGGGTAACACATGGACCCCAATTTTAGACGCCCTACTCTTGAACGGTTCGTCGCTCACTATCATGTAATACCTAATTCTATTCAGCTCATCAAGGCGATCCAAATTTACATGTTACATAAATTCGGACCATAATTTGGAATTTAATTGAAAGGATATTATTCATGATGCTTCCCTTATACTTGGAAAATGGTGACTTTTACTATCACTAGATTGTCTAAGTTATATTTCTATAGCCTATCGTATCTAAAGAGAATATAATAAATATCTAAAATATTAGGTATGTTTAAAGCCAGACTCACAGAGACAAGATGGTTGAGATCTCCATAGGTGGGTGACGTGAGCTTTAGAGTTCTGAAGCAAATGTCGTACAATGCTTCGTTATCAATGCAGAAAGTCTCGTCAGTGTTTTCAACTAGCTGATGAACGGACAGAGTTGCATTGTATGGCTCCACAACTGTATCTGACACCTAATGATAAAATTGAATAAAAAGTTATATTAATAGCCTACAAAAAGCACATTTTAAAAAGGTATCGTAGTTGATTTAATTTTTCTGTAGGGATTACGTTTTTAAAATTAGTATTAGGGCTTGAGTATTGCTCAACTATAAGGGCGTAAGTGTTATTGCTATTTTGTCATAATACTAATGAGAATACGCATGGTTATGCCTCTTATGCTACTGAAACTTGAATCAAAGAGATATAATAATACTGTAGCTTAAAAAACACTTTCAAGTGAGTTCAGTAATAATTTCCACTTGTGTTTTTTAAGTTGTTATTATATACTAGTGGAAACAAGATGGATCTTCAACAACACAAAGAGATATATCTCAGGATTTCCCTTCATTACCCAACACAAGTCTCAGACTCATATGGGCATCACCAGCAAAACAAATCGAGCAATTTAATGCTAAGAGTAATAGTGATGTGCGATCACTGTTAAGACATTGCTGATTACTATGTAATACATAGTTACATACTATGTGAGTCGAAAAAAGAGGCGAATTGTCTAAAATAGAAACAAAACAAAATATGTTAAATTGCACATTAATACAATTAGGAATACTCTAAAACATTTTATCTTAAATTACTCTTGCAATTCTCCATTGATATTTACTTATCTTGTGGTCTGTTTTCCCTTGAGTATTATAAAGGGAAGTGACATCCTTGAGCAGTAGCAGTTATACAGATATACGTTCAGTCTTATAAAGATAAGATACGATCTCCTGGGCCCTCTTGGTAAGGGTGACCGATTGGATGAAAAGTCACTTCCCGTTGGTTCGGAACCCACCTAAATCTGATGGAGAGCATGCATGTGAACACAGCGTATTAAAAATGATGTTAACAACATTAGATACTCTGTTCTCTGTTGTAAAATCACTTCCCGGTGGTTCGGAACCCACCTAAAACTGTAGGTCCAACTCATCGATCATCATCATCATCATCATCCAACTCATTACCCAGGTCTCAGGCCTATGTGGGCTTTATCCTCCAAAAAAATAAATATTATTTTGTCTTGACTTAAAGTTCTCAAATCATAAGTAACTCTTTTGATTTCCTTGAGTTCATGGGAGACTGCACCGGTGCAAAAGCTTGCACCGCTAGGCTCTGATTGGTCTATTCAAATTCATCGACCAATCAGTCGCCTAGAAATGCAACCGTTTGCACCGATGGAGTCTCCCATGAAGTCAAGGAACTCATATAAAAGAGTTGCTTATAAGATTTGATGACGAAGTACAGAAAAAAATTGAAATATCCAATCAAAGCAAACCACAATACAAATCAATCAACGGAGAATGACAAGAGTAATTTCAGATGAAATGTTATACTGTTAAATGTTCAGAGTATTCAGTATTGTATTCCATGAACTCAACCAATTTCTAATGTAATTATCCTGATTAATGAAACAAATTTGAGTGAGTGATGGATACCTTTGGGGAAGGCACAACACTGAATGTATTCATGATACGATCAGGATATTCCTCTCTGATTTTCGATATCAGAAGGGTTCCCATGCCAGAGCCCGTTCCGCCTCCAAGCGAGTGGGCCAATTGGAATCCTTGCAAACAGTCACAGTTTTCGGCTTCTCTTCGCAGAACGTCCAGAACTGAATCGACTAGTTCGGCTCCTTCGGTGTAGTGGCCTTTGGCCCAGTTGTTACCTACAATATAATAAAAATACATTTAAAATATTCACAAATTGAAATACATAAATCGGTCTATTCCTTACTGTACTGGAAGATTTAATATTAATTGATCATATGAATGAGTAATGAGAATGATATTAAATTTTTATGGCAAATTCAACGACTTGCAGACAATTTCAATTCAGAATAAATAATATTTTTTACTCACTTTTGGCCAAAAGTTTTCGAGTCATGGCGGAAACTCATCATCAAAGGCCTTTGAACTCGAAAACGTTTGGCCAAAAGTGTAAATATTGTTTATTTTCAATTAAAATTGATTGCTAGTCGTTGAATGTACCATAAAATCTTAATATTAACAACGCAGATCGTTATGGATCAAGAAATCCAGGAATTAATGAATATAATCTTGTAATAAATTGGTAGCGATTTTGAGTTTTGGTAGGAGATTGGAGAGGATTGACTCCACCATGTAAGAAATTAGTTAAATTTCTTATGGGTAACGCTTGGCATGCAAGAGGTGTTTCGGGTCCCGGTATATAGGCTACTACTCTAATCTCAAGAAAAAAGGTGCTACTACTAAAATGAATTATAGGACGATGTCAACAAATATTTAAAAATGTATTCAATAATAATAATTAAGAAAGGCAAGATCTGACAGAATGAAAAAGTATTGGGAGAAAACGAAAAACGAAGTAAACAACCAAAGAAAGAGAACTAACCAGAGACTAAAGTGATCCTATATGTGGTCATAAAATTAAAGAAATATATATATAAAATTTCCAGAACTAATGAGCTTATTTTATCTAACAAAAACATAAATATGCACACAAAAATAATTTAATAATTTAACGTAGTCCACAAAACTCGAAATACGTGTAACTAGCGAAAAATGTTGTTTCTTTGCCAAAATTGAGTAATCCAAACAGCAATCTGTTTAGGAATCCAAGATACGCTTATTATTAGACACATTAAAACTGCTGTAAATTAACAGTAGCCTACCAAGACCCAGTTCAGCACCATAAATAAGTAGCTTGAATTTGGAAATTGGACATTATAAATTAATCGATATTAGAGTAATTAACGATAAGCTAAATCTTTCAACTTTGGGGATCTGGTTCTATACTAGCCGGGCCGAAACAAGGCTCCGTCTCTAGAAAAGCTACATCTCCACTAGCCTACACCACGCACAAGTTTCAAGACTCATGTGGGCATTGTCAACAAGAAAGAAACTATCAACTATTTAGTACATTATTTCATCTTCAAGTGTATATCTTGTCAAGCTGCTAAAGATGTCTTTACTCATGTTTCAAACAATCTAGCATAACTAAAATAAAACCAATTGAATTTCACTAAACCCTAATTATAACTTGAATTATCGACTAAGATCGATAACTCAAGGTCTCATAAAAAATAGAAATTGTTTCCAGAAAAAATAATGTTTCACCTGCTCCACTCTGTCCGAAAACATAGTTGTCAGGCCTGAAAAGCAGTCCAAATGGCCCCGATCGCACCGAGTCCATTGTGCCAGGCTCCAGGTCAACCAAAATCGCTCGTGGAACATATTTTCCTCCTGTAGTGGATTTTTTAAAAATCGATTAGTTTGTCTCAAGGTTGATAAGATGTTGCATAAGTTATCTAGAATAATCCTTTTAAAGCATGAGAAAGTTGGGAAATGAAACTGGAAAATCACAAAGAAAATTCAGTAATTTATTATTGTACCAGATAAGCACTACAAAAACAATTATAAGGGGATTATCCTAGTATTATGTAATTATATAGATATATGTTTGTATTAGCCTATATAAGTGTATATATAGTATTTGATTATGATTCCGGAAATGATGATTAAAAAATAATTGATTAAAGTATTCAAAAATGGTGTAATGTCGATACACGTAGGCTACTACTTAAAATATTTTTCAGGTGAGAAAAACGGGTAAATTGATCGAATAGAATATTATTAGAAGTGCTGTTGAATGAGGAGGTGAGCTTAAAACAGAGCTGTAATTGATATCATTGAGGGTAAAATGTATATAAACCACAATTATTTTAATAATGCGACTATACAGTTATTTAGTGAAAAATGGATTGCAAAAATACAAGATAACAGATTTTGAAAGAAATGGAATGCATTGCTGGAAGAGGATGAGTGAATGTTAACTAATAGAAAAGGAGGAATTACTTTGAAATAATCATAAACTTGTTATTATTCAGGATCTATAATAACATTATTATCATAATAATATTAGCAACATTTTCAGTGAATAAAATTAGCGTTGACATAATCAATAAACTTCTATCAACACCGTAAAAGTAACAATCATTTTTTAAACATTCTTTCTTCCTAACCTTTCCCAAGGCAGGTGTCAAACAATACCCTATTGTTATTTTTGTAATATATTCCTTGCAATTTTTGGTGGTCAAGTTTCAATTTAGTTTAAGAATCAATCAGGAGTATGGTATTAGACAATTCGCTTTAGTGCTCAGCCGCTCAATAAACAGTTTATTTTGACAGTGACGTAGCCAGGGGGGGTCCTGGGGGTCTGGACCCCCCCTTCAGGTCCTAAATTTTATATAGTTTTCCATTAAATTAAACGTAAAATAAGACAAAGCACTGATGTTGGTGTTAATTTTCAATGCCATCAGGAGAGCTAAAAAATAAGACTGTTCTACGGCCTCTATTTTTCAAAAATTTTCCGGGGAAGTACCCCCCCCCCCCATTTCAAAATCTTGGCTACGTCACTGATTTTGATGAGTCACAAATGTTACACAAATAGCATACAAATATTTTATAGCATCTCCTGTATGAGTGATAAAATAATATTTTAATAGAAATACAGTGTCAGTTTTGATATTAGATTGTTCATCAAGTATTTTGTCATAGAAAACATCACAGATAAGAATATTTATCAATATTGTCACTAAAAATAACAATTTTTAATATTAATTAATTTTTTATTTTTAGTGACATAATTAATAAATATTTTCATGTTATTTTGTGTAACATTTGTGACACAAAATAAACTGTTTAATCAATACAAAACGGTCTTTTTGGAGATGATTTATTTAACATTAATTTATTCTATTTCTTGTGACTCATCACTGTATGATAATGTTTATGTCAATCTGTCTTTCATTTTCTTTTCTATGACTAAATTCTGTACCTAAATTATTGTGCAGTAGTGGTTTACTCGTGCTTTGCAACAGGATTTAAGGTACCGTAGATGTTTTTAATTAAACATGTGATATTTGGATTTCAAAATGTCAATGACAATACAATCCCAAAAAAGGAACTAGGAGCTGCAATATTGATACGGAACAAATGTGTTGCTTTGATTTGAGACTTGAATCCTTATTTGAATAATAGTGAATTAGTGATGTATCATATTTGTCAGCTGTCCTATGAGCTTCTTGCATCTAACACATTTAAAAGAAAGTAATAGTGCCCATAAATGAGTTTTGAACATTAATTTTGTAAAATGAAAATAAGAAATCGGGCTTCGAGGTGCACTACTGAATTGAGTTTACAGGAATAAGCTTTGTACCAAATTTAGTGTTCCAAAATCATTGCCGTTTTTGTGAAATCCTCACGATACACACACTCTCTCACTCTCTCTCTCTCTGATGTTAAAATACTGTATGTAAACACACATTTGAAAAATTTTTTGTAAATTTATCACGAACAAAGTAATCTAATCTCTCTTATTATATAGACTGAAGAATTATAACTTCAAAAGTGTTTTGCGAGTTTAGGTTAAAACTGGTGGCTGAAATTTTAGGCTAACTAAGAAATATACATTTGAATGACGAAAATATAAGGACTTACGGGCTGCTTCATTATAATAGACATCGATTCTCTCCAATTGCAGTTCATTATCCCCATGATAGACTCCGGTTGGATCTATGCCATGCTCGTCGGAGATGATCTCCCAGAACTGTTGGCACCAACACATAAACAGTGATAGCTATCAATGATTTCATCAGGTGGTGCGCTGTCTATAGACACACGAATTGGCATCTAACATTAGATTGCTCTTTTGCAATTCACCCTTTTGTAACCTTTTCAGATCGTTCAACTTCTGGTGGTTCATTGTCTTCTGTCTAAAGACCCGTACAGACATGTGACATCGTATCGTAACGTTACTCGTCGTCGCGTAACATTTCTCAGTAGGCTAACACAAATCAGCAAATCGTAACATCATACCGCATCCCCATCAACCCAAAAATTATGATAAGCTGTTACACCATGGCACAATATGTTACTGTACGAATTGTTACGGAGTGATGCTACGCAATGGAGTAACGTTACGATGCGATGTTACATGTCTGGACGGGCCTTATTATAAGTAGTTTACAGTAGAAGACAGAAGTAGAGGTAAAGCTTCTACGGAGTGTCCTCAGTAAAAGCGTGTCCTCAGTACTAACGATCACCTTATTCTACCTTATCTAAAACTAATAAAACAACTGTACCGGTGATTAATAGATTTCCAATGAAGCGACTGAAACCAAGAACATTAACTTTCTCTCAAGTATCTATTAAACATGAATTGTTCTTTGTCATGATGGTTCATAGTAAATTATACGTTTGAAACTAAACAAGTAAATAACCAACGGAAGTATACTCCTCTCTCTTGAAGAGCAATTTGGACTTGTTAATTGAGTGTGAGCGAATCAGAATTTATTCATTTTGAATTCCTTTAAGTGCTATTAATTTATACTGAAGACTTCCGCAATGGCGGATATTGACAACAGCATTGAATAGCTGATGGAAATCGATGAATGCTACTGTACAAAAATATCAGTCACCACCGGGAATCGAACCACCGACCTCCCAATGTACAAATTGCTGGTCGGGCGCCTTACCGGCGATTGGGAGGTCCGTGGTCCGTGATTCCCGGTGGTGAGTGATATTTTTGTACAGTAGCATTCATCGATTTCCATCAGCTGTTGTCAATATCCGCCATTGCGGAAGTTTCCAGTAAAAATTAATAGCACTTAAAGGAATTCAAAATTAATAAATTCTGTTTCTGTAAGTTATATGTGTCAGTTTGTTAAATTGTCAGAAACTTAAAACTTACTTGTGAGTGAATCAGTGAATTCATTCTCTATTTGCAAGATTCTAGACAACTCTATCGCTATAATTTTTATTGTGTTTGTACGGATTTCAAAGGAAAGTCTGAACAAATAAACTTTTATTGCCGTGGAGTGCAAGCGTAGAGCAGATGTTTCAATCTTCATGGATTGAAGGCCTTCCTAGTACGGTACATGAGTAACCATAATTGGAAGACCTTCTAATCCCCTCTCTTTTCTACACCACTCCTTATTGTTTAGCCTTCTTGTTTTTTATTGAGTGTTATACATATGTGGTATTATTGTATTGTTATGTTTGTTTTTTGGGTTGTGTGTGCTAATAAATTGAATTTGAATTGAATCTAGACCAGAGGTCTCCAAACTGCGGCTCGTGGGTCAGATCCGGCCCGCGATAGTTAAGACTCCTTCCTATATTTATTGTTTTACCAGTTAATGTCTCTATTATTTCCCCAGTTTAATATTTCTATTGCTCAATATCATATATCAAGTACCACGATAGCATCAATGTATAATTCAACTATCAACTCTTGGATTTCTTGTTCCATAAAACAATCTGCGTTATTAATATTGTCGTTTTATTGTAAATTTAACGACTTGCAGTCAAATTTAATTGTGCATAAATACAAACAATAATTTTATAAAACCAAAGTAGGCTACAAATAAGAATTTTATTTGTTCACAATTAAAATTGACTGCAAGTCGTTAAATTTGCTATAAAAATCAATATCGACTATCAAATTTAGCAAGATTGCTCAATGTGAATACTCAATAATATTGTTCCAGAAATTGTAGATAATAGCCAATGTCGTAGCTATGGGAGCATCAGGGTAATAAATTAACTGCATTCTTGGGGAAGTGATAGCCGAGTGCCGTAGCAGATATCTGTTCAATCAGAGATAAGCTACAAAACTACTGGGCGCTCTTTGTTAGGGTGACCGATTGGACTGGCCAGCAAAAAAGACTCTGTTCTCTGCTGTGAAATCACTTCCCGGTGGTTCGGAGCCCACCTAAAACTGTAGGTCCAACTCATCAATCACCATCATCCAACTCGTTACCCAGGTCTCAGACCTATGTGGGCTTTATCCTCCAAAAAAGATCAATTTTATTTTGTCTTGTACTAAAATTTTGTCTTATATTTTGTCTTCCTGGTGGTTCGGAACCCACCTACAATTGTAGGTGCAATCATATCATCATCAATCATCCCACGTGGGTAATTAATTACCTATGCACAGGACTCAGACCTATGTGGGCTTCATCCTCCGAAAAAATGAAAAAAAAAGAATTCACGCATAGACAAAGTGAATCTTTAAAAAGCATTAAGAAACATCTTTTGACAAAAAGTCAAGAAATATGTTCGGATTTACTAAAAGTGTGGTTTTAGAGGGATTATTTCATCAAACTTTTCCGGAGGAGTACCCCCAAAACCCTCTTTTAAATAATCTTTTAAGTACACGTTACGGTACATCAATCAGTTGAAGTGTGGAATAAAAAATAGCACAGTGATGATAGTTTCAAATGTTTTTAGTGAAGCAATGATAGTCCAGATCTCTCATTGATTGACAATGATGCAAGAGTTGAATAAAATTTACTTTGACTCAAAATGTGGGTTAAATTTTTTAAAGCTATCCGGGGGAATACCCCAAATATCCCTTAATAATTCATAGCCTTATGAATCTTGAGGAATTTATTGTTAGGGGGCTCTTTCCAGTTTACTTTTAATTTACCATTTATTGTGACTTTCCTCCACAATAGACTATATGGCTCCCCCCCCCCCCCCTCCAAACAGACTTAGTTACGCAACTAATAATAGTAGAAAAATGAAAACGGTTTCACCCCTCGGAAACTGGAGTATAATTTTGGCCCTGAGGCTGGAAAGTTTGGAGACCCCTGATCTAGACTGTTGTTAACTGAGCTCTCTATCTATATATAGTATTCTACTTTTTTACAGGCCTTAAGTAAATTATAATTTCTTCTTGAACATTATAATGATCGTTCAACCAATAATTTTTATTAAAAATACAAACAATATTTTCATTTATCCATAATTGAAAAAGTGTTCAAAACAATAATAATTATTATCTAAGCTTACTTACTACTAATTAAGATTTTTTGTCTTATGAATATAATTTTTTCAGTCCTTAATCCAATTGTTCAATACTTAGTGAATTTGGAATTATTGACTAGGAATAAGACCATCAAAATTGTTTAGCTCTGTAGTATAAACACTACAACTTTAAACACGGTTCCCTACAAACTACGTAGTATCTATGCTACAAAAGCTTATGCAACTAGCTTAATAAAAACGAGTAATCCCGTGTTATACATGTTCTATGTAGGCTACTATTATATATTTTAAGCCAAGTTGTATTTACTGTCTGAATTTAAAGTTTTCTTATTAGTGAATAACAATGCACAATCAACATAGGTACTAAATTCCATAAATCACACCCACCAAGACTTTTACTACTCCTAATAAAAGCTAATAGACCGATATTGGTTTCTATGATAATTTTTTTGACAGCTCCCTAACTTCTGCTCATAAGACAAGACAATAAGATTCTACATAAAATACTATATTATTAGATTATAAAAATGTCTACTTAGAGAATGACTATTATTGAGACTCAATAATAAGATAGTTTGAAGTAACTGACAATTTAACAAACTGACAAATATATACAGAAACAGAATTTATTAATTTCGAATTCCTCAAAATGCTATTATAATTTATACTGAAGACTTTCGCAATGGCGGACATTGACAACAGCATTGAATAGCTCAAGTAATAGCTTTATTAATTCGAAATTAATAAGTTCTGTTTCAATAATAAGATTGTATTATGAGGATAAAAACCACAAAACATTCTAAAAAAGACTTCATTATTCTATCAAGACTCCAAAACCATAAGTGATTCTCACTGTAAAATCCTATTTATTTATTGGACAATGACTAGGAAAGTACGATTTGACTCTCAATCTCTATTAATAATGATGAAAAATAAAAAAATGATTCAGTCATTCTTTAAACTCTTTAGCAGAACACGGGAAATATTTAAAGCTGTAGCAGTAATCAATAACTGGGCCTATAGAAAAATAATCTACGTTTTTTTTATGTTAGCGAACTGTATAGTACCGGTAGTAATTTGAGTAGATGAAACTGTTTCAAGTAGTGCCCCGTTATGCAATGTTATCAGTATCTCAACAGAGCTTTCATAGAATTAACTAACAAAATGAGTGATAAGAGAAATGTCCTTGACATATTATTCATTACTTCGTGGTTTTCAATAATAATTTCAAAAAACGTGATAACTCAATTAGTTTTCCAATTTTACTCACTTTTGAACCGATTTGATTTCCACACTGCCCAGCCTGTAGATGCACAATTTCTCGCATGATTTAGCGTTGAGCGTTCGTCGGAAATAAAAACTGAAAGCTGACCTAAAAATATCGTTTGTTGACAGCGTAGAGGCTGAAGCCAAACTGTGTCCCCTCGCGTCTAGTACACTTCGACTGTGATCTCACTTCTGTAAGTGTGTGCTAGTGTGAACAGTCTACACACATTTAAAAATACTTCTTTATAATTAGCACTCCTCAGAAAATCTACCAACTCTTGGAGACAAGTTCTGTTTGCGCACTTCCTCTTTTGAAAGAACACTTCTTGAAAATATTCGTGCTCCCCCCAAAAATAATTTGACAACAATATACAAACTACTTAGCTATTATTATTTTTTTAATACTGTGGGTTAAGTGGAGGAGGTGGCTCTTATGCCTCAACTTCGCCCACAGCACATGTTAATTGTAAAGTACTTCAATATAAGACAATTATCTATCTATCTATCTGTCTACTTTCAGGAACTGACTTTTTCTAATTCAAACTATGTACTTCTTCATGTAACTCATGCACTTGTAAAGATTCTGTAGGCTGTTACAACTGTTTTAATTCCTTCTATTTTTTGAAAAACGAAGCCTTAGAAGTGCTTTACAATCGACCAATGTAGTTTGAGATGGTTTACTGTATACGGTATATAGTTAACAAAAAATGATTATGTAACACTTGAATGCACGTGTAATTTTATTTCGCTCTACATGTATTACGTAATCGAAAAATATCTATTACACTGTATTAAAAAGTAAATTACATTGTATTTCTTTTTAGTTAACTTATAGTTTTACATTCATAGAACTGTAGTTATTATTTACTCACTAGAACCTCCCGTTTCAATCAGAAAAAATAGATGAATAGAAATACAGTGTCAGTTTCAATGTACGATTCAAATCCCTAGTTTTATGATGTTGAAGATCCATCTTGTTTCCACTAATATGTAATATAAACTTGAAAAAAAAAACTTTTAAATGGAAATTAACTCACGTTATGGCGTGACGGCCGTTTCGCTCTGTTGTCTAGAGCATCGTAAGACGACCCACAGTACACTGACTTAAGGTATGAGTTTGAGGGTTATGTATGTTGGAATGGTGATGGGGTGGGGGGATGAGTAGGCGGGAGGTTTGAAATTGGGATTATTTTGTCAAATAGAGTATGTGAGAAGAAGTTAAGTTGATCATTTAAAATGTTGTCAGGTTGCTGCTTTGCATGTTTGTAAATCTCATATTGTTCTAAAACATTGAGTTTCTGGCTTTTGTGAGTGAAGTGTAGTGTGTCTAAATTAGTGTCAATGTCTGTATAACTGCTCTAGACAACAGAGCAAAACGGCCGTCACGCCATAACGTGAGTTAATTTCCATTTAAAAGTGAGTTTTTTTCAAGTTTATATTCCCTAGTTTTAGTTCAAAAAATAGTAAATAAACAGAAATAGTGTCACTTTTTCAATGCTTCAATGAGGTTGTTTATCAAGTAGTATTTATTTTTTTTTTTTTGAGGATGAAGCCCACTTAGGTCTGAGACCTGTGCGTGGGTAATGAGTTGGATGATGGTGATTGATGAGTTTTGGACCTACAGTTTTAGGTGGGTTCCGAATACTTACTTACTTACTTACTCATAGAAAATATCACAGATTTATGTGGTCCAAAAAATGTTCACATCAATTCCCAAAATCAGATTTTTAATGTAAGATTCAAATCTCTAGTTTTAGTTGAAAAGTAGTAGCTTAACAGAAATACATTGTCAATTTTGATGTAACTTATTGATAAGATTGTTCATCAAGTATTTCGCCATAGAACACATAACAGATTTATATGTGACCCAAAAAATGTTCAGATAAATTCTCAAATTCAGGGTTTTAGAAGTTTAAATAATTATTATATTTCAGCACTTCATGGAAATTAGTGAACGAGTAATTCCTTCTATGAGGCATTTTTCAAAGATGACCAACAATGGTTCCAGTGATGGAATACCAATGACCAGTGACTGAAATTTGTCTCATAAACTACATCCAAATGCATGAGTTTTTCATCTATTTTAATTTTTGCATTGTTTTTGTATGGTCTATTTATCTAAATAATATTCCAGTATTTCAAAGTTATTAAATACTAATAGAAATCCCCACAATAGAAAACATACATAATAATATTGAGCCCAATTAATTTGAATGAAACTGTTAATTTAAGTACTGTATAAGTATGAAGTCGAATTAATTTCTGTGTCTTAAAAATGTCACGTCAACAAGACGGCACCAAATGTCACGACTCTATTTGCGCCAGGCCTGAGTCAAGTCACAGAAAATTAACATTCTGAATTAAAGCAGAAAAGTAAAATGCTTGAAATTTGGTATCCATGACGAACTGCGCGTATCACTAATAAATTATAAGAAATTGCACGACTATGCAGTCAAATATTTGAGTAGAAAATTAAAAAAATTCACTCACTCAGCAGAAGGTCATTTTGGATGAGCACCGATGACGAACCCACGCGGTCAGAAATGGCCATGTGCTCAGTGAGTAAAGTATTCTGATGTTAAAGATCCATCTTGTTTCCACTAATTTATAATAAAAACTTGAAAAAACACTTTCAAGTGGAAATTGTGACTCACGTTATGGCGTGACGTCTGTTTCACTCTGAAGTTAGGAGCATCGTCACAGTAAACTCTCGTGTACTTTCGTAAAAGTGTGTTTTTAGTTTTTATTAAAATATTCTAATTTTCTACTCAAATATTTAACTGCATAGCCGTTCAATTACTTGTAAAATTCTAAGGTAATTACTAGTAAATGGCCAAAAGCACAACCATTGATTGGTATTTAATGCTTTGATATGTTCATGGTTTATTCTATATATATTTTTATTATCAAATTTTTATTGCGAAGTATTGTTTATTGAAGAACTGAGTCTCTACTTTAATTTTCAGAAATTTTGAAATTCCAATTTACATAAGTAAGTGAAATATATAACGTTTTTCGTTTTTCAAATATTTTTGAAAATTGACTTTCTATATCGATTAATATTGCATTTTATATTTCAGATTGGAGAAACAAATTCCCATTCATCTTGTTATCTTTACTTCAATTAATTTAAAAGATCTGAAATCAATGTAAAACAACAAAACTCAATTGGTATGAAGTATATATAAGTCCATCTACTTTATACTCACTAAACAAGGATACTGAGTAGAAAGGTTTCTTTATAAGGATAAGTTACACATTTATCAGTTTCAAAAATAATTATTTTTTAATGCAGAAGAGGTCTCAAATATACAGGTAGAAAATACTTTTATTCCTACTAGTTTCATTTTACCTTTGTAAAAAGCTATTATTAATATTCTAATTATTATTTCATAATAACACGCGGTTCAAATTTGATAGAAACCTTGAGTTGGGACTTTGAACGCGTGCTTAATAACGGGTTTGTAAACTTCCACAAAATAATTTAAGTTAACTCTCATTTATCTTTCATGAAAGTTGGAGATTTCACAGGATAAAAATAGTAAAAGATGAGAAACCAAAAAAGAAATGGATTATCATAATTATTATTTTGTTGGATTTAATTAACTACCGGCCTTCCTTTTACACTTCCTCTTCATTTATATTTTCACTTTCTAAATTATTTTACTATTTATACTCAATTCTTCTTTTGTATATTTTCTTAGGCCTAATATCTTTTTTAGGTCTAAAGAGTCACCCACAGCCTGAATCAGCTATAAAGGGACATTACACGAAGCAAAAAAAATATTGCTTTTATATTTTTGTAACAATAGATCCTTGTTTTTAAGAGTAATCAAAGCACGGTCCACAATGGGTCCAGGTGATTAAAAAAATAATCTGATTAAAACAAAATTAGAATGGTGCAGTGCAATAAGAGATAAGGGAATGGAGGTCAATGTCAAGAAGAGCAAAGTCATGAGGGCAACAAAGGATCAGGGAAATGCAGAGCCGGAGGTGGAATGGAATGGAAGATTACCAAAGGGTAATAACTTTGAAACAATGAAAGGGTGAATAACTTTGAATACCTGGGAACAGTCATATCAGCAGATGGAGAGGTTGATGAAGAGATCAATAACAGGGTGCAAAAAGCCAATCAGGTATATTACCAGTTGAGTAGAAGCATACGGCACTAGGAAAAGACGAGAGATAGGCCAGGAAACAAAAATGAAAATTTACCAGGCAGTATATAAACCTATTCTACTCTGTGGAATGAAATGCATGACCCTATTGGATAAACATAAAAGTAGAATTACTTCTGCAGAAATGAAATACCCAGGGGTTAATTTCAGTGGGAACGCAAGGGAACGACGTTCCCTTACCTCCCAAGAGTACCGGAACGCAAGGGAACGCACAGTTTGCGCCAATCTGACTCCAAAGGTGTCTCATCTCGCTATTTATTCAGCCTTAAAGACTGCGTTCACACTATTCTCACTTTCTGCAGCAGTTTTCACTTTCTGAGCACATTGGGAAACCGTGTTAGATAAGAAAAGCTGTTCAGAATGTCCTCACGCAGACGAGCTGAAAGGTTTTGTGGGCAGCTAGCGCGCTGAAAGAATCTGCAGTGATAGAATTTATGACTCATATACTCTCCACCGAAACCTAAATCACGTAAAAATGGAGATAGAGAACTTGTGATTTCAGATTCGGATTCAGCGTTCTAATTTAAAATTATTAGGTTATCAAACCTTTTTATTTTTCTGCCTGTTGTCCTTTCTTTTCCTTTATTCTTTTTTAAGAAGTGAGTTTATTTTGAAGGTATAAAAATTGTTCTGTAATTTTTAAGATAGGCGAAATGTTTTTGTAAAATATAAAAAATTACAGTTCAAGCTGTGACGTTAAAAATAGACAATAAGCAAGACTTGGACTTATTTGTTTTTCAGAAAATATTCAAAAACATCAGTCTGTTTACGTATTGATATTGTTACGGGTTCTAATAGCTAAAATAAGGCTGGCAACACTAAAGTTCACACTTGCACTTTATTTACACAAATTAGTCTATTTACACAAATTAATTGTAAGTTCAATTAATTAAATAAGACAGATCATCAAATGACAAGCTAATAGCTATTTTCAGTAATTATTTACAAGAATTAATGAATAAGTAATTACAGGCTGATCAATAACAAAAGAAACAAGAATCCAATAAACTGTACAAATGAATAATTAATTACAGGCTGAACAATAATAAAAGAAACAATAGTCGAATAAACTGTACAATAATGCAGAAATAAATTATAAAAAAGAGCAACTAATCGCTTACAAAAACACAGTCCAATTCGTTATTTGACAGTCCCAAATAATATCACTTAACACAACGTCTTTAATCTATTAGTAAGCTGCATAAACAGTAAACACTTGTCTCTGCACTTGACACTGTCTAAAGACTGAATAAAGCACTGTTTACTCCACTGGCACGAGATCTGTAATACAATCTGTCACACAGGTTTGTAGAACATAACTGTCACGCAAGCTTTTGTAGAACTCACTCTCTGGTTCATGTGGACTCCTTTATATAGCTGTTGTAGTTGTATAATTCCAAGAATTGGAGGTCACTAGACGCATCAAGAATCTTCAAGAAACATGATCTCGATCGTTCCAGAAATCTGAAGAAGTCTCGAGAAATCAATTGGGTGAGAGAGTTGCAGACTTGAAGAATAGGAGTGAGAAAGACATTTAATGAGTGAGAACGAAAGGAATAAAATTGCAGCTCTGTCTGTCCGGGAAAACAATGGAATGATTTAAATAGAACAAGTGCGTGACTAACTGCCTGTTTGCTTTCGTAACAATATGTATTATTACTACTGTACTGTATATAAATAAAAATGTAAATATGTATTTATTTGTTTTTACTTCACCATTCATTAAAAAAAACTATATTGGTTTTGGTTATTGTAAGTTTCATACAAAATGGTTGGTGCAAATCAAAACAAGTTTATACGAAATTTAGAATAGGTACTGAGATGTTAACGTGGAGTGGCTGGGGTGAGGGAATGTTTAACTCTCATTAGAAAATAGAGAGGGTGGTTTATAAGAATAAATGAGCGTTCCCACACCTAAAATTTTAGAAATTAAGCACTGATGATAACTAAGGAAAGTTGTTGGAAAAACAAGAAGGGACAGAGTAAGAAACAATGTAATCAGAGAGACATTGAAACAGGAGGAACTGATTAATACGGTACTCTTGAAAGAAAGACATTAGGATGGTATGGACATGTAACTCGTATGAGTGAGGAACGAAAGGCAAGGTTGATGATGAAGGCTAAACCAGAAGGAAGACGAGGCAGAGGGCGACCACGACTGGAATGAGTATGTTAACATAGCAGCGGGAAGGGGAAAACCGATGAATGAGGTTAAAAGAATGGCACAGGACAGAGTAAGGTTTAGAGCAGTGATTCCCAAAGTGGTCCATGTGGACCCCCTGGGGTCCACGGGGACCTGCCAGGGGGTCCATGTCAGTGAAAAATAAAATTGGGGGTCCATAATATGTTGATGGGGGTCCACAATAGCGAATGTCTTTGGATCGGGGCGTGGTATATGCTATGTACAATCTAATATCAAAACTTACACTGTATTTCTAAGTAAATTAGGATTTTTACTCACTTATACTGGAGATACTTAAGGTATGCATTCCACTTCTAAACAAAATCTCCATCAGCCTAGAAGTGAAATGCATCACTCTAATATCTCAAGTATACGTGAGTAAAAATCATAATTTAAATAGGAATAATACAGTGTCATTTTTTATATTAGATTGTTTGTCAAGTTTTTCGTAATGGAAAACATCACAGAGTACCAGTAGGCTACTTATGTACTTGTATAATACTGTTATACGTACATGCAAGCAAGCATTATATCTATTTGAAATAATAGCACTTTCTATGAAAACATTTTTAAATCAGAGAATTCATAATTAGTTTTCTTATATTTGAACATTATAAAGGCTTCACTGGTAGGTGACTAAACAGCTCAGGTTTACCAAATATGAATTTCCGTTTTTAGTTGTATTATTATGAGAAAAAAAAGCCCCATACCCTTCAATTATCTTCTATTATATTTTAAAACTATTAACATTTACTGGTAGGTCACTAAACAAGTCAGGTACTTCAAATTTCAAGCAATTTTCAGCAATATTGTTATGAGCAAAAGTCGCCCCATATATTTTAAAGTTATAAACAAAAGGAGCCTCGTATTTATATTTGAATGATATTCTATCATATTTCAAAAAGGAACGTTTATTGGTAGGTCGTCACTCAACAACTTAGGTAGGTACCAAACTATTCAAGTTATTTCAGGTTTATTATTATGAGGAAAAGGAGCCTAATGTATTTAAATGATCAAACCATACCGACTTTCTAGCAAGCTCTTGCTTATTCAATTAATAATTGTTCAAAATTATTCTGATGGAAAACAAATCTGTGCACAATAAATTACATTTATTTCGAAAATAAATTCTAGCTATAGTATTAGTGTTTAGTTTTTATTTTCCACATTGACAAGAACTTCTAATAAGGTCTAATAAGCTTCCTTTTATTACTCAATGTATTTGATAATTTTAAATCGAACTAGAAATCTTAGTAGTCTATTCAATTCTAATAAATTTGTTCTTATCTCTTTTGATTAACTTTTTTGGAGTCAATTTTTAATATTCTTGTTTTTTTATGGAACACTCCATTACTGTCATTGGCGTAGCGACGGGGGGGGGGGGTACCAGGTTACAACCCCCCCCTTTAGCCTGTGAAAGAGGCCCCAAAAATGAGTAGGGAGGCACCAATAAAAATACGATAATATCGGTTACTGGAGGTGAAATAAAGTTTTCATATGTGATGAGTAGCTTAAATAGTGTTACAGCTAGAAAAAAACTAAAATTTTAATACTTTAATTAACTTAGAGCTATAGAGGAGATGAGGCGAACAAGGCAAGTTTTCTTGGGCCTCAACATCAATGGGCCACATAATTTTACAATATTAATGTAAGCAAATGATAAAACAAAAATAAAATAAGGAGCCCCAAATTGTACAGCTAGGGGCCTCCAGGGCCTCTTTTTTCCAGTTTGGACCTCTAGAGGCGCCTTAGAAGCCTAACACCCTAGAGGCCGCATGCCCTACGGGCACGTTTTTATTGCCAGTATAGTCATGCAAAGTAGAGATTCAAGTAGGCTGCATCTAGAATATTTTCAAATTTCAACGTTTATACATAAGAGTCCCCTTATGCCTCAGCTTTGGGCCTTCAAAGACCCCACGATGCTGGTGGATCCCAGTAATTTTGGAGCCCCCAAACATGGGTTTGAATTTCCCCAGACCACTTGAATGAAGTTGACACAGTAGGCTTGAAAGGAGGAAAGGACTCTTAATATTTTTGCAGACGGGCTTCAAATGCTGATTTTTGTTACTGTTCAGATCTGATACCCCAAAGAGTTTTATTGTGATTGTGAAATTTGTCACGCCATGGATCAATCAACAAATAATATGAGGGTTGATAGCCATAAAAAAAAACTAAAAGTTGCACTTTCAAGAACTTGAGAACAATTTTTTTCAGAATACCCAATGTTTTGAGGTTCTGTCACCATCTACTTATATACAGTAATTACAAAATTACTATAAGTTAAAGTTTTGAATTGGATGTGTTATTAATTCATTCGCTATTTGCAAGTAGAACCAAGTTCCATTCAAAGTCATAATAATTTTCATAGTTTTACACATTTTAAATACTGGTATTCCAATATTAGTGAATAGTTCAAAAGATTACACAAAAATAGAAGAGAAGTTTATTTCTCTCTCTGGTGCCACTCAGTACCCTTTTCCCTAGCTTCCACAGCTTTTTCGACGAATGGTTATCAGTTGGCTTACATTCGAATTTTATCTTTAAATTGAAGAAAAAATTCAAATTAGTTAAAACAGATTTTTTTGAGTACAGAAGGCAACTAGGCATAGCTTCAAGACTAACTAGCATAGCAATGCTAGTTGGGAAATCGAGTCATTAATTGAAAATTGGTGTTTAGGTGAAGGTGTAAGGGAGCCTCCAACCTCAACTCTGTCCCGGGCCACTAAAATGTCTCTGGGTGGCCATGATTATAATAATAATTTGAAACCACTATAACTTGATAAATTGGCTTTATAAAGGTAGTATTTTTTAGATTTTATACATTAAAATTTGTTCACAACTAATCATTTAACTTACAATAAACGAAAAGTGGGTTCAAGTTCTTAGGCAAACAATTCATAAAAGCAGTGATTTATTGAATTTAAGCTTTCACTTTACCCAATTTATAAACTCCATTTTAATGGCTACTCGTATAAAATTACTGATTTTGAGTCTCAAATCAAGCTCTCAGCATCAAAAATTCAAAAAAAAAAAAATTAACGAATGGACTAATGCTTTTCTAGACATGAGTAGAATCTCTTGGGATACGAATTTTTCCGGGGGAGGATCCCCGGGCCCCCCTTACAATAGGGGGTATTCCATACACCTTAGACCCCCCGGGGGCCCCCAAATCTCCAATAAGCCCCCCCATTAAAAGATTTTCGCTACGCTACTGATTACTGTATCTGTATCGCCCTTTTGTCACAAATTTGATGCAATATTCTAAAAAGGTAAATTGAATTCATTGTTATTATTTTCCACCTCCTCTCCTCAATTCTCTCTCTATCACATTTCATTAACAATGAGTGTCGTGTTTGCCCACATTGAGCAGCCTTGCTGATTTTAATGCATGCGAATGTTGCAATTACTACAAAGGACACAATGTTGATAAAATACCGGCCGTTATACTTCTTGGGTTCTATTAATACTATTTCACTATAAAAAAAACAATACGTCATACTATTTCATTATTTCAATTCAAATTAGATTATATTACAAAAATGTATGTTTATGTGCTTTTTAATGTTTTCTTCACCACAATTTGAATTGGTTACTGTGAGCAGTAGTAACCTACTTCATCAGCTTTAAAAACACATTTCAACTTATAGTTTTAAAAAAAGTAATTACATTTATGCAGGGGGTCCACCCAAAACCAAAAATCATGGCAAGGGGTCCATGAGGCAAAAAAGTTTGGGAACCACTGGTTTAGAGAGTGGTTGAAGGAGCCCGACGCTTAGCGGCATAAGGGATAGAGAAAGAAGAAGAAGGTCCTGTTCGTAACAGTGACCGATTAGATTGGCCAGCAAAAAAGACACTGTTCTCTGCTGTAAAATCACTTCCCGGTGGTTCGGAACCTACCTAAAACTGTAGGTCCAACTCATCAATCACCATCATCCAACTCATTACCCACGCACAGGTCTCAGACCTATGTGGGCTTCATCCTCCAAAAAAGAAAAAGAAGATGGCCATAAAACCCATAAAGTATTGTTATGGGTTCTGTGTCTAAAATAACGCTGGTAACACTTAAATTTATCACTCACACTTTATTTACACATATATATAATCACAACACTCACTGATCAGTAATGTCTTACAGAAAAATAAGCAATTAAAAACAGATAAATCGATATTGTTCAACTAATAAAGAGATTTCAATAAACTGTACAAAAATCAATCACTAAAAGTTAAAAGGCCGATCTAATATGAAATATTAATTGTACAATAAACTGTCCAATAATATTCAAAAAGAAACGTCGAAAAAGAACAATTAACTTATGTAGCACTAGTCCATAATACAATAAAAACTATTTAGTAGCTCACTGGTATGAATTAAACAGGAAAAATAATTATCACTATAGGCACAGAGAAAGAATTATCACTATATAGGCACAATATATAGAACTGACACTACTTGTTTATCACGAAGAATTTCAAACAAGACTGAACTAATTTACAAAAGTCTCCCTCTATTTATATAATTTTTCATAATTGAGATATCTCTCGATTTTTCTACCAACTTCTACAGATTTCTAAAATAAACAATGAAAGGCCTTCCACACCTTCCACAATATTCGATAAGATTCCATTAATGTCTAATAAAACAATCAGAACATTCTACAAAGTGCACAGTAAACACCATAAAAGTGTCAAAAGCAGAGTAATTAATTGCTTAGAAGTAAACATTTACATAGCAGATAACGCCGAGAACCACTTCTTTCTCTCAATTCTCACTACATTACTAATACTTGCTTCAGCAGTACATATACTAAATACTTGCTTCGGCAGTACATATACTAAATACAAGTCGTACAGAAATAAGTACACATGTAGAACAGTTTTCAATCATTTTAAATACTTGTCACTGAAATATTATTTTTTCTATGAAACTACAACTTTGAAATACATGTTGAATGTTATGTTATTTTCGCTCAACATATTTTTTTCCCCCAGGGGCCAGGGGGGAGCCGCGGCCCCCCCTTACCCCTTATGTGGTGGCGCCCATGACCTGTACATCATTCTAATTGATATCTCTAAAAGTGATATTTTCGAATAAACCAATTATCTCAATGTATTTGTCCCAAAAAATAAAAAATGATAAGCCCAAAATCGCTCTTTACGGTGTTCACTTTAAAAAACTCAATATTTATACGTTCCAATTATTCAATACCTAATAATTTTGAAATCTGTGATGTTTTCCTTGACGTAATACTTAATGAACAATCTAATATTAAAACAGACACTGTATATCACTTTTAAATAATAAAACATTATTTAAAAGTGATATTCAGTGTCAGTTTTAATATTAGAATAATTTTGATTTTCGTAGATCAACAATTCATTGTTCTATAGATTTGTCTGAATTTTTTTCATGAATCTCATATTTTTCCTACATACTACACTGAAAATCTAATAAGATTAATTCTAAAATATTGTTTGTCGGTATTGTAAGCAATTGAACTTATGGCGCCAAAGATAATGTTATCGATAGTCGATATACAGTGTAGATCGAAAGCGTCGATATACTAGAATCGACTGCTCATGCATTTGTGTTATTGTAATTTGTTGGTTATGAAGACCATCATCTCAAGGTCTCAAGGAATTGCCGCCTTTTGTTCTTGCTCGCATTCTCAGATTTATGATTATTTAACTGGCTATTTTTTGTTAATTTCCCATATAAATTCCAAGGAAATGAACTTTTTATTAGCCGTTAATTCCTGTAGATGATTATTTCAAGAAATTGACTTTTAGGAATTAAATAACTACGTTGTGGTTGCACCTAGGCAACAGTATTTTGTTTTTCAAAGATTGTGAAATCTTATCTTATCAAAGCAGATTAGATTTTGTTTCTCTGCACAAGTTGTTTCTCTGCATCCAAAGATGAAGAAATTCAGTGTAAGTGTTCATTGACCTTATTAAAAAAATTAACTTTAATGCTACAGTATTTTGAACGATATGCGTTAACTAAAAATAAGTAAGTTGCATTCGTTTTGTCTGTGAGTAAATCCAGGAAAGAAATCAGCAACTTGTCAGGTTTCCTTAACAATTTTAGAGATTGAAGATTTTTTCATTCTAATAAGATATCCTGCATGTAGTGTTTCTTATCGTTATTATTTATCATTCCACAGGTTCCTGCTAAAATGTCTTCAAGCCAAGGACAGAAGTAAGATGAGTTATTTATTTTTCAATTTAGCCTTAGTTTTTAGTTAGCCTTCATGTAATGATATTACTGAAGTCCATAGTCATATACATAGTTCTACTAGGAGTCTGTCTGTTAATTTCTACAGTTGGCCTACTCTAGTAAAAATATCCAAATACAGTTAATTTTTTATCCATTTATTGATTTCAGTGTACTTTTTGCTTGCATAAGTCAGATCTTATAGTTAATTGATTCCTTGATTATCAAATTAGTAACTTCAATAAATAAGCTAAAGATGAAGTAATTTAGTATTAGAAGGTTAGGACAATCTGATTGTAAGCCTTTAGCCATTCAGCTACAATGAAAGCCTATTCAATTGTAAATTTTAGCTTAAAACTAACTTATAATTTTTCAGTTTGTCCTATTATTGCACTTTAGTTCGTTTCGAATCATTAATAAATTGTTTATGCTGTTATTTTCTATTTCAATTTTAATTGCGCCTCAAATGTTTGTGGAAATTTTTTTAAACTAATTGAAGCGTATGCTATAGAAGCTATAACTATAGCTATAGCTTTTAAACTATAGCTGAAAGCTGAAATATCAGTTGAAGATATTGTAATTACTGAGTATGAAAAAACTAGAATTTCACCAGAATCTCAATAATTTCAGGAACTCAACTATTTGTATTCGACAACACTATCCCTTAGAAATAGAAAACTACCATTTACTCAATGGCATGCTAAAAAGACTTCTAAAATTGAACTAATCGTTTCTATCTCTATAACAAACATGGACGTGGCGCAATATTCATACAACGTTAACAAATTGCATGTCACGTAATTACCATGTATTGAATTCGTTAGGTTGGAAAAACAAGAAAGCCATGTAGAAATATTTTGTGCTTCAATCAAGTATTTTTGCATAACTTTCAAACATCTAATTTAATCAGTTTTAGAAAAAATGAACTGTCCTGAGAAATGTTTGATTGATGAAAGGTACAAAAGAGCGGTGAATTGTTTACTCTTAGCTCCAGCTCACTGAATATCGAAAAAGCAGCAGAATGATATATGCTAGGTGAATCTCAGATTATGTATGACTCATTATTATTATTATGCTTTTACGGCCACAGGGGACCACTTTAAGTTCTGACATGGCTAATTCTTTCGCTTCTTCCAGATGTTGTGAAGCGGTTATACAGTTCTTCTTGTGCTTCTCTTTTCTTTTGCCAGTAGTTCTTTAAGGCTACAGATCTTCCTAGCCTCTCTGCATCCGATATCACCTGAATATCTGACTCCTTAGGCCTATATAATTTATAATTTCTATATATTTATAACTTGAATCTATATTGGGCTGAGTGTTATTAATAATGTATAATCTAAATGTTCTGTATCAATTGTGTAGGTTGAAAGCAAAGAAAACTTCAACTCCAGAAAAAGATACGAATGAAACACTGCTGTGTGATCTGTCAATGATAACTCGCCCTCTGGATTTGAGTGAGTGATCATCACATTTTCAGAAGTTTTTTAATATTCTCTAATAATATATTTCAATTATATCTTTCAATTATTTTTTATAACTGCATGAGTTGTTAGCTTAGAGCAGTGTAGATTCTATCTACACGATCTTTTGAAGCAACTCTATTGCTCTAGAGCAGCTAGACGAGCTTTTGAAGCAACTCTACTCCTCTCGCAGTACGTTTAGCTAGAATTTACACTGCTATAAGGCCTAAAGGGTTGATTACATTGGGATAGTTACTCGCTAAGCGAGTAGCGAGTAGGACGTTACTGACCGACCGTGCTACAGCAGCTCAGCACACCAAGCCAAATTATATTGAAAAAAATATTTCTAGAATCACCCCCATACTATGGAATTTCTAAGACAATAAATGATATTGCAACACAAAATTAAAATATGAAGTTTACCAACAATTATTCAATGAAATTTCATCAAAACAATATACAATATATCTCATCTGAAGTGTTATGCTGGCAGCCTGCGTGATTAAGTGTCGGCTTTGGCCACAATAATATTGTATTTTGGTGTTGGCTACTCTGCCAGCGAGTATAAATGTGACCAAATTCAAAGTAGACAGGCTCTCAACTTTGAATTTGGTCACATTTATACTCACTGGCAGAGTAGCCACACCAAAATACAATATTATTGTGGCCAAAGCCGACACTTAATCACGCAGGCTGCCAGCATAACACTTCAGATGAGATATATTGTATATTGTTTTGATGAAATATTATTGAATAATTGTTGGTAAACTTCATATTTTAATTTTTGTTGCAATATTATTTATTGTCTTAGAAATTCCATAGTATGGGGGTGATTCTGGAAGATAAATTTTTAATATAATTCGGCTTGGTATGCTGAGCTGCTGTAGCACGGTCGGTCAGTAACGTCCTACTCCCTACTCGCTTAGCGAGTAACTATCCCAATGTAATCAATCCTTAATTGATGCCATAAATGTCGTTCTAGCGCTCTATGTTCAGTCACACACTATCTGGAAGTTTGTCTAGCCGGAATTTACAACGTTCTACGGTCTTGATTGGTGCAATTAGTGTCACTCTAGCTTTCGTTGTTTATCTGCTCTTTGTGCTGATTTTAATATCAGTGGATAGAGTTTGTGACGAGTTTTAAAAATTATAGTCATGTTCGTCGCTTCTCATAGAACACGGCTAGAGGTTATACCGCCTCTTTATATGTTTCCATTTTTCACTCCTAGATAGGAATTTGAATTCAATTTAGAGGATCTGACAATTTTGTTTCAAATATATTCTATGGTGATTGATAAGTCGTATTAAACAAGGACTTCAAAATGAGATACCATAGTTAAAAATACTGTATTGCCGGCTGTAATGCTATTCAATCACAAATGCAGTAGGCTATATTGGAAGAAATGTATAGGAAATAATTATATAGAAATAGAAGTAAGGAAGTTGTCTATTTGAGATTGTAATGAAACTGCTGAAACTATAAAGTCTAATCGAAGCAAATTTGATTTGACCAAAATTGTAACCAGGAATGTGTAGGGGGATGGAGATTGATAAAGACTGAAAAGATAAATACATTTCAGAAGTAGGCCTAGATCTACAATTATTTTTTCTTGGATCTCCAGTTTTGAATTGCTTGAAATTTTAATAAGAAAGAGACATTGAATTACTGTATTTACCTTTAGAGTTACTGCAAAAAAAGTAAATCTTAGAAGTTTAGTAATTCCATATGTTTCTTGGCGTTTTACCAGCTCTTGAATATTATGAAATCTGAATAAGAAACTAATAAGTTTTCTATTGTTGCAGGCACTGCATCTAAAAAAGATCTAAATCCCGTAGCTACTGCACCAAAAACTACTCGTACTTCAACACGTACTTCATTAAAAATTGGTCATGCTACTCAGGCAGAATGCAAGGTATTTGCTACTATATCTATTCTTTATGATCCAGCTCAATTTCTTTCATACAACATTTCATTTTATCACAACTATTCTATAGTTTCAATAGTCTAGAATCTTCTTTCAGGAGACCCTGAGCTCATCATGCCTTCTAAGCCTCCAGATGCTAAAGGCAGTCTCTCCCTTTCTCTTAAGAAGCGGTTGCATTCAAAGAATGTGTGACAGGCATCATACCTTTCCAATCTAATTCTGATAAGAATTGGCAGAGATGGAAATTGATTTCTCCATGTCTTATGATATGCTAAGTTTTTGTGTTTTTGATCAGTACCGTATGGCAGTCAACGTCCTTCAACGTAAAATTGTCTAATGTACATTATTCTCTTGTTAATATTACATTGTTTGACATAATTATAATATCTGTCAATGAAAGAGAATACATAACGTTATAATATTATATCAACCAACTGAAACCCAGACAGAAGATATTTTGTTTATTTAAATAAACTGCCCACTAATAGTTCATTACTGTTTGGCAATAAATTACTGTAAGTTTATTACTGCTGACTTCTTTACTCACAGGCTATGCACACGTGAGGAAACTTCTTCAATATTTTGTAATTTGTGCTTTTTTATGAAGAAAAAATTATTTTCAATTTCGATGCTTTCCAATCTATTTCTGTAAGATGGAAAATAATATTGCCAGAGCTTCTGGTTATTCCAAAATACAATACATTATACAATGAAACAACTCGCTATTCAGAGATATCAAGTCAATGTGAGAGTTGTCACGATAGATAGTTCCGTATGTAGTTCAGTGAATTAATCGACTGAGAGAATCGATAGTTGATAGTCGTTCGATTTGTACTGAACCCAAAGCTAAACATAACCTATCGAGTATCGATTGCCTTAGTCGATTATTTCACTGGACTACATACGGAACTGCAACCGATTTTTCTAAGACAGCCACCGTGGCGTAATCAGTTGGAGCGCTTGTCTCTGATAATACTGGCTGGATGTTACTCCTGTAGTCACGAGTTCGATTCTCGTTCAACCTTGGATATTTTGTTTAATCATTCACCACATTACCCATGCACGAGTCTCAAGACTTATGTAGGCATCATTTGTAAAGAAAAATTTGTGTAGATTAATATTGGTATAACAAATCTAAAAATGGTTGATTTATTTAAAGCTACATAAGCAACTCATGCTATACTGTATGTTAGTATATAATATTGAATTGAAGCGTATGTTTAAAGCGATAAAAAATAGAACTCTATTACTGTACTCAGTGTGTCTAATAGGTCGGGAATTTTCATTTTTTTTTTTTAATTTGGTCGGGAAAATGAGAAAAGTGATTGTAACACGTATTTTGACATACTTTTGTTACGAGTGCATAATTAAATTGGCTAACAAGGAAACAAGAATAATTTGATGTGTAACTGGGAACAATTAGTCAATAAATTTTTGCAATAAAATAATCAAATGCCATTTTGTACATAGTATGTGTTTTGCTATTGTACTCTGATTCTCCATACCTTTAGTTCAATTTATTTGACCTTATATATTTTTTGTCCAAGGTTGTAAAAACTTTAATAAGGTAATTTAAACAAGTATAACGCATTTTTGCAAGCAACTGTTCAGTCTCAAGCTATCTTTAATTTTTTCTAAACATGAATATGATTGCAAAGCCAACTATGCCTTTTTTAATAAGTAAACCTCAAATTGTGTGAAATAGCCCTTTAACACCTTCGATTACTGCAATTATTCCAGGTGATAATGATGAAAGCTTACCAAAGAGACTTATAGAAAGGGCTCAGAACTCCCTGGGTTTAAAAATAATGTTATTTAGTAGAGCAAAATTTTAAACGATTTTCTCAAGTACAAGGTCTAAGTAAAATATTTAATGGCTTGAATTTCTAAACTGGCCTCTACTAATGTCAGAACAACATTCCTTAACAACTTGCAATATGTAACTACTTGCTATTTTGATGGAGTCATCAGCCTACATAGCCCTGAAGTGGGTGATATTCTTTTAATTGGCAGGTCAATTCCCCCGAAGGGTGGCTGTTACATTTTTTTGTGTTTTATAAGATTTTACTATTTTTGTGTGAAAAAAAGAAAGCAGATGAAATGTTCCAATCATCTAATCATTAGTGACCTCTTGTATACGCAGTAGCGGATCCACGGGGGGAGGGGAAATTCCTCCCCCCAAACGCAGAAGATAAAGAAAAAGAAGTGGAAGGAAAAGAGAGAAAAGTAGAATTCTTAACGAATGGAAAGAATAAAAAACAGTGATGAAGTGGAAAAGAGTTGACAATATGTTGAAGGATAGAAATTGGTAGGACAGAGATGAAAATTGAAAAATACAAAAAAGGGTAAAAGAGAAAAAAATGAGGATAATAAAGTAGAAGAAAAAAAGGAGAATTTTCAAAGCTGCTGACAAGGGAGGAAAATGAGACAGCAATGCCTAACCAACAATTGATTTTCTATTGCAAATTATTGTATACTTCAGTACTTGGTCTAAAAATGTTGCCAGTTCTGAAAGGTTTTTCTGGATTCTGCAGCTTATCAATACATGGCTGACGACTACCATGGCAGAAAAAGCAGACTTGTTTTATTAGCACTACTTTACATTCACTCAGATAATCACCCTAGAGCCTAGATCCTGGATCCTCAAAAAATTGTTGGGAGTTTTGGCTGATTACAGACTAATTTTTCAATTGCGAATAATATATGTAATTTTTCTTGTGAATTTAATTTTTCATTAACAGTTTGTGTAGTGGCATAATTATGGGAAGGAATCAGGGGGATATTACCAGCCAAAAAAATGGAATTTTTGAAGGCCATTGTGAGACAATTTTTGGCAAGAGTCAAAAAAGATGTCAGGAATCGCTTAAATGTTGTTTTGTATGAATTGTTATTTTAAAAACGTTTTCAAGGAGTACACCTAAATTTTTATAAATAAATGTTCAAGTATCCTACGGTACCCCAATCAGGAGCAGTGAGGGATCAAGTCTAGAAAAGTAGAAGCTTCAAGTAATTTCCCATCTCCCATTGACAATAATACAAGAACTAGATAAAATTTGCATTGACCCATAACGTGTGTTGAAGTATTAAGTTAGAAGAATTAATCCCTAGAATCACTTGAAATGTGGCTCTAGAGAGGTAATTTTCTCGGGGATTACCCCGAACCCCCGTTTTGGAATAAATAGCCATGTATATTGCTTCAATTTATCTTTAGAGGACTACTACTCCAAATTACAAATTACTATTGTAATTATTGGACCGAGAGTCTAGCTCTCCCAGCAACAACATTGGTCATCCTCCACTCTAGACTGACCATGTAGTTATGCTACTTCTTTGTGTGATGTAACGATATACATTAAAAGAAGGTTATTGAAATTTGTGTTTCGTAATTTTTATACTTTCTAGGTCAAGTACTAGGTCATTCTCGCAAGCCCGAGGAGTCCCTTACAATGTCTAGGTAAAAGAGTCTTAGTCACTACCGCCGTTTATCGAAATGTCGTGGAATATATTACCTGAAGTAAAATTGGTTTTATAGAACTTTAGAGGTCGGGAATTTTGGAAATGTGGTCAGAAACAGTCGGGAATTTTACAATTAGGAACTAGTAGACACCCTGTGTACTCGATGGTTAGACGCTGTTTCATTTTTATTTCGAGCTTATTGATATTCAATTTTCAGCCAAAGCCAGCTACTAAAAAAAACGAGGTTTATACTGAAGAGGATATGGTCACAGCTGTCACAAATGCCAATTTACAATCACAACTAATGAAATTTCTGGTGGAAAAATGTACTTATCAGATGCAGAAAGACCTTGATGTAAGTCGGAAATTATCTCTTTTCTATTAGCTATTATATCGCTTCACTTGGTGGGAATCCAATGGATAACCCGTTAGAAGTCTATTAACCATGGATAACTTCTGTTACAGAAACTTCAGATTGGTCAAAATTACATAATATTAGCTTTATCAAAATGGTACAACCGTCAGAAACTTCAGATTTGTTTAAATGACATAATATTAGCCTTATATAGTTGGAGCAACTGTCTACAATCAATAAAGATGCATCTTTAAAATGATGTAATTTATCATGTCTTTTGGAATAAAAATTATTTGAATTTCTCAATATTGTGATAATTTGAATCATCAGAAACTGACGCTGGGTCGGTGGGTTGGGGAAGTTAGAATAAATGCTTGTGTGGAATAAATAAATGCTTGTGTGGAATGAAATAAAGAAATCCTTACTTAAGCAATGAGCATTGATTGATTGTTGGTGATAATGAATTAATGGAATATTTTTAAACATTAATATATGGGTAACCATGGATTGTTCTTCAGTAAAATGTGGTTTACTGCTTGACGAATTATTTATAATAATATTAATTTTGACTATATATTCTATACATGATATTTTTCTAGTTTGGTTCGAAGCTTACCGAAGCTTTACCTTGATTTCATAAGAATTTAAATTAATTATTTTTGATGTTTTTGTGACGTTTGGCTTTTGCAGGAAGATTTGTACAGACTTCAAAAAGAAATTGAGAGAGAACAGGCGAGAGAAAAAGAATTGAAATATAGACGGAAAACAATTATCATAAACAAAGAAATTGAAAAATGTTTGGATGCTAATGAGAAACCCATTGAAAATTTGGTTGGTGAGTATAATAAAACATATTTTAAAACAAAAAAAGAAACCGACTTCAGTGAAATGATAAAATACTCACGTACTAGAAAGTTTGAAATAAAGTATTTACTTTGAACTAGAAAATTTTTAATTTCATACAAGTAATCTTTTGAAGTAGGCGCCAAAATTTTTTATAAATTCTTTTTTAGGATGAAGCCCACATATGTCTGAGACCTGTGCGTAAGTAATGAGTTGGATGATGGTGATTGATGATTTGGTCCTACAGTTTTAGGTGGGTTCCGAACCACCGGGAAGTGATTGATAAGAAATTCTATCTAATATCAAAACTAAAACTGTATTTCAATTAAATTTGTGATTTACACTCAAATTTAATGAAATACAGTGATTGATAAGAAATTCTATCTAATATCAAAACTAACACTGTATTTCAATTAAATATGTGATTTACACTCACTTTTACTGCAATACAGTGTCAGTTTTGATATTAGATTGTTCAATTATTTCGTCATGGAAGACATCACAGAGTAATTCTGTTATATTTTAAAAGTTTATGGGAAATTTGGCGCCGACTTCAAAAGATTACTTGTATGAAATTTAAAATTTTCTCAGTTCAAAGTAAATACTTTATTTTAAACTTTTTAGTACGTGAGTATTTTATCATTTCACTGAAGTCGGTTTCTTTTTTTGTTTTAAAATATGTTTTATTTTAAGCTTTTTAGTTGAATTTTCAAACTTTGAAAACATGAGAAATTTCTTAAAGCCTACATTATGAAATATTTATCAAATTAGCAATCCAATAATTAATTTATAACATCCAAACTTAAGTAACTAAAAATCCACTTATAAGAAAAGATAAACTAAGGAAAATTCTACAACGTTTTATTTAATGTGGAATATTGTATTTAGGAAAATTATATCTTCCTGGACGAGTTATGTACGATATTTTTTGTGATATTCGTCATATATATTTTTTTAATATAAAAAACATAAACTTTGAGCTAGTACAAAAGGATCATCAAACATAACCTCAAAATAGCCTATTGTATGGACATGTCTTTAATGGCGAATAAATATTCATAATCCATCACAGCAGCGAAACTAAAAATACTTCTGAGATCAGCTGTTTTTCCAAATTCTCCAACTTATGATTGAAACTAACCTTATTCCTATGACTGAATAACATCAATTAAATTATTCACAATTTTCATATGAACATATGGACAGAAATATTATATTCTTCTTATTCTCGATTCAAATTAAGTTCACGTGATTTGTCAAAACGGGACATTACAGGCTTGTTTCACACTGAACCAGCTTTGGGTAACCGATGTCGTTTACCCGGCATAATTGCATTGCATCATATGATTTCGTAAACCGTCTAGATGTGAAGCGCTCCATATGATACAATGATCAGCCTGGTAAACGACACCGGTTATCCGATTGGCGGTTATGTGTGGAACTATCCTATTCAAACTTGATTTAAATGAAGCCATCGAAGAATGCTCCTTTTTGTTTAATATTGGGCTAAGTATTGGGCCGATCCTTGCGAAACTTGGATGGGACCACCGCTGAGCAATGCTCTTTCATTTAAAAAAAAATCATCGATTCGGTTCAATATTGTTCAAATGATTGATGTACAAACATAAAAAAACAGGTCGAATATAGAACCTTGTTCTTTTTGGAAGTCGGTTAAAAATGATCATTACAGTAGGTTTCCTATTTTTATAAAAATGATTTCGTTTAAATAATAATATTTACAAATTTTCCATTCATTAATTTTACGTTTTTGTGATTTTTTGTTTTAAAATCGGTTAATGTATTATTTATGTTTCAGAGAATCTAAAGGCTGGAAATGTAGCTCAAAATTTAATATCAAAATGCGATGCCATTACTAAAGAATTGGAAAAAAATGAAGATAAAATAGTTTGCATAAATATAAATATTCCTGAAAATGACTCCTCGAACGGTGAGTGATGTTGTTTTATGATATTACCAGTTTGCAATAATTTCACTTTGATAAACTCTTAAAATAATATTATTATTAGTTATTCATAATTTCTTATTGCATACAAAGGAATTTGAGATCTTCCTTTCTATAAAGTTATATTTGTACTTCAGTGATCTACTATTATTAGTTCTGAATAGAGACTAAAAAAATTACAAATGATGTTAAATAGAATTGAACCGAGTGAAAATAAACTTTTAATATTATATGTGAATAAGTTTGTGGATTTTAGTATGTAATTACCTTGAAAGAATCATTCAATATTAGTTTCAAGAGATTGATATCAATCTTCAGTTACTCATCCACAACTTATTTTTCTTGTTGAAAGCATACAGTGGGCAGGAGTATAAATTATCATCTATTAACCAAATATATATTGATTATTTCAATCGCTAATAAGTTTTAAAATAGAATAATTTACAAGTTCTTAACATAGTAGTCACCCCAATGAAGTTATTGTAATGGGGCTTGTAGATGTTATTTATTAGTTTTTCTGCGGTTATATGAACTTTTAATAAAATTTAAGTAGGCTTTCTGTCTTTTATTACCATTTAACCAAAGTTAGATTTGAAGATGATAATTTGAAAAGGCAATCTTAATGATGAGAAGATACGGATAATTTGAGGAAGATACATTAATGAGTAGTTCATTTCTAATATATTGTTATGAAACACCAGAAAGAAGAGAAAAATATTTGTCTTCCCTTTCTGCGCTGTGTCAATAATGACTTCTGTTGAAGCGATAACTGGAACTTTTGTTTACTCCCCCCGTTCTTCCCCTCACCTTGCAGTCTTCGGAAATGTTCTAATTAACTCTTATCTCTGTACATAGATTTTTATAGAATAATCTCAAAAAGGCAATTAATTCTCTAGTTCTTCTGGAATGTCACAATCACTTATATAAGCGGATGCTCGTGTAAACATGTAGTTCAGTCATTGCTCAAACTTTGTAACGTGTAGCAGTCTTCAGTGAGAGTTTATTCAGACCGTATTTCCAGTTAATACCGACCATGTAATCTAGTGAGTATTACTACATACTGTGTTATACGATCGTTTCGTGTGAAAGTGATAAACGCAGTATATTGTGACTGTGTTATTGAGACTTCTTTTACAGTTTATACAAGTGTACAAATACTCATTGTTATTATTGTAATACGGTGCTAGACAGACCTGTGCTACGAAAGTGTTATAACTGTTATATATAGACGTTTATTTCTGAACTATTGGACAGTTCTGATTGATTCATTTTGTGTTACAACTGATTAGTGCGTGTTGTAAGTAATTTGTGTCTATAAAGTGCGAGTGTTAATTTAAAGTGTTGCCAGAATTACTTTAGAGATAGAACCCGTAACAATATATACATAATTTTTATTTAAAATTTTCATTGACTGAACATTCTTATTTTATAGAAAAATTACAGTCAATGATTGGTGAAACTAAAGAAGCATATGAAGAGCTAACATCAGAGCTGGAAAAACTTCAGATTGATGAAAAGGTTGTTGAAGCACTAGACAAAACCTTGAAATTGACTGAAGGATTTGCAGAGAGGCAAAAAAGGTATTCATTATTTTTTGAATGTTTTATATCTCTAACGATGTAGTATTATTACAAAGAAAATTAAGTTTGCATTTATTTCAAATTATGCCATTTCAGTATATGATATCTTTTTCTTACAATAGAAATTATATTACAATATTGTATTATTAACAATAATATTGATAATTTATTATCAATAAATTTATTTGCGGCCTATAAGAGACGCATATGGGAGAGTCTGGCTGTAACTCTCTCTCGTTTGGCTCTACAGCCCGGGGTGGCCTTTGGCCTTCTCTCCTCTCCTCTCCTCTCCTCTTCTCTCCTCCACTCATCCTTATTAGCAGTCTGCTAACTGCCCTGTCTGTAACTATCGTTATAATTATTGAAATATTCTACAAAATACGCAAAAATGATTATAAAAGCACATCTTCAAGAGGACCCCCATGTGGCTAATTACCGAATAACACAATATCAAAAAAATAAACCCACAGTGTGTTTTATTGGGTCCATAAAATTAAGTATTATTGGATCAAAACAATTAACTTCGAGGGCGTTTTTAGCTATTGGGTTACTCTAAATTTTATTTTCAGAATTTCTTTCTTTCTACAAGTTTTGATAATTATCAAAGAACGATATTTCTTCCCAACAAAACTTGTAGAAAGAAAGAAATTCTGAAAATAAAATTTAGAGTAACCCAATATCTAAAAACGCCCTCCAAGTTAATTGTTTTGATCCAATAATACTTAATTTTATGGATCTAATAAAACACACTGTGGGTGTATTTTTTGGATATTGTGTTATTCGGCATTCAATCTTCAGAGTTGAATTCTTTAGAAGTTTCTCGGAGAAATTACCGGCGTATTGTACACTCGACTTGGGAAACGAATTCTTTATCAATTTTTGCAAAATATCTCAATAATTATAGTATTTACAGGCTTTTAGCATGTTTTATTCAGTTGTCAAGCTCATTTTAAATCGATCCCTACAAATTTACTACCTAAAAGAGTAAATTAATCTGGCATCTTTATTTCTGTAACAAAGCGTTTCTGGACTTATGTTTTTCATTATTTTGATGATAGGAATAAACTTGTGTAGCTTAGTACTGTTGTGGTCTGACGAGTTGATTCCTGGCCGATTCTTCCCCTTCTCCTCCAACTCTTTGTTACTGTGCATTGCAATAACATTAGCCCTGGACTCAACTAGGCTAGTTGAAGCTGGCTGAAGCGCAAAAAACCTGTTTGTCTCTGGCCGTAGTTTTCAAATTAGGAGTAAAGCATGAATAGAGCATGCGCAGTTGTCTTCCTACTACCGACGCCCGCCCCCGCACCGAAAAACCAGGGATCAACTCGTCAGACCACAACAGTAGGTTTCTCCTGTAACATGGCACATCAACACAACACGCATTTGAAAAAATGACCAAAAGGTGGAGTGTAGTTAGGTATACATAACTTGCCGTTATACCCCCAATATAATGGATAGAGTGTGAACGTTATGATCTAAAGTAAAACAACCAATTATCGACCAATCATACTTTGAACTTTTAAAAATAATAGCGGATTAATACCAATTGGTTGTCTCGTCTTTAGAAAAAACATATGAAATTTGAAAATATATGAGACATTATGGATTTAGTAAGCTAATCTGCCGGTGTGTATGACATTTTGTCGTCTTTTATGGATTCAATTTTTTTTGATCGATTGCCCGTTATTAATATGACCTTGGGTGTCCGATATTAGGAAGGTTTATCATTATGTGCATGAGTTGAAAAAATAAGTAACTTATTAATATAAATTTCTGATGGTTTTCTTCGTTACAAATGGCGAGAATAAGTTAAAGTAACATTAACATTCACTTTAATAAACTTTGATAATGTCTTAAAATAAAAATATTGAAAAATTAGTTAACTTAGCCTTAACTGGCCGATAATTGGTAGGTTACGTTATGTATCAGTCTAGTCTTTTGTTAATGAGGATGCATGTGATTTTTTCAAGAAGTATTGTTAATGAAATCTCGCATATTTTAGTGTTGCTACATAAAATTTATAACATTATTATTTGTTTTTACTTTTAGGTGTGAGGAAGGTTTAAAAGAACTGCAAACTTTAACAGCTAGAGAGAATACTTTAGGGATTATGGTTGCATTAGAAGAGAAGATGAAAAATCATTCAACAGTTTTAACATTTAACATTTTTGTATAGATGCAATGTTCTTATAAGATTGATGTGTAGGACATTATTATTCTAAAAAACAACGTTTTTATGTATGTAAAATTTCAATCATTGTTATTTATGTAGTAGTTTTTAAGATATCGTATACTGTACTTTTAAGAATTCACTTTTAATGCTTTTGATTGATGCTAATTGCCTACTTTCTTACAAAGCTTCTAGTTAATAATAATTGCTCAACAATTTAGTTTCATGTAAATTCTCTGATGAAAAACATCTTTCAGAAGTTGCCTTCCAATAAATTTTGTTTTGTTATGAAAATAATAATTTCTCAAGTTAGTTCGAAGTTACTGACAAATTTACTTAAACAGAATTTATTAATTTCGAATTCCTTTAAGTGCTATTAGTTTATACTGAAGACTTCCGCAATGGCAGATATTGACAACAATATTGAATAGCTGATGGAAATCGATGAATGCTCCTGTACAAAAATATCAGTCACCGCCGGGAATCGAACCACGGATCTCCCAATTGCCGGTCGGGCGCCTTAACCACTAGACAATGGAGACCTTTCTGCACAGCAGCATTCATTTTTTAACTTGGCCATATCGGCTCGTATCTCACAAGTTAGTTTGAAGTTACTGACAATTGAACAAACTGACAAATTTACTTAAACAGAATTTATTAATTTTCGAATTCCTTTAAGTGCTATTAGTTTATACTGAAGACTTCCGCAATGGCGGATATTGACAACAATATTGAATAGCTGATGGAAATCGATGAATGCTACTGTACAAAAATATCAGTCACCACCGGGAATCGAACCACGGACCTCCCAATTGCCGGTCGGGCGCCTTAACCACTAGACTAGACTAGACTAACTGGTCTAGTGGTTAAGGCGCCCGACCGGCAATTTGGAGGTCCGTGGTTCGATTCCCGGTGGTGACTGATATTTTTGTACAGTAGCATTCATCGATTTCCATCAGCTATATTATTGTCAATATCCGCCATTGCGGAAGTCTCCAGTATAAACTAATAGCACTTAATGGAATTCGAAATTAATAAATTCTGTAATAATTTCTTTTCACGTAGCATCTTCTTCCAGGAAGTTGGAAAATTGATCCTTTTATTAATTTTTATATCAACAGGAATGATTTGTCTTATTGTTGCCTTTTTCTAAATCATGAACCAGTAATCAATCAGGTCCTATAAGGTCAAGAACAGAATTCGCTTCTAATTAATTATACTATCATCTGTTACGCCTACATTATATTTATGTATAATTATAGTACCATAGCCGATTCTTCAGACATTTACGCTATGCTTTAGCCCATTATATACCAGTGATAAAATGTATGATATTGTTTATAAATCAATAATTATACCATTGAAGCTGCATTTACCAGATACACAAACTATTAGTTTTGAATTTTTTCAAAATAAAAAGAACAGTAAATAATAGTCGATCCTATTAAGCATCAGTTCTTCCTCTCTCACCTAAATAGGATGATGCAATCAATGATGATTCTGTTCAAAATTATTTAATTAAACAAGTAATCGGACTGTAGAATAAGGCGCATTCGCCAGTTCCATCATCCCCTATCAATCTTGCCTTTTTGACCGAACGAAGAGAGGTCTCTGTTTCAAGTCGACTGTTTGGCATAATGTCTGCCTGCCTGTTTGTAACGCATTTACGGGCTAAACGCGTGGACCAAATTAATTGACATTTTGAATGGATCTTCCTTAAGGAATGCCCAGCGATGTATGTGTAAGGATTTTCGAAGTTTATTTATTTATTGTGTCATATTTACAACGAATGTGAAGGCGCAACAGACTCAAGTCCAAACTTATCAGTTGAAAAGATTACATTACTAAATCATTACGTATCGCCAAGGTTCCTTGTCTCCAATAACAAGTCAGTTTTCATTCACCTTGGTGTGATCAACAATAGATCTGTTTAATAAATACATATCCATAATTAATAAACCAACTTCTAAAATTATGTTGGTTTGGATATTTGAAGAATCTTTTATTTTTGATTCTCCTAATTCATGACAATGATAATTGTACAAATTTTATTAATACTGTTCAATCAATCAATTTATTCCAAGACAAATACAATTTATACAGTTTGGAAAGTTTGTAATGAATTACATTTCAACATCTATTGGAAAAACAACATATCCGCAAAGAAATATCTGTGCGCGGATATGAGTTGTGCTTAAATTCAAACAAAGGTATCACAATAAACACATATTATATAAATTCAATCAGCAAACATGTGAAATCCCATTTAATTTTACTCAGTTTCATCTAAATATGGTGTACCAGTGATAAAATGTTTAAAATTAAAAAAAGTAGTTATTTTTTGAAAAGGACTCGTTATAATGCGAGTTTACACCAAGCAACAATAAATTGACTCTATACTAACTTTCAACGACACAGCCATAGGTGAGAAAATCTTGGTGACTTTTGGCGTATTCAAATTTTTTAACGTCTATCAATTTGAATACACTAATCAGACGCCACCGCGGTAAGACTCCCAAGAACTCCATTGGTTTAGTTCATGGTAGTCTTCTCATTTACCGGTGGCGTCTGATTGGTCTGTTAAAGTTTCTCAACGTCTATTAATTTGAATAGACCAATCAAGCGCCACCGGTTACATTTACCGGTAAAGCTCCAAGTACTCAGCCATTGTAGATAGGTAATTATCAATAATGGTTAACATTACTGTTCGCTTGTTACACCCATTTTGATGTAGGAATCCCATAAATACGTAGAACTTGTTTACTGCAATGGTAGGGATTACTAGCTGTGGATGAACTTGCACTGTGTGAATTTAATACTCGATGATGATGATGATCATCACCATCGCAAAAAATACACTCCGTGGATTAGTGGTATTCACACTGATCGTGTGCAAGCACGATGAAGTGTAATTTACTTATAAATTCGTGACAATGAGCAAGATTTGTTTAGTTTCATAGTTTATACAATGAACCCGATTGTCCATGGGATTGATAAAAGCGAAAAGTTGATTCGCTTTCATCAATCCCATGGACAATCGGGAGTTCATTGCATAGGAGAGGACGAACACCCACACAGAAATATTTATCATGTTTAATCTTGCCTAAAATAGCAGTACATACATTGTGAATCACAGAAATAAACAATGATTTACTCCGCAAACAGAAGCTAGGGTGTGGTCCAATTCATTTCTGTAGTTCACAAAACGTAACGCAGACGTTCCTATTTGCGTATATAAATAAATTATATATATCTATATATTGGTGATTGTGGTAGATATTTAAAATGAATAAAACTTGATGTCACAACCACATTAATAATAATAATATCGTGTAACGTGGCTGGCTCAGGTCTGGTGTCAGATTTGCTCTGGAGATCAGTTTATTGTAATAATAAGCGTATGAATTATTTTATTATTTTTGAAGGTTGTGGGACAACCAAATTTTCAAGTGTTATATTATGTTTATTTTGTGAATTTGAGACCTGGCATGACTGCTTGAACTCTAGTATTTTTTTAATAATAAATGTGGTTGTGACATTGTCTTATTCAAAATAAACCTTACATAATCCCTTTTCACACAAACGTTCAGGTGATATGCCGATTTAAATAACCCTCGTGCATCATACATCAAATGTAAAAATGATGTAGAATAGATTCCATAGAAAATACTTTCAAGACAACTTTAATAGTACAATATATTTTTGTTACATACAACTCAATGATGAGAACATGCATTTACTCCATGCTATATACAATTTTGAAATTACTAAACGAATAGTTGATTTAACACATTTATTAGTCATCCTCCAATTCTTCTTCAGGTGGAGCATTGATGCTACCATTGTAATACTTCAGGTTGTAAATGACCCATCCAGGAATGATCAAAGAACTCGCACACATCGCTCCTCCGAGAGCAAGTTTTACCTAAACAATGAAAGCAAACATCCCATTAAAAGATTATTTTGAACCCAAGCGACAGAAATTTGAAGATTTCTCCTATCATTAAGGATGCTTGCACAGTAGAGCCTTCAATAATCGATGATAATCACCATCGCAAAATCATACCCACTGGATTAATGAATGGCAGGTTGGCCACCACCACCAATACCACAGCACGTGTTTGATTTGGCGATGGCGATGATCTCTGAGTACTTATGCTCCACTCTGTGCAAGCACACTGTTTTGAGAATGAAGCCCACATAGGTCTGAGACTTGTGCGTGGGTAATGAGTTGGATGATGGTAATTGATGAGTTGGACCTACAGTTTTAGGTGGGTTCCAAACCACCGGGAAGTGATTTTACAGCAGAGAACAGTGTCTTGCTGGCCAATCTAATCGGTCATCTTTGCAAACAGGACCTACAAGACAGCTTATCTCTCTGATTGAACAGATACCTGCTACGGCTCGCGGCTATCACTTCCCTATTGAAGTGGTCTAGAAGTTGCCCTTGAAGTGATCAATTTCAGAGATTGGAATTGGAATTCATAGGCAAATAATTCATGGAAAAATTAAAAAAAAAAAAAATCAAATTTTGACTAATTATCCAAAAGTATAATTTTTGAGGATGAAGCCTACACGAGTCAGCTGATGATGATTTATGCGTTGGACCTACAGTTTTAGGTCGGTTCCAACCACCGAGAAGTATTTTTTCTCGCAAATCTAATCGGGCACCCTCACAAAGAGGGCCCAGGAGTTCGTAACTTATCTGATTGAACAGATACCTGCTACGGCTATCACTTCCCTTATTTTTAACTTCTGAATAATTTTGAAAAAGAAACATTTAAATATTGTAGTTTAGGAAATGCTTTTACAAACATAATGCTTTCGATTCAAGAGTTTGAAAAAATTGTATTCAATAATTCCTGTAGCCTATTCATATTACTTTCGCTGAATCATATCCCTACTAAGATAAATTGGAATAAAAATGGCCAAACCACCGTATAAGGGAGAAGGTAAAGACACTGTAAGTAATGGATAAACACGGTTATGATTTGAGAATCAGTCAATGGAATTTTGAATAAATTGACATAGATCAATAATAATTTTAATCAGGAAATAAATATATGTATATACCTATCATGAATAAATTTGAACCAGTTCAAAAAAATAGCCCCTTGTAATCCTCAGGCTAAGGTATTGGACTATTTATTTTGACGCACAAATGGATTTCAAGCACTTCTCAGTAGTAGTGAACTGAAATAGTTGGGATAGAAACACCCACTGTTTGGTTTATCATTTTACGTATGATTTGACCAAGAAATATGGAGTGGCCTTTGCCGAGTGGTTTGAGCGCTGGCTTGCTTGCTAACCCAAAGGTCTCGGGCTCGATTACCGGTCTGACTGGAAGATTGTGGCCACTCCCGTGTTTCGGAGGTCACATTAAGCCTGTTTGTCCCAGCCGCCAGGAAATAGACGTCAAGTCATGGCAGGTTTGACTGAGAATTCTTGACACCATACGCCAGTCAGGTATTATTATAACAATCAATATATCATGAACAGAAAATTCCTACGATGCTAGGGTTGGCTGGTTAAATTAGTGTTTTCCACCTTCCAATGATCCCCGTTTTATACAGACTATAAGGTACAAGTAATAACTATTTGCATGAATATCCCGTGTAAGAATATGAACTGGATATCAAATAAATATATGAACTTTTCATGTGAAATTTAACGACATGCAGTCAAATATTTGTTAAGAATAAGTATAAAAACTCACTTAATCTGGCCGAGTACTTTCGAATCTATGAGATCCATCTTCATCCAACTGCATGTCGTTAAATTTCACATGAAAAGTTAATATTAACAACGCAGTTCGTCATGGAACAAGAAATCCAGAAATATATGAAATTCAATTTATATATGCCACTCAATATTAAAGAGGGAAATAAAAAATATCAGGTCAAATCTAAGGTCGTGTAAAATTCAATAAAACCTACCGCGAATGGAGCCCTTTTTTCAGGTGGTAAAGCAATTACTGTCCTTTGTTGAGTGATCTGGATAGTATTCTTGGCAATTAAACCTCGTGTTAGCAGTCTTCCAATCATTTTTAATTAATTTAGAACTTGAATTTTGCAAATTAATAATTTCCGATTAAAATATAAAACACCAGCAGAAGAACCTCTATCGAAACCCAATGACGTCACAAAACTTCAGCCAGATTTAGCACAGTAGTCAGTCGTACCAACATATTAAGAGATTTGAGAAAATTCAATTTGATAAGGTCCTGGAATGAAAGAAAATGTTGAAACGTTGTGTTTTCGTTGCAGTCATTAATTATCAGAAAACATTTTTCATAAATTAAGTAACTACATCACTCAATCGCGATTGTCCGATGTAGTCGTGTACTTGATCGTATTTTCTTGCAGAAGCTAGAAAACGATTTGCAGTTTGCAATAATGATAAATTAAATTGGAATGATGGACTCCAACAAATACATTTCTCTAATAATTGTTAAATATTTATTTAAATCGATTGGCTCACTACAGCCACTGCCAAAATATTCTGCCCTAGTCGTTGCGAACGCACGCTCACTCACACTCGCTCAAACTTCGGCTAATCTCCGCGTTCGTGTGTCAAAACTTTGGTTTGTTGTGATTTAGTGATGTTTATTTGAATGTTTTAAAAAATGATTTTCAACGATCACTTTTTATTAAAGCGCAATATTTAATGAAGCTATCGTCATCATTGATTTGTGTACAAGATTCAATATAGCCTTGAAAAATGGCAAATTCTATTGAGATACCTTTGCGTGACACCACGGATGAGGTAAGTAACATACCGACTTCAAAACTTGGAATTAATTAGGGTTATTCAATGTTGCCTGGTTGATTTTCTGTTGCAATTTACCATAAGAATCTGTTTTTCATATTTTTTGTGTTGGTTTTAATAGACCGTCAGAAAATGACATTTGGTTTGCCTAGCTTGCTGTCCTAACCTAATAACTTCAACATAAGCTCTAGCTTAGCTCCTTCCTATCATGAGATTCTGTTGTCAAATTTCTCAGCGTGAGTTTTCATAATTGAGTTTACTATAAGAATCTGTATGTCATATTTTTGTGTTGGTTTTAATAGACCGTCAGAAAATTACATTTGATTTGCCGAGCTTGCTGTCCTAACCTCATAACTTCAACATTAAGCTCTAGCTTAGCTCCTTCCAGTCATAAGATTCTGTTGTCAAATTTCGCGTGAGTTTTCATTCGAAATATATTGTGGTACAAATAATAAAATAATCGTTTGATCTTATAGTTAGCTTAATTTCTGAATAAACGGAAATTCTTATGTAAGTTACATTAATATTGCCAGTTAGATAATTAACTTGACTTATTAATAGCTAATTGTATAGCAAGGATCCTTTTCTTTTCTCTTTTGGGTTCTATATACTTCGGCAGTCATTTATGAATTATTGTGCTCATACTTTGTGCTCCGCTATCAAGTTTAACTAATGTTTGACTTTTCTTTAATGCTGAAGTGTGTTACAGGTTATCGAATTATACTTCGATCAACTTCCTGAAGGAGATGAAGTTCTTGGCATCCTTCGACAGGAAAATGCTCAGTTACACATATGGGTTAACTTGGCTGTAAGTTAATTTCCTTTTTCAATCTTGTAGTAGCTTCAATAGTTAGGGAAACGTACCGATTATCTGCCACCTTTCAAATATCAACCTTTGATATTCACTCTAATAACCTTAGATACTGCTCTAGATATATCTTGAATATAAATATTGGACCACAATGTCAAATTTGTCCCTGACCGGCCGGTAATTAATATTACCGTAAACCTACTGAGTTACAATATTCATTTTAGAACCTTAATTACTTATCTGGCTTTATAAATCTGCAGCAAATATGATATATTATCAATGTTACACACCATTTCTCAAGGTATGATTGCATTCTATACCGTAACCGTTAATTTCCTCCATGTCCTTTAACTACCTACTATGGTGCACAAACTGCATCCAATAATATTTGAAGTGTTTACACTGATTATCTTAGTGATTATCAGAGCATACCCTAAGTTAGGTGTAGGATAAGCGTTTACTATGTAGGCTATTGTGGACATTTCTCTCAATTGTAGCATGTTATTCCCTCACAACAACTAATTTCTTATATTAATCAATCATCTTCGCTATTTCTTTTGATAGCACCCCGTCAATTTCTCCTCTTTTAATATTTTCCAGATTTATTTATGAGTGTTCAGTTTTTCTTATTAATTTCAATACAGGAACACGGTAGTTAGTCTTTTCATTCACTTGAACTTCTATTGTAAAATTATTCCATTATTAAAGTAACAAAAATCGATCGCATCGGTATCTAAACTAAAGTGATTCATGTTTTTGTTTCAGCTGGAATACTATAAACAGGGCAAAATCAATGACTTCATCAAGATTCTTGAATTTTCAAGAATTGATGCCAACATCGATTACAGGGATTTTGAAAAAGACCAAATGCGAGCTCTGGATATGCTGGCTGCATACTATGTGCAAATGGCAAATCGTGAAAAGAACAAAGATAAAAAGAAAGATCTGTTCCTGAAAGCTAATGATTTATATACAACGGCGGACAAGATCATCATGTATGATCAGGTAATGTATAAAGACTGGTCTTTATATTGTTCAATGATCTATGAGCTAATGGCTACTATAAGCCCAATCAGTCATAATAGTATATTACGTTACAAGTGCGGGAAATGGTGTTTACCGTATGAGTATGATGAGTTAACGCACGAGACGAAGTCGAGTGCGGTATTATCATACGAATACGGTAAACATCTTCCCGGACGAGTTATGTACGATATTTTTCGTCATACTAGTCTAAAATATAAAAAAAAAAGGATAAACTTTGAGCTACTACAGCAAGCATCATCAAACATAACCTCAAAATCAATCACAGCAGTAGAATACTAAAAAATACTTCTGAGATCAGCTGTTTTCCAAATTCTCTAACAGCTAGAATGCGGTAATAGTAGTTATGCAACGATTTTATTTTGACCCTTATTAAGGCACGAGTTAGATGTAAGTTATAACACGAGCGAATGCGAGTGTTATAAATATTTCACGAGTGCCTTAATGGCCAAATAAAATCGTTGCATACACTATTTTATCTATGACCACTAGTATACATTTAATTAAAACAATTTCATTTTACCTGTGGCCGTTCAGAGATACCTAACCTCTCGTCTCAAATATGAGAAGTTATAGTAGATTGTTAGGTTAAAGTAGCTGGTGTAGCAGTTTGATGAAATCAGCTGATAGTTTCACAATATTGAATTACGATATTGATTCCATCAAAAATGCTTCTGATTGGTCCAGAACCCGTGTTATAATGTAGAACCTGTACTATAATGAGCTCTTTATGCAACGGGTCTCAAAAAGCATTTCGAAAAGACAGCTGTTTTGGCATCAATTGTGAAATTGTAATGTATACATTATGACATGGTCGTAGATAAAATCCATTACCGCACTGAAAAAGGATGCGGTAATGAAAATCAGCTGTTCTTTCTGTAAACAGACGTTTACCGGCTCGATTCAATGCTCGGTAAAATGGTGAATATGTACAAGTATGACGAAAATATTATTACATTTTTCCTTTTTCTGCTCCATCAATGCTTATTATTGTAGCCCAAAAAGACTAGATACCTATAGCTTTGACTGTGATACCTCAGTTCTCGGCATTACCATAATACCGGACTTTTACAAACACAAAGTACTACTGCTATTAACTTCATCCAAAATAGCCTTCCTATAACGGTAACGATGTTAAACGTATTAAACCGTTTATATAACCAATTCTTCATTTGGTATCTTCAATATTTTACAGTGCAAATGCCATCTCCGTGTACAGTTGCAATTACAGTACTGTTTGCTAAATAGGCTATGAAATACTGTACTACAAGCTATGTTTAAGATGTTGAAGATCCATCTTGTTTCCACTAATATATAACTTATATTAAACAAATTAAAAACACTTTCAAGTGGAAATTAACTCACGTTATGGCGTGACGGCCGTTTCACTCTGTTGTCAAGAGCATCGTCAGACGACCCACCACACCATAACGTGAGTTAATTTCCCCTTGAAAGTGTTTTTAATATATATTTAAGACTATATTTCACTGAACGGCAAATTCAATAAACTTTTTCTCACCTAAAACACATATTGTATGCAATTTTTTTTGGCTAATCCGAACTTTCACTGGGTCCGGTCTCAACAAGTCCATACAGGTATGGACTTGTATTAGCAAGACTGTATTGTACTGTTTTATTAGTTGCGGTTACAAGCACATGGCTACAGCCCATTGTGTTATACTTTGAAGGGATAAATTTCATTATTTCATTTCCCCCCCATTATTTCATGTGAATGACGTTGTATTGTGAACTTTATTGCATCTTACATGCGTAGTAGTCTAAAAATAAATTCAAATGGTTAGTTTAGTGGTAGTAGTAGTAATAGTAGTAAGTAGTAGTGGTGAAATAATTGGAGTGGATTATAATATATTCATTTCATAAAGCTTTTATTCGATATTTGACTGTTCTGTTGAGATGGGTCAACTACTGAAGGACCGAGGTTTTAATAAATTAATTTGCGGTTTTTACGGGCGGTGTAGACTTATGTGGTGAGAAGACGAGCTCTGATCGTTGATCAGTCCGTTTTTCAACTAGGGTAATAGTAATAGGACAGGATAGGAAATGAGGATTGGAGTGTGGATACTCTACTTATCAGTCCTTAACACGATAAGTTACAATAAGTTCACAACAATGAGTAATCATTTTCAACAATTCATTCATGAAAACTAAATCACAATGGAATGTTTAAATGCAATAGAACTGCTATCTTCGTAAAATTCCAAATCTTTGTAAGTTAGGTCCATGTCTCACTTGAAAGAAATATAACTTGATTATTTTTATTCGTATTTATTTGTGTTTAATGTTTTCAGAATCATTTACTTGGCAAAGCCTACTTTTGTCTTCTGGAAGGTGACAAGATGGAACAAGCCGATGCTCAGTTCAACTTTGTTCTGAACCAGTCCACAAATAACATTCCATCTCTACTTGGTAAAGCATGCATTGCTTTCAGCAAGAAAGACTACAGAGGAGCACTGGCTTTCTATAAGAAAGCATTGCGCACCAATCCCAATTGTCCAGCGGCGGTACGACTTGGTATGGGCCATTGCTTCATGAAACTTGGCAATCAGGAAAAGGCCAGGTAATTTGTGCACTGCAGACATTCTTGCTAATTATATTATTGCCATAAACATTTCCATGATTCATTACTATTTCCGTAATCGTCTGTTACTATGTAATTATTCTTGTCATTGAAATTGGTACTATAATATGATTATTGTCCCTGTATTTCAACTTCGACTATCGGTAGATGTCAATATAATACTGTATTTTTCGGTAATAAGATATAATATATACAGGGTGTATCAGGAAGAATCTGCTATACTGCAACAACTCACCCTTATCATTAAAATGAAGAACATCTCTGTACTGCATATGAACGGAATCGTTTTGTTGCAGAAAGAAATATGATGGAAGATTGCAGATATCTCTATCTACTTATTCGAAATTCTCTAAAACCTCCATTTAAGTGGTAAATTTCAGGTGGGTAATAAATGGGCTCATTCCCCTCATCAAGATGATTGGAACAATTTTTATGAACTCACATCTGGGAATTCTTTGTTACATAAAGAAAGATGGCGTAAGATTGGAGATATCCCTATTAATTTACTTATTCAAAAATCTCTATAGCTCCCATTTAGGTGGTAGATTTGGTAATAAATGTGGATTATTAATGTGCCCTTTCCTCTCATCAAAATGATAGTTTGTATGAACATACGTCTGCCAATTCTTTGTTGCAGAAAGATTGTGGTTATATCTAAACCATGAACACTCAACCAAGGTTTTTTATATTATACAGTTTTTAAGTGGAATTTTGTTAGCCTTTGTATACTGACGTATTATCTTTATATGTTTTAAACTCGTTATATTATGATCATTGCAATATTTGAAAAAGTATGATTCTAACAACAACTTCCACAGTTCTTTTACAAGAAGTAGACATAAACGTAGAGCTTAGAAAAACGCCCAACCACTAAATCTTGAAAGAATTGGTACTATATGTCAATTAAATTATACAATTAAATTTTTGATCATTTTAAATTACTAACAAAATTTCAATTCATTTTTGAAGAATTCATTTTTCATTTCAATTTATTTTTGGAGACTTCATTTTTGACCATTTCAAATTGCTAACAAAATTTCAATTCAGAAAGCACTGAAATAAATATTAATTGGCGAGTGTCTTTATATTGTTTTTTGGAATACTTTGGAGACTTTTTTATTTGATTTGGCATTTTACGAGTATTAAGCTATATGCTTGATTAGATTTTTGTAATTGTTGACTTGCTGTAGTTTTAGAAATTGACGGAGTCTATGCATTTCTTTGTAAATGTTTGACGACTAATTAAATCTTTTCTATTAATTTGTCAACTTCTTAATTGTTTTTTTATTTATAATAATTAGGCTGGCATTTGAACGAGCTCTAGAGCTGGATTCTGGTTGTGTGGGCGCTCTGGTCGGTATTGCCATTCTTCAGCTCAATAGACAACAGCCGGATGACATTCGAACTGGTGTACAAATGCTGTCAAAAGCTTACTCAATTGACTCAACCAATCCGATGGTGCTTAATCATTTGGCCAACCATTTCTTTTTCAAGAAGGTATAAAAAATATTGATTAATTCTAATGGGTATTTTGTGAAAAATTACTCTGTTAAAACATTTTTATTTCTAATTCACATTTAAAGATCGATTCAAACACATCAGTTACGGCGCGTCACAGTCACAGTTCCGTCTCAGTTCAGTCACCGGCACATCCGGTAGCAATCAGTCACCTACATTGAATTGAAATTGATTTATTCTTCTTCATAAAATCACAAAATTTATAAAATAACATTGAAAAAGGCTCCTCACATGGGCATAGACTGCATAGCCATTCACACACAACAGTCAATTCTCAGTCTTTCTAGAAGCCACGGCCAGTGTAGGTTTGTGTGCAAATATAGTCAGTTTAAAGTCATTACATCAACAGGGTGAACTGAATTGGTATGACGAACTTTTATAATGAATAATTAGACGAAATTGTCACAACCACGTTTATTAAGAAATATTGAGAAACTAGTTTCGGTTGTTATACCATTATCAATCTCAATCAAATTCGGTTTGATGGATCATCATCATGGATACCTTCCACAATATCACCTTTGCCACTACAAAGAAAGTCAAACTTTTATGATGAAGAATTGGCTATAATAGTCATAGCTTTGGGTGACGAAGTAGAGGAATAAAGAAAAGCTGAAAGATGCAAATGGGTACATTACGCTTGAAAGAAAAGGGAGACAAAGGGTTCGTGACCTTATTTAAAGTGATGATAGATGATGAATGATTTTTTAAAAAATATTTTAGGATGTCACAAAATTCTTTCCATATATTACTCAATAAATTAAAAATTTTGTTTTTTGACTTATATCCGTGGAGTCTGACAGATCATACAATTCCATATGTTGCCTCACACACTCAATCAATTTTTCATTCATTTTTTTTCAAGTACTAAAGTATGTCTATATAAAAATACTCAAAACAGTATAGATGCCCGTCAGGTGTCCGAACAACTTGAGAATATCGGAAAGAAGAAATCTCGCTGTGCCTGTCTACTGACTGGCGATAGACTGAACATAGACTGACGGGTCAGCGCCGGACAAGTATAGACAGTGTAACTGGAAACTCACATTTTAGACTGTGACGAGACGGATATCTCGGAACTGAGCCGTGACTGATGCGTGTGAATCGACCGTATATTAAGGATTATAACATAGTTATGAATCCTTCCAAAAGTCTGGACATATTTTTGAACGCCTGATAATTGATGTGAAATAACCTTAATCTAGTGCAATAAAAATAATAAAAAAATAATAATTGTAATGCAATAAATAATGTAGCCATCAACTGTCGAAACTTGAAACAAAAATTCTAGTACATAGCTTGAACTGTAGGATTTAAGAAATATTGCAGCCTACTATGACTAGATTAACTTGAAATATGCTCAATTTTAAAGAAGTCCATGCTTTTTTCGCTTGATATTTATCATTCAATAAATTCCTTAGCTATTTTTTCACATAAAAAATGTCGAACAGTTTTCAATACAGTTTGTTAAAGTGATTAATATTCATAAAGTAGAATTCTGGACAATGTAAAAGAATACCGCCTTCCTATATTTAGGCGTAGGCTTGTAGAGTGGTTAACTAAAATACTTTCTATGTAATCACTGAATTCCTGGAAATCAATGATGGTTCGATCCATTTTTAATGTATGAAGTGTTGTGTTATGTTTCAAGTTCTTTTACATACTTGTAGACATATTGCTCATTATTATTATTATTATTATGTCATCTACTGCTAAAAAAGAGTTAATGATAATAAAATATTATTTAAATAATATTATTATCTGTTGACCTGTTTGGATGTTTCCATTGTATTATATTGGTGATTGGGAACAACCAGGTTTAAAGCGGCTGACCACCTGATTATTAAAATATAATACTCCATTCAATTTATGTGATTTTAATTATTAAAATCACATCACATTTTAGTACTGTTCATGGGCCATCATTATTCTTAATTTAAAAGTGTTTTCCCTTGTTCACCTCCACTGAATTTCTCCAGTATTGTTTTATATATTCATTTATTAGATTAATAGTTTTTGATTTATTTAAAATAACAGATTTCTATCTTTGTTCTACACATATTACTTACTCTTCGAGGCAAGTCAAATAAATAGTACAAAAGTAGGTTCATTTCTTGTACAAAGCAAAAATCAGGAAAGGTGATTGTTATCCATTTAACAATAGGGAGTTTGAGAAAAACTACGTTAACGATAATGCTAACCTGAACATTCTATGCATCTGTCTGCTCTAAAATCAAGAGCCTAGAGAGTAGGAAGATGCATAGCGTATTCAGGCTAGCATTAGCGGTACCGTTTACGTAATTTTTCCCACGATGTTACTTTTCAACGATATAATAATGAACTTTTTGATTGAAAGACGCAAGAGCAGTCCCAGGGGGGTCATGATCCCTCCCAAAATCGTAATTTACTCGAGAAGCATTAGGAAGGAGTGGCAATCTCGTAAAAAAAGGTCAACAAAACCCATTTGTGACCCCCCACCACCCCTAAACTTACGAGCTGGGACCGCTCCTGGTAGTACGTTCATGTGTATGAACATTCAACAGCAAGCTCTTCATATTGGTTTATTTCATTTGCTCAACATACATTCATTATACCTATAATAAAATTCTTGTTTAAAATGAAGTAATATTAAGTTGAAAAAATATTTTGCAGGATTACTTGAAGGTTCAACATTTAGCACTGCATGCGTTTCACAATACGGAAAATGAAGCAATGAGAGCAGAAAGCTGTTATCAGCTAGCAAGAGCGTTTCATGTTCAGGTAAATTCTAATTTATTATCTGCTATGTAATGTAAATGTTAAGTGTACACAAACCAAGCTAAAATCTATTTCATTTGAGCTTGCCCATTAATCATATTGAAAACTTTCAATATTGTCGTAATTATTGTTAAATTGAGAAGTGAAGCAATGAAAAACGTCACACCTTTGTAACCGATTAAATAGATCTAAATAAACTTCTCATGATTAAAATAAGCTATAAAATAGTATGGAATATAAGTGTAAAGTTGTAATGAAGGTGTTGTGTGTTATTGCTTTTGTTGGGCTGTGAATGAAGAATGAATGGCAACAAGATGTTCACTTTAAATGTTTAGTGAATTTATTATGATTTTTTTTGTAAACGTAATTAAAATAATTTATTACTTAAATCATAAAAATTATATTTTTAGTTGGAAGATGTTCGTTTTTTATTGTCGATCATGAAAGGAGCATCAGGATAAATCACAGTCTTCTTCTTTTTCCCTCCTTCTTTGTTTTTCTCTCTTTCTTGTCTAGTTTTATATTCCATAACACGTTAATTTGGGTATTACTTGCATATTTGTATAATTATATTTTTAGTTCATTATTGTAATGTAGGCTTCAAGTAGGATCTCTAAAGAAAGATTGTATCTATTACTACTGATTTATTTTAATTCTTTTTCAAATCATTGTTTTCAACTCGCTTTAAATGTAAGAAATTATGTAATGCACGATCTTGTAAAAACAATGTCTCCCATAGGTCTCTCACAACCTGGCAATGCATGATTTAATTTCAATATCAACATCTCCCGGCTATTATCCCAATTAAATTATAAATCACAGTAATAATGAACAATTCCATTGTTCGTGAAAAAAGAACTAGGAATTATATTTATATATTATTTTTTATAATTATTAAATTATATTTTGTGATTTTGAAAAAAAATATATTATTTGTTTTCAGGGCGATTACGATCAGGCTTTTCAGTACTACTATCAAGCAACACAGTTTGCGCCGCCAATGTTTGTTTTACCTCATTTTGGACTCGGACAAATGTATATTTACAGAGGTGACTCAGAAAACGTAAGTTGTTTTGAAAAATTTGTAAATAATATCCTTTTTTCCAACTACATTTGAAGCGTTTAATGTTATAATAATAATCATTGTGGTAATTGGTCTTGTAAATAAAGCTGAGTTTGTTGAGTAACTCATATTTTTGACTCAGTGCTTGGTATTCTTGTTGATGTGAAAAATTCCAATCAATCACAGCTGTTTCCACGCCTTCCGATCGGACTACAGTCGACTCAACAGAACAGCAGTCGACTCAACAGAACAGCAGTCGACTCCAGTCACTCAGAAGAGTCCACTCACTCATCTCATGAGTGCGTACTCAACTTTATTCACACCACCCGTTGAGAAGTATAACAGTGTAAAGCTTATCTTTATTATTGAAGAAATAGATAAATAATAGTTATTCATAAATAATCAGTTATTGATTGTTAATAACTATTATACTACGTATAATAACTATTATTTAGTATAATAACTATCAGTTATTTATATTTTACTTTGGTCTCGTCCTGAACTAATATTTAAGTTGTCCTGTTCTATAGAGACTCTGGAAATGCAAGTAGTTTTGGATAATGTTCAACAAAAATTCTATAAAAATGAGTTATTATTAAATAAAACTTGAGTCTTGTATTTTATATGAAGAAAATTTCAACGTACAATATAAACTCAATGTTATCCAAGCTGTTAAATATGTGACCCAAAAAGTACCTATTTTTGCACTAATTGTAGCACGCAAAATAGTCTATTCCTGCACCAGTGCGGGAATAGTATATTACGTTACAAGTGCGGGAAATGGTGTTTACCGTATGAGTTTGATGAGTTAACGCATGAGACGAAGTCGAGTGCGGTATTATCATACGAATATGGTAAACATCTTCCCGGACGAGTTATGTACGATATTTTTCGTCATACTAGTCTAAAATATAAAAAAAAAGATAAACTTTGAGCTACTACAGCAAGCATCATTAAACATAACCTCAAAATCAATCACAGCAGTAGAATACTAAAAATACTTCCGAGATCAGCTGTTTTCCAAATTCTCTAACAGCTAGAATGCGGTAAAATCCATTACCGCACTGAAAAAGGATGCGGTAATGAAAATCAGCTGTTCTTTCTGTAAACAGACGTTTACCGGCTCTTCTCAATGCTCGGTAAAGTGGTGAATATGTACAAGTATGACGAAAAGTAAATTACAGTGCGCATAAGTACTTTTCCGCAATCCAGATTTGCAACCTAACAACACAAAATAGTGAGCATGTAATATGCAGGTTCCCTATTCTGCATTCAAAAATGGGTTGGCTACTCTGCTTCAGCTACGAAATACAGTCAGCTGTAGCTGTTGTTGAAATCGATTTGATTCGAAGATAGGTTATGTGAGGAATTGTCAGGTTATGAATGTCCTGACTATTCTTACACAAATGCAATGCTTACACTATAATAAATCAGTTTTAATTAAAATTGAATTTTTCAAAAACATTTTTAATATTGAGTTATTATTGATTTTAGGCTGATAAGTTCAAACTACCCAACCCATTGAGTTACATAGTAACTATGAACTGTTCTAGAAGCTAGTTTATAGCTCTAGAAGATTCTAGACTACTTATCAATGCCTTTACTCTAATTAACTAATTTTAATTACATTAAATTGATTGTTTTTATTTTGTTTTAATTATTTAATAATTGTTATTCCTTTTAGGCTGCACAGTGCTTCGAGAAAGTGCTGAAAGCTCAACCAGGAAACTATGAGACAATGAAGATTCTAGGCTCTCTATACGCTAGCTCATCTAGTCAATCTAAACGTGATATAGCGAAAAATCATCTTAGAAAGGTATGTAATGAAAAATAATAATTTATATTTTCAGTATTTAATAAAATATCTATCGTGTTCATTATACATTGCAATTAAGAATAACAATTTTTTAGAGTTGTACTAAATTAAAATTTTTGGTTGGTTTGTCAGAAACTGTTGATTTTTTGAAGGATGAAGCCCACATGTGTTTGAGACCTGTGCGTAGGTAATGAGTTGGATAATGGTAATTGATGAATTGGACCTACGGTTTTAGGTGGGTTCCGAACCACCGGGAAGTATCACGAAGCATTGAATTCATCCACACTCCTCTTGACAATCAAATTTCAGACCAACTGTTGGGCCAATTGGCTTGTCAAGAATCTATTGGTCTGCAGTTGTTTTCATGGTGCATGCATTATTGTATTTTTTTTTGTTTGTTGTAGATGGAGTTTTGTCAAACTCCTGTTGTACGTTTCGGTCGTACTTTTCCATTTTCCTTTATTTGTTGAAACTAGCCAACTGGAATAACCACCAATTTAATTCTATATTCTTATAAAAATCTAAATAAACTACAATTGGCTATATGGGCCAAAACTCCAAGTTGTGGTCTGATGAGACACAGTTGAAATCGGCGAAAGGGGCTATATTTATATACATAAATATATAAATTCTTTTAAACTAAATTATTCATTTAGTAATGCTGGAGTCTTTCAATGATCAGTGCTCTCTACACAATATTGAACTAAAAAATGAATTAATATACTATACTTAGTATAGTAGTGTTGATATTTAGCCGAAAATGTTCTTAGTAAGGTATGTAATAAAAAATAGTAATTTATATTTCCAATATGCAATAAAATACAATCTATCAAATTGACCATAAGGTGTTTTTCGTCTTGCGACAGTTGGCCAGCTGTATGCATGAAGGAACAAGCGGCAATTTGGGCTTAATGGAGTTACTGCTGCAGTCTTGTTGAGAAAAACTTTATGTGCTTGAAAATAAAGCAAGTTTGATTATTGACCGCATGGTTAAATTACTAAAAATTACAGTGTTCAGGGGGACGTTAAAAACGTTGGCGTCTATTTTCTCAGTTTATACTTCCTGCTGCTTGATTCCTTTATGAATAAAACTGTCAACTTGTTCCATCAACTCAGATCTTTAAAACAATCCTATACTTGGAAAATAAAATCACAAAATGTTCAATCACTTTATACGATTTTTACTTGTATAGACCTTTCAAGGACCGCAATAGTTCACGTAATGACTTCCTTTCTCCTCCACATTTTCTTCATACTCTCACTCTGATGCAACCTTCTCTCGCTCTCTCTTTCTCTCTCTCTCGACTATGTTTCTCTTCTTGGATCCTTCTGGAGAACACCGATTCTTAATTTATTGTTTAATTCTGTTCTTTTTGAGATATCTTGTGTTTCTATATTTAATTTTGTCAGGTCACTTTCAACCTCTACAAACCACCCGGGCTTTGTCTTGTTGTTGTTGATCTTCGCGAATATTTTGTGTGTTTGTTTGTTTATACATTTATTGTAATAATTTTAGGTTACTGAACAATTGCCGGACGACGTTGAAGCGTGGATAGAACTGGCTCAAATTTTGGAACAGAGCGATCTGAACGGTGCATTACACGCCTACGGCACAGCTACGAAAATACTCAAAGACAAGGTGAATGCTGACATTCCTCCCGAAATATTGAACAACGTTGGCGCTCTCCATTACCGGCTGTTCAACTTTGAAGACGCCAAACAGAGTTTTGAAGAATCACTGGCCAGGGCGCAGACGGAGGCCAACCATGATCCGCAGTACTACAATTCAATTGCGGTCTCAACTACTTATAATTTGGCACGACTCAACGAGGCTCTATGCCAGTTTGACATTTCTGAAAAACTCTACAAAGATATCCTGAAAGAGCATCCAAACTATGTTGATTGTAAGTTTTGTGATTTCGTAGAGAGTTATTACAGTAGTGCATCTGTAACCCTAATTTTCTTGTAGATTACGTCTTGGAGACTCCAGTTAAGAAGTATAAGACAAGTCAGATTACCAATTATACAATCTTATACACTAGTAACCATAATTATTATATCAATTAGTTGATAAAATTAGTAGAACTGGTGTTGATATTGTGAAATCTTTCCATAATTGAAACAAAACAGAGGTTGTCAAATTTCACTAAACTTTAATATGAAATTTGACAACCTCTGTTTTGTTTCAATCAATTAGTTGAGGTGAGGCTTAATTTTGATGTGAAAGGAACTCTTTTACACTACAAAAAGCTTTATCAACTAAATATTTTTTTTATATTTCTATACTTTCAAGACTAAAAACTGCGGTAGCTTGTTGTAGAGTTTCCTACTAATATAACTAGGTTTTTGTTTGAATAAGCTACTATTATGAATTCCCAAGTGATAATCTCCTCGGCATCTTGTATTATAATCGTGTACGTCAAGATTTTGGTTAATATCACTCGCTTTTACATATAAAGTAGCTTCATACACATATAAACAGAGTACAGTCAGGATACCAAGTCTCTTGAACAACGGCCTACATGAATCTAATCTATTTACTCTTTCCATACATCTTACAGCTTTCTTTTGGATCTTAAACACCCTATCAAGGTTTTGTTTTGATTAATTACCCCAAACTAAGATAGCATACCTAATGTGTGACAGTAAGATCCCATTGTAAACTGTAAAAAAAACTTTTTGGTACCATAAGGTGTTCGGATAGTGGAAAACACTATGAACAGAAAGTTGTTCACACTACAAACTATTCTCAAAAGTACTTACCTCGTCAAAATGACAAAGTACGTTTGTTGTGTATTATTTTTTCTATTTTGGGCAAGTTGTCCGTTTTTATCTGCATCCGCTTCTAGTGCACGCATTACCTTTAGGTGTTTCTTATCAGAGTAATTAACATGGGGAGCGGATTACTCTATGGCAATCACCATCGCAAAATCAAACACATGCTGTGGAATGGTGGTATTCACGCTGCTGTAATCTGTAATTAAAAATCAAACACATGCTGGGAAATGGTAGTATTCACGCTGCTGAAATCTGCCATACTCCATTCCATAGAATGTGATTAATTTGCGACAGTGATTATCCTCGATCATTGGGTGCTCTATTGTGCAAGCATCCTATAAAAGACGACGTTGGATCTCATTCAAATCTTGAAAACTCGCCAAGTCTTGGGGTTAAGAATATTGAATATGATATTCATGAATTTAAAATGTAACAATTTTCAATTTACAATATTTTACTAAAATATTCAAAATCTCTTGTTCAGAACTCTTCTTTTCTAGATTGATTTTTCGCACACACGCATTGTGGCCCATGTGAAGAATATTTTTTTCTGACTTATTGTTATTATCTATGTACTTGTTTTTAAAGAGAAAATAATGAACAATCCAATTGAAAAAAATTGTGTTTTCAGGTTACCTGAGGTTAGGTTGCATGGCAAGGAATAAAGGTCAAATCTATGAGGCATCTGATTGGTTCAAAGAAGCGCTTAGAAGTGACAACGAGCATCCCGACGCCTGGTCGCTACTCGGCAACCTTCACTTGGCTAAAATGGAATGGCAGCCTGGTCAGAAGAAATTTGAACGTATCCTTAAGGTAAAAACTCTTACGCCGGTTGTGCAAAAGCCAATTAAATTTAATTCCCGTAGAATGACGTCATTCTACGGAAATTAAACTTAATGGAGAGAGTTTACTTGCACAAAGGACAATTACAAGCTATAACGCTGGTTAGGTTAACCAGCGTAAAAGATATTTAACCGCCCGATCACCAAAGATTAAATTTCACTAATGCCCGTTAAGTTACATTTTTTAGGTTATGTTTATTGTACCATAACACGGAACTGCAAATTAGGTGTTGAAAACCTTTCAAAGTGAATAAAATCTATTAACAATATAATAATATTTAAATAGTTGAAATAATTCACAATGAAATGATTCTAATTAATCTTTTATCTCAACTTAAAATCAGCTATTGATCAAATTACAGTGTAGCCCGTTCGCTTAACGTAAATCAACTAATGGATTTTTGTGCAACAGAAATAAACCCGTTACACTTACGACGGTTAGTTAACTGACATTAAACTCTTAATTTAATTGACTTTCGTGTAACCGGCCGTTATTCTTTTTAATAGTGACATTTTTTAATTAAATGTATTCTGTTGCAGTAATTTTTAAACTGTTGATATCTGACAAAATCTGTCCAACAAGTGCTGATCAAGGATTGATATAAAATTGAATCGAATTTTTAGTGCTCTTATGTGTCTTTTATCTTTCTTTGTGTTGTCTTATTAGTTATGGAACGTCAAATCATTAAGAATTTATTCAGAAATATACTCAACTATAATTTTTAGCTCTACAAAATGTGTATGTTATGTAAACGTATTTGTAGTCTAGTGGTTAAGACGCCTGACCGGCAATCGGGAGGTCCATGGTTCGATTCTCAGCGGTGACTAAATATTTTTGTTCAGTAGAATTCATCGATTTTCATCAGCTATTCAATGCTGTTGTCAAAATCCACCATTGCGGAAGTCTTCAGTCCAATTGATAGCACTTAGATGAATAAATGTTTTATTTCTCAAAAATAAAGTAAAATTCAAATACTAAAAATAATAAATTGTGCTCAATAATGACTTGTATATTATTCAAGTGTAAAAAGTGTATTTAATTTAATTCATTTGAAGCTACAGTTCATACAGCTACAAAAATGAATTCTTTATCAGTTTATTATTAATGATTTCTGTTCAGTTTCAAAAAATAAGTAATACCTGAATTATGCTGTAACTATATTATGTTCTATAGCTTGCTCTTATTGGTCCTTTAACTTTTACTCAATAATATGAAGTTGAACTTATTTCAAAATATGTTCAAGAAACATTGTAAAAAATTTACAAAAGAATTATGAATTACTCAAATTGTTTCTATATTTATGCATCAATGTTTTGATTGAATAAGAACAACATACCATATTTTTTCTCAACTAAAAATGAAACCTTGTCTCGGAAAGTTGTGAATGATTTTTGCAATTATTCCCAGAAGAATCAAATTCGCAAAAATAGCAATGTTCTCTTTTAACTATATGGGGGTTTGCAAGACGTGAAATGAAAATCTCGATTTCCAATTTTAATTTTCCATTAATTTATAATTCAATGAAAAATTGAGAACAAATTGAGTCACACTCTGTATACACTTGACGTGTTAACATTTATTTTGTATACTAATCACGAAATTCTCTTACGATATTATTTTAATGTTTTTAGAATCCAGCCACTTCCAATGACGCTTACTCACAAATAGCGCTGGGAAATGTTTGGCTACAAACTTTGCATCAACCAATGAAGGACAAAGAAAAGGAGAAAGTTTACCAAGAGCGTGCTCTGTCAATGTACAATAAAGTATTAAGGAATGATCCTAGAAATATTTGGGCCGCGCATGGCATTGGTAAGTTGCAAAACTCATCATTGTAATAACCGATATTCTATTCATAAAAATATTTATTAAATAACTTTTAATTACTGAAAGTTGCATAAACGATGGAGATTTTCTGCTTTCTGCACACTGTAACTTATACCGGGAACGCTATGCGTACGCTCTACGCATGCGTGTATAAATGCGTAACATGAACTCTATGTGTATGATCAGAAAGCCACGTTCCCTATATAATATTGCGACAATTTAGTGCTTCGTTTCGAGTGAACTTTTAAATTGCTAGTCGTCGAGTGAAAAATAATCATTTTGTTATTTTTCGAGTGAAGTTTTTAGCAAATCTAAATTTTTAGTCTGTGTCAACCTCAATGTTTTGGACTATGTAACCTATTCAAAATTTGTGAAGAGACCAGTTTTGGACTTGAGTCTGTTGCTCCTTCACATTCATTGTAATTTTGTCACAATAAATAAATAAATTTAAAAAACTCCATCAGTACTAACATTACAATAAAATAACATACTCTGACATTTATTGGAAAGCTAATTCATCAATAATTATTGATTAAATGTTTTAACAACTGCTGTTCTGTTTATTTATTTATTGAAAAGTTGATTTATCAATTATTATGGATTGAATGTTTCAACAGGTGCTGTGCTAGCACACAAAGGATGTGTGAACGAAGCCAGAGATATTTTTGCCCAAGTGAGAGAAGCCACTGCGGATTTCTGTGATGTTTGGCTGAACATAGCTCACATTTACGTTGAACAAAAACAATTTGTTAGTGCAATTCAGATGGTCAGTGACAGTTTCTTCATATTTTTTTATTAGTTAATTACTATTTCTACGCTACATACTTATAATATATAAGTATATATATATTAGTGAACCTCCCTTGAGGCTTCCTTAACTCAAGGGAGACTTGTAAAGCATTCACTCAAAAAGCTTTTTAAGCCTCCCTTTTGCTAGGAAACCTCAAGGTAGGTTCTTAAATATGGACCCAAGGTTTATTCAAAGTAAAGTAAGCTGTGGTTCAAACATAAAAAGTACAATGTCTCCTTTTTTCAATCCACATTATTTCTTGCGATTTTGTCTTTTCTTATGTTGACTCCAATTTTTATTTTGACTTTGAAAAATCTAGCTCTTAATTTATTGGTTTTGCTAAAATTAAACTAAAAGCCAGAACAATTGAAAAAATAGAAAAAATATTTGAAGAATACTGTTCGCCCATCACGAGAATAGAGGCGACGTATGAGGTGTTAGGGGAGGCTCTTTTTTGCTGTTTCTATCACACGCTGTTTCTCTCTTTCTCGCACACTTCCGTCTACTACCCAACGTGGCTGTATTGGTTTAGTTGAGTTCGCAACGTCGCCTAGCAAACAAACCGAGCAATTGTTTTACAAATGTTGATAAATTCAAAGACCGGTTTACTGTGTTACCCCCCTCGGCCAGCTCCTACATTCCCAGAATTCCTGCCAGCTCTATTCTCGTGGTGGGCGAACAGTAGTGTGCCTTGTGTGCTGGAATGTATTTTCTCAAAAATTCTTTCAGTAAATAATATAATGTATTCTTTGTTAGTTTTTATATAGCTTATATTTAATTCGTTTCTTCCGACTACTAATAGTTGTAAGACATTGAAATATTCTTTTGTTGTAAATTTATTTATTTATTTGAGACTAAACTATCTATCTATCTAATATCTCCCGGAAAAGTTACTCATTCCGGTAAGACTTAAATAAAGCTTTTTGTATAGACATAAATAAAATTTTTGCGAGAATACATATCCCTTTATCGTTTCCTCGGTTCGCCATTATGCTTCCAATTTACTTCCTTATTACGATTTCAAGTATATCTGTATACAATGTATTCTTGCAATGTATACAGCCTCTGCTCGACTACTGCTGCTTGGCTTATATTGATATTACTGCTGAGCAGAATACAAGGTTGCAAAGGTCACTGAATTATGCAATCCGCTTCATTTTTGATGCTAGGCGTGATGATCACATCACTCCTTTCTTTGAGGAGCTAAAGTGGCTTAAGCTGGTAGAGCGTAGAAAGTATTCTCTGCTTGTTTTGGTCTACAAACTGATAGTGAAAAACGAGGGACCTGACTATCTTCGTAACTCCTTCACTCTCCTTACTGACGTCCAGCCTGATCGAGGAACTAGGTCCCATGAGCTTACCCTCCAAATACCACTTCATCGTACTGCAGTTTTCAATTCATCTTTTCTTACATCTGCCTGCCGTTGTTGGAACTCCCTTCCTTACCGCCTAATACAATCCCATTCATTAGCTGGTTTCAAAAGAAATCTGTTCAAGTACCTACTTGAGGGTGACTAAGTGACTGTCCTATTGGTTGTGCTTTGATTGAGATTCCCATTCATTTTCTTTCTCTAATAATTAGTATTCTTGTTCTTTCTTTATTCATATGTTTTTCTCCCTTTTCTAATTCTTTCTTCCAATTTGTTTCTACTCAATTCATCTGGACACTTTCTACTAATTTAATTACTTGCTCCTTGCTATTGCGCCCTTTGATGCTTTTAATCTCATCAATCTCAACTTCATCATCATTCTCTTTTCTTTTTTTTCTTTTCTATTTCATAAGTCCATTGTACAATTTGTTTCCCAGTTATTCATTTTTATTTTTACTTCTTTTTTTTGCTACATACATTTCATGAGTTATGTTTTATCATTAGCAAATATTTTTTTTCTTTTAATTAATCTTTTTAGTTTATTTCAACTATAATTACTTAATGTAATGTAATATTTTATATTTTAGGTTATATTTATTAGTGTTTGCCATAGGTCTTACTAGACCTGGCAACGTAAGATGTTATAAATAAATATCAAATATCTTGAGAATGATTAAAAATGTTCATTATTTCCATATAATTTTTACAGTACGAGAACTGCTTACGAAAATTTTTCAAATACCATCATGTTGAAGTATTACAATACCTTGCTAGAGCGTATTTCAAGGCTGGAAAGCTGAAGGAATCTAAAATAATTCTTTTGAAGGTGAGTTATAACTAAGCGTGTTTATTTATTTGAGAATGAATCCCACATAGTTATGAGACCTGTGCATGGGCAATGAGTTGGATGATGGTGATTGATGTGTTTCTTACTACCGGGAAGTGATTTACAGCAGAGAACATAGTCTTTTTTGCTGGCCAATCCATTCGGTCACCCTTACAAAGAGGGTCCAGGAGTTTCTAGCTTATCTATCATATTGAACAGCTTATCATATTGAGTTTCTAGCTTATCTATCATATTGAACAGCTTATCATATTGAGTTTCCAGCTTATCTATCATATTGAACAGATACCTGTTTCTAGCTTATCTATCATATTGAACAGATACCTGTTTCGTCTCACAGCTATCACTTCCCTAATTTGGTGCATTACTAAATAATATATTTGCTAAAATTATTACTGACTTATATTATGTATGATGTTGAAGATCCATCTTGTTTCCACTAATATGAATTATAAACTTAAAAAACACTTTTAAATGGAAATTGACTCACAGTGGGTACTGTGGGTCGTCTGATGATGCTCTAGACAACAGAGCGAAACGGCCGTCACGCCATAACGTGAGTCAATTTCCATTTAAAAGTGTTTTTTAAGTTTATATTATGTGTTTATTTACGAATGCACCTGCTGTAAAACCTTATAAGGCTTAGCGGAACCTTTGAGATTGTGTATATATTTTTTGAATAAATGATCGATTGATTGAAAATGTATTTATTCAGATATAGATGTATTATCTTCTTACTCTCAACACTTTTAATCAAATGTTTTTCTTATAAAATATATAAATATTTATTTTTCAAGTTCATCTACTAAGAAACTACTTACTGAAACTACATGCTGAATTGTATTTCTTGTTAAGTTTTATTTAATTTGCATTATATTTTGTTCACATTAATACAATTGTAATCAAACTGTATGAACGATTTTATCTTTATAAGAGCCTTTCTTGTTTACCAACAGTAGAAATCCGTTGCAAATTAAATGTGACATTTTTGATAGGGGTTTAATTGCAATTACAACAGCCTTCATTATTGAATTACACTGGTTGTATTCGGTTTTACTGTCATAGTTTACTGATTTTTTCTCTAGTTTAATAAATAAATTCGTTTTCCAGGCAAGGAGAGTAGCACCACAAGACACTGTACTTTTGTACAATATCGCTCTTGTTTTACAAAGACTGGCAACACACATATTGAAAGACGAGAAATCTACCCTGGAAACTGTATTGCAGGCAGTTCATGAACTGGGATTATCTCATAAGTGAGTAGCATAGTATTTGTTGTATTTCATATATTTTGGTTCATTTTTGTTATAACTTACATCTGTCCAGAGAAAATTTTTTTAATATTGTACCTTGGTAGTTAAAATTATCTATTTTCCAACTACCTTCAATTGTACAATATGATTACTGTACAATAAATATATATATTATCGCATTTCGATTAGATAATATACCTCAGATTTATTAAGATGGTTTTGAAGCAATATGGATAGGTATGTAGATAGTTTATTCTCAAATGAATAAATTTACAACAATAGAACTTTTACATGTTTTACAACTATTAGAAGTCGAAAGAAACAAATTCAATATAAGCTATATAGAAACTGAATAAAAATACAAAATTATATTATTATCTACTGAAATCATTTTTGAGAACATACCAGAAACTCTACATATCAGTACACAAACGGCTATAGTAGTGATCATAGTGTATTACACTCTTAAATATCAATTCGTATTGATTTTTTTGTAAATTTTAAGGAATGAATTTGAATTTTCAATGTCAATTACTTCATCTTTCATTATAGTTTATTATCTAGAGCTCGTTTCACAAACCTACAATTCTTCTCCATAACAATATTGTTGAGAACAAACTATTGTACGTACAAGATTCAAAAAGTTAAGCAAAACCTTTCAAAAACAATTGGAATACTTGTTTATAGCAAGTACAATTATTATTACTATTATTATTTATGGCGTTAAGTTTCACACCTGAGCGGAGCCCAAACAACATGCCACTCTTCAAATACATCCATATCAATTATTACAATATAAACAAAATTTTACCGGTTTAGTCAATTATAAAATCTTATATTATGTTGCACGTGCACCCCGGAGCAAGTGCAACTTCGTCCAGACCAATCTACAGGCTGATTGACAATCCATTTACAATCACATGAGCCATCAACCAGCCCGCAGGTCACAATCTAAAATTGACCACTGAAACTCGCCGAACAAAATGCATTTAATCCTCCAGTTCCATTCTGGAAAAAACAAATGAACTGGAGGATGTCATGGATGGAAAGCATGCATCTGATTCATCCTCTCAGGTACTACGACCCGCCAATGCCCTTATTCCTTCCTCAACACTGTAAGGGCAGCTCCTAACCAGTATCTGTGACACCTTGCTCCGAAACAATCTTAAGTTGGTCTCCATTTTTAAATTGTTATTAATGGCATTATACATTTTTATACCAGAGTAAAGAGCCCCTCTCTCATATGCTGACAGTCTATGTTTAGGTATATAGAGGTTATTATGGCGCTGAGGGTATCTGTGGACCAGGATGATTCAGTGCAATGAGTATCATTCTTTTTAAAAAACATCAATACTTCTGCAATGTACAAGGCGGGAATGGTTAACAGGTTGGAAGAGGGGTTTGCAGGTATCTCTTCTCCCGGAGCTTGTTAGATACCTAATAGCTCTTTTTTGTAGCTTGAAAATTTCACCTGCACCCGTTGAGGAGCCCCAAAAAGCTATACCATACCTGACAATTGAAAGGAAGTATGCATGGTATATCAAGAGCCCTGTTTTCAAGTCAGTCAGGCCCCTAACTGTGCGAATGGCATAGGCGGCGTGACACAGTCTATGCTGAAGTTTCATGAAGAGTCATTATCGTCATTGAGATTGATATTATTTTTTAATATTTTATCATTGTAATTGTTGTCATCCATGTCTTTATTGTTAGAATTACTTAAAACTGTGTTATTTTTATTGGATATTTCATCATTGTAATTGTTGTCATCCCTGTCATTACTATTACTATCATCACAATCACCATCATCATCATTATTATCATTATCGTTACAATTACCCAAAATTGTTTTATTTTTATTAGATATTTCATCGTTATGATTAAGATTATCATTATCAAATGTTTCAACATTATCGTCACTTACTCGTTTTTTGTATAATTACTCTCATACTCATTAAGAATCCCCTTTACAATCAATTCAGCCAGCTTTGTTTTGCCCTTTCTATTAAAATGCAAACCGTGTCGGGTATGATATCGAGACGGAAAATTCCATGCGTTCACTATGTGAACATCAAAAAGCGTCGGTAGCGTACGTATAATTGCATTTAGTTTCTTAATAAAATAATTTTCCCGCGACTCAGCATGTAAATCGTAGCGATAGGGGATAGATGAAACAATAAGGTTGCAATTCCTATAGAGCCTACAAATATGGATCAACCTCTCCGCAAAAATTGTTCATCTACATCGTTAGTCCCCGCCATAAGCACCAACCAATCATCCTTTGTCATTGAATTAGGATTATTAGAATGAATCATCTCGTCGGCTACCTTATGAAAGGGCGCACCCGACGCAACGTAAGACCTACACTCATATCGAGGTGGTAGTCTTTCCCAAACAAGATCGCGTAGTCCCCTTCCATGGCTGTCGGACCATAAGTTTACTCTAACATTACTTCCTTTACTCTCTGATACCCGTTGATCAACTACCAAATATTCATCGGTTACACAATTATTTAAGGATTCTGATAAACGACCAGAGCCTGCCCGGAAAGTTTCAATTTCCCCAATCAGACTACCGACAATAATTCGCAAGCGCTTAGTTTGTAATACAATTAGTTAGTTTACAATACTTGTTGGTAATAAGAATTGAAGTGGCTAAGTTCAACTGTCGACTCCAGTCACTCCACAGAGTCCACTCACTCAACTTTATTCACACTATCCAATTACTGCTTCATAATTCTCCTAATTTCTTCCCATTTTTCCTCAGATACTTCCAGTATTTGTCGGTGCATGGTGACAAAATGCGCTACGATTTGAACCTGGCAGCTGCCGAGGCGCGTCAATGCCAGGACTTGTTGTCACAGGCGCAGTACCACGTGGCCAGAGCCAGGCGTCTCGACGAAGAGGAGAAACAACTGCGACGCAAACAAGAGGAGGAGAGAGAGGCGTTCAAGACGAAGCAGAAGGAAGAAATGGTAATCAATTTAGTACCATCACTTTTTCATCGCTTCGATTTTCCTATTACTGAATATTATATATTTTTCGACACTAGATTAAATTTCAGTCTATTCCATGTTATCTTATTGATAACATGGAATAAAAATAAAAACTTGAATTTACAATATATACTTTTTATTGCGGATGATGCCCACATGAGTCCGAAGACTTTTGCGTGGGTAATGAGGTGAACGATGAGAAACATCTATGACTGAATGAGATTCGAACCCAAGGCTGTAGGAAACGAAGCCAGCCAGAGCGCCTTATCTTATCACAGACAAGCGCTCCAACCAACTGCGCTACCAGAGTATTGTAAATTCTGATAGAACTGAACGAATTATGTATAGTGTATTAACCTCTAATGAAATTCAATGGTTGAATTCACCGGTAAATGGTAAATGACTTCAATGAATTAAATAAATTATTTAATTCATTGAAGCCATTTACCATTTGCCGGTAAATTCAATTTTACCGGAAACCAAGGCATCTGATAGGTCTATTCAAATTTATAGACGTTCAAAAATTTGAATAATCAATGAGATGCTTTAATTTTTGGTAAAATTCTATTTACCGGTGAACGGTAAGGCTCCTACCCAACCATTGTGAGAACGAAATACAATAATAATTCAAATGAATAATGGTAGAGATTATGCGTACATTATTGGCAATAAATGGATTTTTATTGTGTAGTAATCTGTTTGATGGTATTGTAGTGAATATTAAAGTTCAATAGATATTAAATAGTTTTACTAAATTACCACTAACTTTCCCCTGACCGCTAAGCTAAATAAGGTTAGTTCTACGCATGCGCCGACATAACATGGTTAGAATGTATGAAAATATTATTTTTAGTAATTTAGCAAAATCAACCTTACAGCTTTCTGTTGGAATATACGTGGAAAAAGGTGATATAGTTCGTTTTTGCGTTCAATGAATTACTTAGTAATGGCGAAGGTGATATTGTGGAAGGTATCCATAATGAAAAATAAGACGAAATTGTCACAACCACATTTATTTATTAACTGGAGTTTGATTGAGATTGATAATGGTGTAACAACCGAAACTAGTTTCTCGAAGTTCTAATAAATGTGGTTGTGACAATTTCGTCTTATTTTTCATTTTCAATGAATTAGTCCATCCGTATTGTATTATAGAATGTCATTGGGTGAAAGCGGCCAGAAATTGGACTCGATTTAATTAATATAATAGTAAACTGAAATAGTGTGATTTAGTAATTCTACAAAAATTATTCGGTTACAGAGATTGGAGCAAGAGAGACGGAAACAGCGGGTGGAACAAATGCTGCAAAAGCGTCAGGAGTACAAAGAGAAGACGAAGGGAGCGCTGGTGTTCAACGACATGCCCAGCGAGAAGAAGTCGAAAGGTCGCGGCAGGCAGCGGGACCAGGAGTATGTGTCCGACTCGGGAAGCGACGGACAACCTCGCAGTCCCTCTCAGCAACAGCAGCAGCCTAGGAAAAAGAAAAGGTAAGCTTTTATATCAATGGTTCAGTTCGAGGGAGCCTTACTGTTTACCGATAGATGGAATTTTACCGGAAACCAAGGCGTCTGATAGGTCTATTCAAATTTATAGACGTTGAAAAATTTGACTAGACGCCTAAAGCGTTAGCGCTTATAAAATAAGGATTTTAGATAAATTGTTCCAACTACCTTAAAATATATTATAGTTTTAGGCTTTCAATGTGTTTTATTCAATTTTCAGTTAATTTTCATTTCAACCTATAAAATATGCATTTTAGACATTACAACTACCTTTAAATTTTTAATTCTTGTTTCGATAAGAAAATATTGATCTTACATTATTGCCGTTTATGATTTGTTTGTAAAGGAACAGTTTATTTCTAAGTGCTCTTTAATATATTTTGTGCATACTTTTAAACATTCATTCAAGGGGAAGTGATAGCCGAGTGCCGTAGCAGGTATCTGTTCAATCAGAGATAAGCTACGTAACTCCTGGGCGCTCTTTGTAAGGGTGACCGATTGGATTGGCCAGCAAAATATACTGTTCTCTGCTGTAAAATCACTTCCCGGTGGTTCGGAACCCACCTAAAACTGTAGGTCCAACTCATCAATCACCATCATCCAATTCATTACCCACGCACAGGTCTCAGACCTATGTGGGCTTCATCCTCCATAAAAAACTTTTTAATACTTTTCGCTCGGCTCGGCTTTTCTTTTTTATTTAACGTGATGGTGCCTTAACACGTTTTTCAATGAGGTTACCTAACCACTTTTTCCCATTTTGTATTGTATCTATATGTTGTATCATTTTATTTTGGAAACTGAGTGTAAATAAATGAAATAAAAATGTATTTAGTTTTAGACGTTTAATGTGCTTTATTCAATTTTCATCTCATTTTAAATGACCAGTTCTAAAGAACCTGTAGAAATGAAAGTTCTACAGCTTTCAAGATTCGAAATTTATTTTCTATTATCCATAAATTTTATCATTTACCTAATTTTTGTGTGTTAGTGAGACAGGAGAAAAGAAGAAAAGGAAATCTGGTCAGGGTGGAGCGAGGAAAAGGAGGGAGAAACGGTCAGAAGGTGGTAATTCGGATTCAGACAGTGACAGACCCAAGAGTAAACGTGGGCGCAAATCATTTAAGGTTTGTAGTAAACAATAACAACTTCAGTAAATTTAAAGTTGAACAAAATTTCTTCTTTTTAATACATTGAATAATTTAACAAACCTCTCTGCTTAATAAAATATGTGGGGGAAAGCTTAAGTTACTTTATTCTCAGAGAACATCATCATTAATATTATTATAAATAATATTTCCGATATTATTGTTGATGATATTACCATCATTTACATCACTTTACAGAAATTACTATCATTGTTTTAATGGCTTTTTTAGTATTATATACTTGTTGGATTTTGATATGGTTTCCTTTCTATATTTTGTTTTTACTAATTTCAATACTATTATTTAATCATATAATTTTAATTATTTTATGTCTTTCTATTTACATTTTTACAGTATTGAATTTTTCTAGGCACTCCTTTTACTTTGGAATTATAGGCGCATTCTTTATTGATGATGAGAATATATTGTCAATGAGCATTTGATACCTCTAGTAACAAACTTTTAATAATAACTATTGTTATTTCATATTTATTTCACTTTGTATCTTTACTGTATTCACTCCATTTACTTGGGTATTTCAGGTGCACTGTATCTTTGTTGATATAACGATGAGACCTGTCAATGAGAATTTGAGACCTTCAGTAACTCAAGCATATAATAATAACTTTTATTAATAACGAGGTCATTATTAAATAACTGTTATTCAGAGTTCAAGACTCACAGGGTTTTTATAATGGTCAACATTAATAATTAATTACCTTTATTTAAAGGTATCACTCGTGCTTTCAATTATAACATATTCCTTATGCTTACTGCAATATCTTTTTTATAGGCTAAGATTTAGGTTTCTTATAATATTGGCAATACCGCAATGAGAATTTAATGTCTAGGAACACAACCTTCCATAATAACTTTTGTTATTGAAAGCTTGCGTTCCTAGACATTAAATTCTCATAACTTTTGTTAATTATTTCATATTAACAAAATTTCATATTATTATTGTATTTTGTATGCTCACTGTAATACTTTGTTTATAGGAACCAAAAAGCAAGAAAACGCCCATCAAAGACGATGGATTGTCAGCTAAACAAAAACTGCGTATTGTTTCCAAAGCGACTATTTCTACTAGTGAATCTGATAGTGACAGTGGAAAGTTGAAGATCGCTAGTGGGTAAGTTATTTAGTTTCACTTTTTCATTCATTATGATGCCGTTGGAATCATAACTACCAGCCTAGTTTAATAAGTTGACCGAAGTTTATAAAATTCAATATTTTAGTTGCTGCAGGAATCAAGGTTTAAAAATTCTTGTACTTCAGAATATACATAAAAATATTTTTTATTTAAATTTGGTGAAATCCATTTAAGCATTAATTTAACCTTCACATGTTATGAATTTTTCTCTGCATTGATTCAAACATTTAGTATACTGTGTTACATTGTTTCATGCGTTACTTTGAGCTCAATTAGCAAAATCGCATGTGTTGTTCTCCATACCAAGGATTCCATGTAACTGAAGTTGCTAGAATCTAACTTGTGAATCTTATACGCACAAATTCTGTGACAAAGCAATTACTTCATCACATATCAGTATCAATTACATTAAACCTTGTTTTTGAAAACTAGTTTCAGAACTTCGTGTGCTTGAATCCCATTGGTATTTATAAAACCTACGAAAAAACCCCTACATAGATGGGTCTTAAATTTATAAGTAAGCTGCCACCAGATATAAAAAATTGTGAAAACCTGGCCTCTTTTAAGACAAAATTGAAGAGCTACTTGATAAATGGGGTATTTTCCAGTATACAGGAATTCATGGATGTTACAATGTGAGTTGTATGATGATAATGAGGATACAATAATATATTATGTAGGTTGTATTTATATACTAAAATTTCCATTGTATATTTTTGACGATTCTTAATTGAAGTTGATTACATAAATGGGCTGTGATAGTTTTTAGGTTTTTGTATAATTAGTTATTGAAATGTATGATTTGTATAATATTGGATGAGTCCTATATGCATTGAATGTGTCTCCAGGATGAATATTATCAAATAAAAAACAGTGAATATCACTGTTCATGGAAGTAGTTCCATGACGTTATCAGCTTCATTATCGTGCTGATGATGCCTACGTGCATTGGATACTTGTGCGTAAATAGATGTTATAGATGGTGGACCTAAATCTTTAGGTGGGCTCCGAAGATGAGCACTTACCCAGTGGTTTGGAACCCACCTAAAACTGTTGGTATACCATTCATAACATCATTGTATCATTCACCTCATTACCCGCACACTGAAAAAAACACCACCAGAAAAAAACATTTACTCTGTTGAATTAGAAGTAATTAATACAAAAACTTTGGTAATGATTAAACATATTTTATTTTTTTAATATTTTTCTATTATTTTATAGGGGAGAAAGCGGTAGCGGTAGTGACCAGGAACGAGGAAGAGGCAAAAAGCGGATCGTGTCCAGTGGCAGCGACAGATCACGAAGCAAGAGTCGTTCAGGAAGCAGGTCAAGGTCAAGGTCAGGTAGTAGGTCACGCAGCGGGTCAAGGTCGAGCAAAAGGAGCGGATCGGGATCAAGATCAAGGAGTAGATCCCGATCACGATCTAAAAGCGGGTCCCGTTCGCGTAGTGGTTCAAGGTCACGTAGCGGGTCAAGGTCAAGGAGTGGATCAAGGTCAAGGTTGGTGAATTTTATACCTATATACTATATACTTTTGATTTGCCATTACTGTATTTTTAATTTGCCGTTACTGTATTACTGTATTTTTTAATTTGCCGTTTTATTGCAGGATTATTCTTCTCAAACATTTGAACTGGTCTGAATAAAAATAGTTGAGAGACGCCCTACCCTATTGAAGGGCGTATTTATTAACGTTTCTATAGTGTCTTTTAACTCGAGGAACTCTCGAAATGCATGTCAATGTTCATCAAATAATTTTTTAAAACAATTAGTGATCTTTATATAAAATTTCATACCCGACATATTTTTGGCTCTCTCAAAAAATAATAGACAGGTTTAAGAGGATATGAAATTAAATTTAAAAGTTCTAAAAAAGTAGATTATTCCGAATATCATACGGCTTTTACTTATATAATTTACTAAAGTGTCAAAAAAAAGTGGAAAATGTGTATGTGTTTTTTGTTCTTTCAATATTTTTTTTATACAACGATATTTTTTAATGTTCTTTAATATCGAGGCGATTTTGTCAGCAAACACATAATATTTTACCTGCTAGAATAATTTTTGTTCTGGTGTCAGCGAGAAAGTTGTTCAGAAATAACTGAAACAATTTTCACAAATGTCAAAAGTTTTTTAAAGGTTCAAAAAGAGTGGATTGCTTGGAACTTATCCCTATTTTCATTGATTTTCCAATGTTTGCCATTCAAGAATGTAATTGTTATTATGGATTTGTTTCTTGCATATATATAAGGGCTTCTATAAAATTATTATCTATGGAATTTGCTATATTTATATATGATATGCAAGGCATACTCTAAACTGAGGACATTAAGAGTAAACATTATTTATTACTAAAATCATGCATTTTGATCTTTGAAGGTCCAAAAGTCGTTCTCGTTCAAGAAGTGGGTCAGCAAAATCTAGATCAGCATCCAGGTCTAGATCTCGTTCCAAAAGTGGCTCGAGGTCTCCGTCACCGGAAACTAGAAAATCTGTTTCAGGGAGTGAAGGTTCTGGAAGTAAGTAGAACGTTATTAAGCAAAAGAAGTATTTTTATTTCGGGAATAGTAATATCATTATATCTACTATTCGAAGCCCTTCGAGTTGATGTAGTGAAAGTGGAACGAGAGAAAAAAATATATAAAAATAAATAGAAGTGAAAAAATGTAAAAAAAGCTAAAATTAGTGAATAGAGAGCTAGAGTCATCATTGGAAGACTCAAGCATTGGTACATAAGAATTTAGTTATAAGAATATAGAATATAATTAATGGTTAGTTCAGGTGACTAGTTTTAATGAGCATTTAAAAAAATATTTATTATTAATCAAAATCTCATCCTGTTACAAGGATATAATTTATATTATTTGAATTTTTCAAGAATATTCCGACCAACCAAAATCTTTACCACCCGTATCAAATAATAATATTGTCCATGTAAGACAGTATTTTTATTGAACAAATCCATTTTTCGCAAGTAATTGTTATTTATTTTAATTGCTCAAGGTTATTTTTGCTAACAAAAGAGTTCGTCAGTGTAAAAAATTATGTCTCACTGAATACTATTATCTGGGTAAGCTATTCTGAACAGTATATTAGTTCTATATGTTTAATTTGAAAAACAATCAATGAAATTTAAAAAAATGTTTGAGGATGAAGCCCACATAGGTCCGAGACCTTTGCGTGGGTAATGAATTGGGTGATGGTGATTGATGAGTTGAACCTACAGTTTTAGGTGGGTTCCGAACCACCGGACAATATTGTTCTTTGGGGAATGGAATTTGCAATTACAGTAGTTGGTACTCGTGTTTCATGACTATTTATATTATAATTCTTCTTTTTTTGGCTGTAATTTCTTTTTCTCTTCAATTTTTTTTAAATTTGTCTTTTTTTCTTCTATATAAAATCCTACCGATTCAGACTGTTCTTCGCACACAGGCATTGTAGCCCATGTGAAGAATATTTTTTTTCTCTAACTTATTGTCATTACCTATGTACTTGTTTTTTAAAGAGGAAATAAACAACTCATTAAAAAAATTCAATTACTATGTATAATTATTATTACGTGACATATTATACATAATCTTGTGACGAATAATATTTATTTATATGATAACAAAATTTGTTTCAAAAATGCCATAATATCATTCTGTGGTCACTCAATAATTTTGTCTTTTTTCAGGTGGCAGTGACTAAACCACAATATTATATTCAAATCTTAGTAAAAAATGTTTCGAATATAGAAGATGGAAGCAATATCACGCACTTGCGAACTTGTTTAATAAATTATCTCCTAAGATGGTACTTTTCATAACTGGTAATTATTCCTATGAACCTTTCCATTTTGAAAAAATGAGTTTAATATTTTCTATCAGTGAATGATTAAAACTTTTCAATTCATCTTGTTATTTTAAACTGTTATTGACTGCAATGTTCTCAATGTTGATAGGCTTCCTAAAATATATTAAGTCAATGTTTATTAATAGATTTATTATGTCTCAATTCTTTATTATTTGTAGCTTATTCAACTGCTAGTGTTTGATGGTTGATTCGGCGGTTGTAAGTTAATGTTCAGAGGATATTCTAAAATTTTATAAAACATTAATTTTTGTAATTATTCCTATGAACCTTTCCATTTTGAAAAAAATGAGTTTGATACGTTCTATCAGTGAAGGATTAAAACTTTTCAATTCATCTTGTTATTTTAAAGTGTTATTGACTGCAATGTTCTCAATGTTTATAGACTTCCTTTTCTTAATTACTTCTGTTTTTTTATTCTATATTTTCAACTTTTGTTGATACATCCTGCTTTTGAATTGTCCTTGGAATTATTATAAAGTTCAGACCAGAATCCAGGCTAACTAGTGGGGCGTTCCCTATAAATTTCTTATTCAGCTATTATTACAATTTTCCACTTGCTCTTGTTTTTCTTTGGAAAATTTATGACATTTAGTTTGAACTTAATGAGTATCAAATTTTAATTTGGAGAGTCTATATAATATATGCTTCATCAATTGTGTTGCTTTCCAAACGTTTCTGTCGACTGATGGTTTGGACGCAGGTAGTAGTTCAGAGGTGTGCTAGATAGTATGCACACCCTCCTGTGTAGCCAGTTCCTGTGTAAAGGTGCGAGTGGACTGTCAAGCATAGAGCTTCAGAATTTGTTTCAGTGGGCTTGGCATAATGATGCAATTATGTTAGCTCTGTGAGGAAAGCAATCACATACTACCCCATTCCTCGTTTGTGTAGGCTTGGACGCAGGAAGTAGTTCAAAGGTGAGCTAGATAGTATTCTCACCCACCTGTGTAGCCAGTTCCTGTGTAAAGGTGCGAGTGGACTGTCAAGCATAGAGCTTCCGAATTTGTTTCAGTGGGCTTGGCATACTGATACAATTCTGTTAGCTCTGTGAGGAAAGCAATCACAAACTACCTCACTCCTCGTTTGTGTAGTACGTTCTTTGGATTGAAACGTTGAGTTCTGAAGAGTCACCTATAACCGAATCGGTTATACATACCTATATATGCTTATACTACGACCCAAACTAAGAAACACCAAATTGTAATAATTATGAAATGCTATGCAATACAGCATAGCATTTTCAAACAGCTATCTCACCTATGATTTTCTCCAGACACAGTCATTTGTGTCGACTTTGACTATATAATGTGCTCCTGGAGTGGGCGCATGTAATCAAATATATTGTAATACTAACGGCCGGTTGCAGGAAAGTCAATTAAATAAGGAGTTTAATGTCAGTTAACTAAGTGTTGTAAGTGTAACGGCTTTATTTTTGTTGCTCAAAGATTAGTTATTTTTTGTTAACCAAACGGGTACATCTGGCAGTACTGTAATTTGATCAACAGCTGATTCTAAAGTTGAGGGAAAAGATGAATTACAATCATTTCATTGTGAATTATTTGAATCACAGAGAGTCTATATAATAGACTCAATAATTATATTTTAATAGACTCAATATTATTATATTATTAATAGATTTTTTTTCATTTTGAAAGGGTTTTAACACCTACAACCAATTTGTAGTTCCATGGTAAAATAAACATAACCTATAAAATATAACTTAACAGGCATTAGTGAGATTTAATTTCCGGTGATTGGGTGGTTAAATATCTTTTACGCCGGTAAGCCTAATCGGCGTTCTCGCATGTAATTGTCCTTTGTGCAACTAAATTCTCTCCATTAAGTTTAATCTCAATGACGTCATTCTACGGGGATTAAATTTAATTGGATTTTATGCAACCGGTCCTAATTGCATATATAGGTCTCTGCTGATCAGAATTTTAAACTGCTTTTTGCACAGTGAAGCATGCAATTGTCGATGACAATCACCATCGCAAAATCAAACACATGCTGTTGAATGTTGTATGACAATGTGGAATTGTCGAAGCGTGAGTGTGAATACAACCATTTCACAGCAATACGAATTTGTGAATTGTAGGGTTTGATATTGGATGCTCCACTGTGCAAGCACCTGTTCCTCAACATTAGACATTCAAAATGCAATTTAGAGCTTAGTTATTGATTACAATGGCGTAGGGGTTGGCGATCCCATCGCCCAGTAGCTATTTCTTACTGCAATCAGCCAACTCTAGAGGGCACTTCCTACTTTAATCGCCGAATACAGCTAGCTTTCAAATGACTGACATCACACACCTGCAGTGGCGTAGTAACGGGGGGGGGGGGGGCGGACCGCCCCGGGTGACAGCCTAAGGGGGGTGACAAAAAACAGATCCAATCAGGCTTTGTAAGGACTGGTATTAGCCTAAATATTTTTTAATATATAATTTTTCTAATAAATAAGAGAGAAAAAATTATTCTGGTTAGGGGTGACATGACAGGCGACTGAGTTACGTGTGATTGAGTTGAGAGAAATTTAGTAACACGGTTGATGGTGCAGGAGCAGTGTGTCGAAATGTGCGACACAGAGGTTACTTATCAACTAAATTTATTTTCATTATTTAAAGAAATCTTTTCTGTTCTGCTACACCTGCCACTACCATCCACCCTTAGAGAATCAGTGGATTTGTTGGTGGAAGTGTCAGGAGAGTAGCCAAGAAGCGTCCTCGGGTACAGACACCCTCCAGCGATGACTCAAGCACTTAATAGAATTTGATTCAATTTTAGAGGGGTTATTTTAGTTTTTTCCGCACCCCCTCCCCACCATTGAAAGAAGAGAGTCATATCTTTTGGAAAAAATTTACGATAAATTTCGAATAGTTAGCTCTTCACATGAGCAACAGTTAATTTTGTATATTTTGAAAAGACACCTTAATTTATTTTGAGTTATCGGCCTACTGTGAAGGTAGATTATAATAGAGTTCAGAAGGGAAAGTTATACAAACTATTAATTTGATTAGTGAAAAGCAAGTTATAAATTAATGCAATTGAATTTCAAGGCATAATAGTATTTCAGTAAAAAAATTATTAAGTAACACATTTTTTAGAATAAATTTCAGTGGTACGTCTTCTAGGTGCTTTTTACTAATTGGACTATACCGTTTAATGTATAGTCAAGAAAGTGAGGTGCTCCCAGATGTTGGACCCAAACATTTGCCATTACTCAAATTGAGTCACTCAATTCTCACAAAAAAATCAATTGATTTTTTTTTACAAATATTATGGTGTAAGATGAATGAGTTTGTGTCAAAAAGCGCTTGAGAGGATTATTTTCCATCATTCTCCGGGGGAAAACCCCCGCACCACTCTTATACCATCTATTGAAGGGGTATTTGTTACATCTGAAGTGTTAAAGGACTCCTCCAAGCTAATTCAAAATTCACATTTTTTCTCTAAATTCCAATAATAAGAGTCCCAAGTACTATTCCCAAAGTGAACCAGATAATGATCTAATGGAATACTCAACTGAATCACATGCTGTTCAAGCAAGCTATTTCAATATTTTCAATTAGCCTGCCCACATTCTGAAGAGTTATGATATGCAGGCCTAAGCTAATCAATTGTGCGGAGCCCAATATCAAGACAAACCACCAAAATAGCTTAAAATTGCTTTCAAAAGACCTAAAAATCAAACATTTCTGACGCCCGCCCTTGGAGTCCCAAATTTTGAATATCTACATAAAAAATTTATAATTCTTCCATGATTGATACAAAATAAGAATCAGCTATGAATAAGGTGTTGTTTGTTGACAGTGTGTAATGGGGGGGAAGGGGGGGTTGGCAAGTTGAAACACCGCCCCGGGTGCCACAAGACCTTGCTACGCCACTGCACACCTGTATGGTAAAGAAAGGTTTTTGACTTTCAATCACATTCTGCATGAAGAAGGTCTTCATCCATTATCACGTCCCTACAGAAACCACCATCTCTCTCATTGGATGTTCCAGATTTGTTGACCAATATTTGAAATCAAGTTCATGACTAAATTGGTAATGGATATTTTGGAAATTTTTAGGATTACGAAATCAGTTGTTTCAGTTTGGTCAATCGAATGAGCTTAGTAAGTTATCTTGGTTCTCTTGGTCTTTGATTGAGTTTAGTTACAATTTTCGATGCTAGATAGCGTAAGCTTGCTCTTTCTCAAACTACCCGTACCCGTCCTCTGTACTTTCTTCAGTAGTCTACTGGTACCGTACAGCGTACAGGATATTTTCTATATCTCGACGTTTTCCCATAGATTGATTTCATTTGTTGATTAGTTTGCTTTTGTGTTTTTCAACTTGTCGTTAAAAGCTAAATTTGACATTGACACATTACTGTACTAAATAATGCCTTTTTATACAAATAACAATGAGGGCGTGGGTTTTAAAGTAAGTTAATACTTTATCAAAAGTAATATTTCATTAGATTGAAAGAGAAATATTTCAATTATTGAATTTTTTTACCAACTCCTAGACGTTTTATCATAGATTGATTTCGCTTGATGATTAGTTGAGCTCATTCAATTAAATAAAATATTACTTTTGGTTTTGGTAAAGTATTAATTTAAAAATCACGTCCTCATTGTTATTTGTGTAAAAAAGGCACTACTTAGTAATGTTTCAAAGTCAAATTTAGCGTTTAAAGACAAGTTGAAAAATACAAAAGCTCACAAAAACACTTCACAAATTTAGTTAAAGTTTATCTAATTTATTAAAAGATAGAACACCTGAAAAAATAGGACCGTAACTCATTTAGTAAGCCTTTTTGACTCATTGCTTCGTACTACTACCACAATCTTGGAATTGGTTTAGCTATGCTGCAACTTGAAGTGGTTTTTGATACATTTTACTAAACACTAAATTAATTTCAACAGTTATCATAAATAGTTACCGTAACAATATTTATAGGCTTCTGAAATTGAAATATATTCTAAAATATATGGTACACAATTTAACAATAATTGTAAATTTCTGTTTTAATCTAGATAATAATTATTGCCTCTGAATCGGTTAGAGCATATAATAATTGATGTAAGATGTCACAAACTTTACAAGGGAACTTTATAATAATTGCTAGCGCACGGACTTGCTGGCAATGCCCATATAAATTTAATTATGAGTAATATTTCTATATTATTTTAGCTTTTTTTTCTCAAACTGTAAGATATTTATTTTTGAAATTCTGTTCAATTTGTGAAATGTGGCGAATAAAGAATTTTGATTTGGGCTACAAAACTGAGAACTCGTGATAGTGTACGGTAGATGGTTAATATTGTGGTTTATTCAACCCACATAACTTTTACATACCTTTCTTTAGGAAACAATCTTCAGAGTTTCTAAAGCATAATTTGTTCTAAGCTGATTGGTATTCAACAAAATACTGTGAGACTGATATGTGCAGTGCGGGTTTCAAACTGCAAGACATTCTTACTTTACAGTCTATTTGTGTTTCAGAGCTTGCTACTTCAATTTCTAAAAATTCGTTTATCGTTCTTTTTTACGGCGGCTAGGAAATCATTCTGACTTGTCTTATACTCCTTATATTATAAAATAGAAATATTAACTGGAGTCTCCAAGACGTAATCTTCAAAAAAATAGCTTATTCCGTTGACCTATCTGCAAGCGAGGAATGCCTTATTGGGGGTGGGGGTTTATACTCCGTGAAACTACTCATTAACGCGCTTAAAATAAGTTATGATTTTAGAGGGATTACTTTTCAAAATTGTTTTAATTATGACCCCAAAAAAGTGGATTTGCCACTGCATTTGTGCTCAATCGGAGTTTCAGTTTCTATCTCACATCGAGTGGTTTTTTAATCATAAAGTTATCGAAATTAAAGATAGACCTATGATTACTTTGGCAAGTAATGCTAGAGATAGCTCTATTAGCCGTTAGAAATATATTAGCAATGTAAAGAGTTAGCCTACTACAGAGAAGGTGACTGTTGCAAGAAGGGTCAAGAGAGACCGTTTTCCACGCAGCAAAACCCTGGGTCACAAATTATTACAAGCGTGCAGGATTGGAACTCTAGATGTCATGCGGGGGGGGGGGGGGGGGTTGAAGCGGACGCCTGCTATTAATGATATCAGCTAAAATGGGGGATTTGAAAATGCGATAAAATTTGCACTTTGCCCGAATTAAAGCATCCCGGGGGTGTCAAGTGTGGGATGGGAAGGGGCTAACACCCCCACCCCACCTTGGGTGGTAGGCGTTTTAAAACAAGCGAGAGTCGTTAGTGTGCTTTGGCATCCACACTGCTTACCCTTTTAATCGTGGATTGGTTGTGTTTGGGGTGGTGGTGGGTTGTGAGGAGGGGTAGTAGTCGTGAGGGGTGCCCCGCCCCTTTCGAAATAGACCTGTGATCTTTTATTCATCCACTTACAGGGCGACAGTCTTCTGTACACTACAGCTAGCCGTTCCAGTCTTTTCTTTATCTCTCACTCTTCAGTTTTACTTCTCTTCACACCTCCAGTGTGCGAAAGGGATGAAATAAGAGAATGTAGAGATAGGGTGTGAGAAAATATCCTGTCTCTTTTTACCGGTTCACACTTTACGCGCGTACAAATTGCACAAAAATATTCATGAACCCCGTTTCATTATTATTTTTCACCATCTGTTTTGACGGACCCCTTTCCTTCTCAACACCCTCCAACCTCCTACCCAACCCACACCTCCCGAATTTATTTCAGCACTGCATCGCATTTCCAGCTCTGGGGCGCGCTTTATGCGTTTTTAATGAAGAGTCAAATGCTTTTTGACCCTTTTCACTTTGTAAAATGTGAAAACGGCACAGCGCGTGTTTTTGGAAATTTGAGAGCACCTGAAAAGTGCGACCGTTAACGCGGCTAAGTGTTGATATTCGGGCGCGCTAAAATTTACAGAATTTTTTTAGGCGCTTTCATTTCTGTTTTGCTCTGTACAATCCATTAAACAATCAGTCATTCGTTCGCTGACGTAAACAAAATGTTCCGCGTAAAATATGGAAACGAGTCATCTCTGTCGTTTTTTTTTTTTTTTGTTATTTGTCAGGGTTTTTAGTGCCGTATAGGTTTGAGCCGACGAGGAATTCAAAATAGCAACAGCGAACTTTTGGATCCGCCATCATGGAATACATTTTCGAGCAAGTTAAGTTTGACTACCGGCTGCCTGCATATTAATACACTAATTTGATGGAACGAACGCGTCTACTTTTCTGCTTGCTGTTTTTATCACCTTTTCAAAAACACATCGCAATCCTGTCGATGTGTTGCTGATGCTGGGACGTGTCGCACGATAATTAACAAACTACAATTGCAATCTAAAAGTAAAATCTCACGATTTTTCAGTATGAAAAATAATCGAGAATGTGGTTTTATCAAAACCATTGCTTGTTCATAGACTCAGTAAGAGCTAGGAAAACGTTATATTGAATTTAAAAGTATAAACGTTTTTTTTTTTAAGGATGAAACCCACCGGTTTGAGACCTATGAGTGGGTAATGAGTTGGATGATGGTGATTGACTTACAGTTATAGGTGGGTTCCGAACCACCGAGAAGGGATTTTTCAGCAGAGTAAACAGTGTGTTTTGCTGGCCAATCCAATCCGTCACCCTTACAGAGATGGCCCAGGAGAGCATTGCTTATCTAATATGAACAGATACCTGCTACTGCTACGGCGCGCGGCTATCACTTCCCTGACACGGGCTCACAGGCTACAAATCAATAAAATCAAATTAACACATCTTGAATACACAGAATAAATGAATGAATACAGTCTAGTATCTCGATTTTTTATTATAATCGATTTTTGTTAACCAGGATTTCTGTTGGATTCAATACCACATTCTATCTTCTAATCACATAACATTAGTTTTCTCGTTCCAGTCTTGTGCTGCAACTTCACACTTTACACTCTGTTACACATGCATACACGTGTGTTACACCTTTGTACAAGTTACAGCTTTAGGTCTACGAATTGAAAACAATACTGTCCACGTTTTGAAAGGTGAAACATTAATTATATAGGATTCTATTGAAAAATAACCAGTTTATAATAACTATTCTCTTCAAAAAGTTCGAGCTTTCAATATTATAGCCTACGTCCTTCACCCGGTAAATTTGTAGGTTATAGATGAAACTATGTTTCATGTATTACATGAACAGAGTGATTCATGTAGTTTTACTCTGGAACCTCTAATTAACAAAATCCTCTACAACTTTAGATATAGGAAGTTTGCAATCTCCGTTAAGTCCTGTGGTGTCCCTCACTATTTCTCATGAACGACTTACTTAAAATGGATTTCATTTTAAAATTCGATTTTCTTGCAGTCGGCAAGACTGCAAATGTATTTTCAGAGTGATTTGCCTTTTTTAGATTAATCTATTAAAGGTCTGTGGTGCCCCCCCCCCCCCCCCTATTCCATTCCATTAGTTAGTTGAAATGTAGAACGGATTTTTATTTGGATAACCGATTTTGTAATAAAGGAGCTCACCTGAATTCTCAGACTAGAAATTTATTTAAAAGGGATTCGGCTAGAGGGAATGAAGAAACGATGCAACCCGGGAGTTTTGTATAAATCTGCCCAACCCTCGTTTATTTTTACCTGAAGTGTCATTAACCAGTCCTTCAAACTAGACTATTTACACCCACCTCCCCCCCCCCCACCCTTTTTCTTGAAGTCTCATTAACCAGCAGTTCGATTCCGTAATGTATATTTCCACCCTCACCTATTACCAACGGTCTTAAATTAATGTTGGTCTAGAACTTTATCATTCCCTCTTGGAATAACCAATACTAATCGAAAAAGTTAATGAAATCGTGTTTTATTTGCTGAATATTCCAATAGCAATATTTTTTCGGAGGATGAAGCCCACACAGGTCGATACAGTGGCTTAGCCAGGATCAAATTTGGGGGGGGGGGCTCACCAAGGGGGGGTATGGGGTATAGGAGGGTCCGGATTTTTTTTAAAATTTAGTGGTGTGAAAAGCTAATCTAGACAACTTGTTAGGCTCTACAGTTCAAAAGAAAGTTTTGAAAAATTACTGTACCCAAGAACCTAGGTAGCCAGGTTTGAAATGATAAATGTTTGAATGAATATCTGTGACTATTTTGAGTCAAAACCCTTGAATTTGGAACCAATCATACTTAACTTATGTACTGAATCTCAAAATTAATACAAATTATTATAAGTTTCATATAATTGATGTCATTAGCCTAAAACGCACCCAACCCAAAGTTCATGAAATCGGAATTTTTTTATCATAGCACACTGATTTTACACGCTTGCATAGAACTTGCATTTATTTGTGTGCTTTCATTTATAAAATCCCGATTTTATGAACTTTGGGTGCGTTTAGGCTAGTGGGTTATACAGAATTTTAACTTCAAAACTAAATTTTCTACAAGATGAGTTTATTCAAAAAGGTGATTTATCAATAATTAACAAAGTTAATCCACTTCAAACTTGAAAATTGCATTTTATTTAATGTAATATTTCAATAATTATGGTAGTCACAGTTTTCTAACATGTTTTATTCGATTTCGTAGCTCATTTTAAATCAAAATTATCCATTTGAGCACCTAACAAGTTTCTATATGAGTAAATATTGAGGAAAAATTTGAAAAAAGCATTAATCTGACTATAACTGTAGCTATATTCCATTACACAAACAGGGTTTCTGTAATCTGTTCGTTATAATACAACAAAACAGATAGAACCCTTCGGCTTTAATAAGTCCTTATCTATTAGTTATTTGAGAATTTTTTATTTCTGAAATTTCGGGGGGGGGGGGGGGCCGGGGCCATGGGCCCCCCCTGGCTACGCCACTGCCTCCGGGTTATCCGAGCTAGTGATGAGAGAGAAAAATTAAAAAAAGCTATTTTTATTTTAAGAATAATAAGCTGGGAAGATGCGTTTCATACTTTTTTATAATGTAATTTCACTGTCTCAGATAAATTAAAGTGTGTAAATAGTTTATTTTACGTTTTAACTTTGTTATAAATAAGTTTTGTCCCGTTTTTTACTTTTATTTGACTTTTCCTGGTAGTAGCACTTAAAACCGTATTATCCGAGTTTTTTCATATCCGAGGGGTCTTGGTCCCAATTACCTCGGATAATCGAGATTCTATTGTACTCCCAAGTCGGAATGCCTACGGTTATTGATATTAATTTGGAGTTGTTACATGCGCATTATTCTACCTGCTAGTCCCTACCTGAACCTAAAGATTAGCGCAACGGTGCCTCGGCGGAAGTTCCGGAGGTGTTATCTTTACACACCCCTTCAACAGAACTCAAAAAGATTCGCAGCCTGGACTTCATCCAGTTAATCAAGTGACTGATTACCGAAATGGGCTGTTCTCATGAATATTAATCAGTAGGACCTGAGGGCATACTGTGGCGAGGGTGGTGGAGCATGGTACGAGTTACGTTGACACGTAGCTCTACTGCACTCATGCATATTGGTTATTCATAAAACCTTGCGATAATTTTCTAACGGATCCAATCTAGTAGCCTTCGAGAGGCACTGAACTAATATGCTCAGACCAATAAACACGCCCTCGAATTAGGAAATATACACGGTTAGTTGATCGCAACACTTTCGGGGTGGTGAGACGACGAGTTACGAGTTGAGGGTGACAGCGCGCTGATGTGAAGGGACCCCCCTGTAAGCTTTGAGGGGAAAGATGAAGGGGGGGCAGGAATGTCTTCTGGATCAGAGACCTCTTCTGCATTGGGTTTCCCCACAAAGATATCGGACGCCCTTTTTGGGGCTGATTTATTCCCCTCCCCCCGCCCACCACTCACAAACTGTCCTCTCCTCTCGGTGCTTGCTTCCCTTATCGCTCACTACTCTGCAGACCACTAAACACACACACGCACACTAAGACCCAGCGCAAATAAAACACAGGCTCGATGATGTTACGGAGCGTGACTTTTAGTGAAACAGAGAAATGAATTAGGACTCTTCGGACCCGGTGGTTCGGAACCCACCTAAAACTGTAGGTCCAACTCATCAATCACCATCATCCGATTCATTACCCACGCACAGGTGTCAGACCTATGTGGGGTTCATCCTCCGAAAAAAAATTATGAACGTTTCTACAGTTTCTCTATAGACTCAGGGGATTCTTGTCATGTAAATTTAATGTATTTATGTTCGAATTTGAAGGATTCAAGGTACATTGAATGAACGTTCATAAATACGGGTAAAAAACTTCAAACTTGCTCCTATAATGATAATATAACGAGGAATATAATTGAAAGGAAATAAAAATGAAATTGATTCAGAATTATTATTTTTTGAATCGTGATTATGTATACTGTAAAATGATGTTGTAAATGGTAGACATTTAGGTTTAGGTCGGTTCCGAACCATTGAAGTGATAATAACTTGGATAACGTTATGTCATAGTACCCGAGCGCCCGTCTCTTAATATCACTATCGCCCTGTCACCGCGCTCAGCGAGCTACCAATCAATAATACACTAGGCTACTTATAATAAGTTAATAGTAATAGTAGAAAGCATTATCATAGTTTTATTTATTTATCGTATGGCGCAGAGACACAACTTTCAGTTTCAGTAAATCAAAGCATCATAGTAAATAATCATATTAATGAAGTAGTAAGAGGGAATTTATTTATTTATTTGTTTACAGCTTAATATTACAAAAACATTACAAATAAAAATACAAAGAAAAATAACTAATACATTATTTTGTACAAATCATAATATTAGTCTATTGAAACACCACTCACATGGACCTGGTGGTCTGTTTGTGAGTTGTTTGTGTTTGTTTAACTTTTTTATGATTATTGAGAAAAAAAATTATAATAGCATTTATCATCAATTAAAAGATTAAAGATTATTTATTTCACTGCAAGCATTTACATTCCAATAAACATAAAAGAAATTAAACAGTAAAATATTGTACACTATAAAAAATAAAAATAATAAAATAATTGTACATAATTAAAAAATAATGGAAGAAAAAAACAATTTCTAACACGCATTCATACAAAGGGAGGGGAACACTCACACTCTTCACACATTGAAAATCATATGGACAGTTAAATTTATTTCAGTGCTTTAAAAAAAGTCACGTTACGTCACCAAACCTGCGTAGTATCTGCGATGGGATTTAACTTGAGTGAGGCTACTCACACAAAACAAGCCAGTTTGTGTGAGTGTCTTTGTGTACATGTTAAGGAAAGAAGGGTTCGCCCGGAACAAGGGTAGTCCACACACTCACTCGTCATTGTGGGGTGGGGAGGGCAGCACTTGAGTCAACCCCAGTAAACCAATCTCTCATCATTTGTCAACATCACCATCCGTTATTAGCTGGCACTTAATGCCCGATTCCTCTTGCTATTAAAATCACCCACTACCCACTACTATCCTCTACCCCGCCTCATAACCATCCAATCTTACTTTTTCTTTTAAGGGCCTTGTGCAAGTGTGTTTGTGCATGTGTGCGCGGCGATTTTCTGTGGCATTTCGTTTTTCTTGTTTGTGAATATGTGTGGGTAGGAGAGAAACATTATAAAACGGAGGAAGAAAGGGAGGGAGATACAGATTTAGAATAGAATAGAATTCATAGCTATTTTCATAAAAAATAAGCATTCTCTTTTAAACGGGTTACAACTCATACAGTATAATAAAAGTTAAATTATATTAAAAAAATGAATGAATACCTATTTTAAAAATAATTTTCGCTTCATGCAAAAAGGGCATCGGTCCAAAAACCAAATTTTTGGCAATCTTGAAAAATCTTATTTACAAGACAATTAATTAATGGACAGAAACCTCAAATTCATGCATGGAATTGTCACTATTATCTTTGTAACAGTTTCAAAACAGAAACAATTATATAAATAATTTGGATTTAATTGAATTAAATTTCAAAATTTTAGACTGATGTTCTTTTTGCATGAAGCGTGTCATATTGTTACACTGTTTTCCTAGGTGGATACCTATTTTAAATTGTTACCAATTTTGCTAGATCCTCAATAAAAAAGCAGAAAGCTATTGATCTAGAATGCAGCTCATGACTTTCTTTTGAATGACGCTATAGCAAAACCGGAATTTGACAATACTGACAAATACAGATGACTTTATTCGTGTAAATTCACCGAGATGATATGGTAATAATATTGTTACATGATCGCGATTAACACGGATATCTGTGGATGCATGGTTAATGATACAATAATAATTTTGAAAAATCGATCATGATTCATGAAAACTAAACTAGAGATAAAAAACTGGATTTCTAGAAACTATTTCTTTGATCTTTACGTCTGAGATGTCTCTTCTACTGCCCGCCTAGTTCATGGGAAACCATAGTTGGTTGGGTATTCTCCTTCACTTTCCACCCTCCACCACAGAGCCAGAGTTTTTAAATATTTATTTTTTTAGTTAGTTTAGGCTATGTCTTTGTCTAACTTCATTATTTTTATTTTGTATGTTTCTGTGTGTGTGTGAATAAATGATTGAGGCCAGGCTATATGAAAGTTCAATCAAAGATATTATTAATAATTATAAATAATAAGACGAAATTGTCACAACCACATTTATTAAAAATATAGACATACCAGTTTCGGATGTTATCTGAAACTGAGTTTGTTTGAGATTGATAATGGAGTAACATCCGGAACTAGTATCTCTATACTTTTAATAAATGTGGTTGTGACAACTTCGTCTTATTATTCATTATGGATATCTTCCGCAATATCACTTTCACGCTTTCACCACTACAAAGAAAATTGAATACATTGATAAAAGTGACGAATTGCACGAAAAAGCTATGTTAGGATGTTCAGTTCTCTCTTCCACTGGCTATAGAGTGAATGGGAGATTGATTGATTGTTGGATTTATTTATTTAAATGCCAGGTCTTGAAAACATATTGCATATTATTCACAAAATACATAGTTTAATAAACTCTTCTAATAGGCTACAAATAAAAACAAATTTAACTAACTAGAACTAAGCTACTAAATAAACAAAACTAGATAAAAGGTAATAGTTAAAAAAAGAAAGAAATGGAAATAAAAGAAATGCGTAGAAATGGACAAAAAGAGGGAACAAGAATGATGCATGATGATGATGAACAATGATGAATGATGATCAAGAGAGACGGAGATTGGAAGGAAAAGGCTGAATGAGATGAAAAATTAGAAAAGGATGAGTGGGAGATTAAGAGATAAACAAAGAGTTACAAAGAATGATGGGAAATAAGGAAAAAGATGGGTTTAGAAAAATAAGAAAGATTGATTGATTATTTATTGTCTGTACTTGTCTTGACAGATCCATTGCACATAATTAGAATACAAAATTAGAATAGAATAAATTACAATTGAAGAAAATAAAAATAGATATAAATTAAAATGAAAAGAGGAAGAGATGAGATAACGAAGAAAGAGAGAGAATGAATGATTAGGAAAAATGTAGAAAGAGTAGAGGCGAGAGTAAGAGAAAGTGTTGGACAGATTCGATGTTAGCTCTCAACAATGTCGCGATGTTAGCTCTCAACAATTTCGATTGGCCTCTTGTGGCGCCGTCTTATGGCACCCTCTTGAAATACACAGCAACTTACTTGAACTAGTTGACTTGTTCCTTCATTATTGGAACTTGACATTTGTATAACTTGACCACTGACAGCATGAGTAAGCCCTACTTTCATTGCTCCTCCAGGCAACATTGATTGAGTCTAAATAGTCAAACATTTAAAACAAAGGGAAGTGGTAGCCGTGAGCCGTAGCAGGTATCTGTTCAATCAGAGATAAGCTAAAAAACTCTTGGGCCATCTTTGTAATGGTGAGCGATTGGATTGGCCAGTAAAAAAGACTCTGTTCTCTGCTGTAAAATCACTTCCCGGTGGTTCGGAACCCACCTAAAACTGTAGATCAATCACCTTCATCCAATTCATTACCCACGCACAGGTCTCAGACCTATGTGGGCTTCATCCTCCGAAAAAAGTTAAGCCTCCGTTCCCAACATCACGGATTTGGATAGATTGACTATAGGCAGGGCAGGAATTCACTATAATTGGTGCTCTCGATATAGGCTCCCAAATAGGTATCAAAAATATCAATTTGTAGTGTATATTCCTGCCCTGTCCACCAATGGCGTAACTAGAGTTGACTTATGGGGAGGATTTACCCCCCCTCCCCGTCAAACACCCCTAAATATTACTCCCTTAACATTTTTTCAGAATATAGATATTAACTTTTTATGGTAAATTTAACGACTAGAAGTAATTTTTAATTGAGAGTTGTCTGCAAGTCATTAAATTTGCCATAAAAAGTTAATATTAACAATGCAGATCGTTATGGATCAAATATATAGATAGGTACACCATTCATGTAGCTTCAAATTAAATAAATAATCTTTCAAATTTTTATTTTTTTAAATTGTTTTTTAAATTTCTGCTAAGCAATGGGGGGTTACATCCCCAATAATCCCCGCCCCCCTCACCTTGTTACGCCTATGCTGTTCGCTGTCCGTTTGCGTGAAATTGCATAGTTGGAATCCAAGGTTTAAGTTAGTTAGGAAGTGGTTAGCTTTGAGGCATGCCGGGTATCTGTTAAGTCAGGTAAGATAAGATACCAGCACTTGGACTGTTCTTGGGAGGGTGACCGCTTTGGTTTGACCAGCAGACTGTTCTCTGTAAAAAAAAATCACTTCTCGTTGGTTCGGAACCCACTTGAAACTGTCGGACCAACTCATCAATCATCATCATCAAACTCATTACCCGCGCGCAGGTCTCAGACAATATATGGGCTTCATCCTCCAAAAAATTCGAACTCCTGTATTTTAATAAATCTTAAAATAAATAAGTATTTCAATACATTTATAAATCTTGCGTTTAAAAAGCCTCTGTGAATGATTTTCAAGTCTCACTTGTGTTAAGGAAGCTTTAAGTTTTTTTTTATTTTAGTCGTTTCACGTATGAAAAAGTCGATTTATTCGACCTCGTTACAAAAGATGATATTCTGAATCAGGACATCATGTGTAGAACAAAATAGTTCATTTTTAAGCACTTACTTATATGTTTATATTGTCATCTAGATTATGAGCTCTTTCCCCGCGCACGGATCAATAGTCCATGCGGGGAAATGTTTGTTCCATTGGTCATTTTTTGTACATAAAGTGTTATTTTACATGGAAATAAAGAATTGAAATTGAAAGGTGAGCTTGTAAATACAGGCTTAACGGTTTTCAATTCTCATTTAGTAGTTGAAAACACACAGTCTACACAGAAAGTCAATTTTTGAATGAGCCAAGTGAAATGACAAATATAAACAACTGGTCTATCTAGGAGTTACGTTGGATAGACGATTGACCTGGACTCCATACATTGAGAAAATATGTAGTAAAATTTCATCTGGGGTATTTGTCCTGCGACAGCTCGCTAGATTGAATGACAAAAAGTTACTTTTTACAGCTTACCATGGGCTCTTACTGTCACATATTAGGTATGCTATCTTAGTATGGGGTAATTCATCAAAACAAAATCTTGATAGGGTGTTTAAGATCCAAAAGAAAGCGGTTAGGTGTATAGAAAGAGTAAATAGATTAGATTCATGTAGGCCGTTGTTCAAGAGACTTGGTCTCCTAACTGTACCCTGCTTATATGTGTATGAAGCTACTTTATATGTAAAAACGAATGATATTAACCAAAATCTTGATGTACATGATTATAATACAAGAAGCCGAGGAGATTATCACTTGGTGAGTCACAATAGTAGCCTATTCAAACAAAAACCTAGTTATATTGGTAGGAAATTCTACAACAAGCTACCGCAGTTTTTGAAGAGTCTTGAAAATATAGAAATATTTAAAAATCAATTGAAGAAATATTTAGTTGATAAAGCTTTTTATAGTGTACAAGAGTTCCTTTCACATCAAAATTAAGCCTCACCTCAACTAATTGAAGTAATTATGTTATCTAGTGTATAATATTGTTGATCTGACTTGTCTTATACTCCTTAACTGGAGTCTCCAAGACGTAATCTACAAAAAAAAAAAAAAAAAAAAAAATCTTATTTTGGGAGCCCAAAATCGATTACCACTTTACTCTCCAGAGATTCAGTAAAACACTTTCAACATTTTTATGAAATCAGGCTGGCCTGATAAGAAACCACAACATTTTGTAAATCAACATTTTGTTCATCTCAAAATTACAGCAATGGCTGTCCTATTTGTAGGATATCATCTGTTCATTTTCTATCAACAACAAAATTCAGAGCTGACAACTCGTTTGAAAGATGGCGCATTCCCTTGAGATCAAGCAGAGGAAGTTTTGTCCCAAGTGTCGACACACTCAGAAATCGTTCGCTCATTGGTGTGTCGAGAAAAGTCAATCGTCAGCAAAAAGCAATATCGAGATGATATTCTGGAGGCGACTATCATACATTTTTCTGGAGTTGGTCCAGCAAATAGTTCATAAATCATGGCAACCGTTCTCTATTTGAGCGGAGCGAGAAGAGATGATGATGATGATGATGTTGACAATAAGAATGATGTTTTATTTATAGGCGTTGGATCTGTACATCTCTCCAGAGTGGACCACCCTTCTTTTTTCATTTAATAGAGGGCTAATAAGTCGTCGCCGGTGCTCTGAGGGTTGTTTTATATTACTTTGAGGGGATGCACAGATAGTGTGGCCGCTTTGAAGGGTGGTTTCAGCCGATTCAAAACCCATTGAAATCTTCTATCCACCGATTCAACCCTCTTTGGTGTCCTTTTCTAGATAACATCTCACTCATTCGACACTTAACACTGACAAACATATTCCTCTCTTGTAAACAATATTATCTCAACAATTCATCTAAATAAATCCCCGAGGCTTGATATCTGACAGCCTTCGGACCTTATGCCATAATATGAACAAAGCAGCTTAATCCTTGCCACAACTATTGGTCTACTTTTAGCCCTAAATACTCACCATGTGCGCTATTACTTATCGAAGGCTTTATCTTTACATAAGCAGTCTCATTTTTTCCTTCACTTATCAAAGCTTAAATACGAGTAAAGCGAACAAGATTTCAGTGTGCAAGCTCACATCGAATTTCAGGGTATAGTTACTCTGCTAGTTGTAATCACATGGAATCACATGTTGGCTACTTTCTAGAAGTCGATCTTGAATATCCAGAAAGTCTACATGATATGCACAATCATTACCCCCTGGCACCAGTAAAAGCCACACCACCATCAGGAGGATATGAGAAATTGATTACAACCTTTGAAAACCGTAAAAATTACATTCTACACTATGAAAATTTGAAACTTTACATGAGATTAGGTATGAAATTAACAAAAATACACAGAGTGATGCAATTCAATCAATCAGCCTGGTTAGAGCAATTTATATCATTAAATACCGAGTTGAGAAAGAATTCAAATAACATCGAAATAACTCACATCGAATTTCAGGGTATAGTTACTCTGCTAGTTGTAAGGGTATATACTCTTACTCTGCTTTATTTCTGCTTTATTTATTCCATCATAATGTAGGTTCAGTATAAATTATTATCTTATTTTTCTCATTCTTCCATTGGCTTCTTTATTCATTCACTCATTGACTCATTGACTTATGGACAATGCACCTTTTTCACTTTTGTTTGTTCCATGGAGCGTTAGCCTAGTTTTATTAGTAGGATAATGTAGAATATTATTAGCAGAATATGTTCCATGGAGCGTTAGCCTAGTTTTATTAGTAGGATAATATAGAATATTATTAGTAGGCTGATGTAGGTTATTATTATGGGCTATTGATTAGAAAAAGACCATTTAGTTGGGTGTTGAAAAAGGTTGGACTAATTTCGTTGCAAAACTTCTTGAGTTCGAACAGTGGTTAGATAACTCACTTCAAAACTCCATGAGAACATAGTTGACGATTCTTAATACGTTGTCTTCAGAGTCGGCAACACTCAGAGAGTTATTGCATAGATCAGGGATCAGTAAGGTTCAGTATGGTTCGTCTATGATTATTGTTACCTGTTAATGTATAAAAAATAATATGTCAGACCAGAGACTAATATCATAAATTAAATCAAACAATAAACAATAGATTATTGGTAATGTTTATCTACGAAATTATAATTGTTATTCTTTAGGTTCAGGTACTTGCCATTTATTATTTTTTGATCTTCCATTGTTCCATAATTTCTAATGATTACATTTATAAACATAATTGGCCGATTTTCATTGCAATACATTTGTGAATAGTCTTGTAAATAACTGTTATTTTATGACCTTTCATTTTCTAGGGAAAACCTAGAACTTCCTTTTGCTGAATATGGGTGACAAACATTCCAGTTCACCACCCGAAGGGAAGTGATAGCCGAGTGCCGTAGCAGGTATCTGTACAATCAGGGATAAGCTACGAAACTCCTGGGCCATCTTTGTAAGGGTGACCGATTGGGTTGACTAGCAAATAATACTCTGTTCTCTGCTGTAAAATCACGTCCCGGTGGTTCGGAACCCACCTAAAACTGTAGGTCCAACTCATAAATCACCATCATTCAATTCATTAACCACGCACAGGTCTCAGACCTATGTGGGCTTCATCCTCCGAAAAAACCCTCTTCACTTATCAGTCTGTTTCCTCCATTGAGAGTCTAGAGTGCGAGTCTAGGTACTGTGTGGGGTCGCGTTTTATCCATCCGAGATTTATCGGCGAACAATGAGGTAAATACCACTGGAGACCTCCAAGAGATATTTAATTAAGCTGTGGGCATATATTAAATCATCTTCTGCCATAAGCGATAATTAAAAAGACACATTATTGAAGTAACCTAGTTCTGAAAATAATTATTTCAGGTATTTTATGATTATAGAGGGCAGAGGAAAAATTAACACCAAAATTATCACTTTTACTATTATTTAGGGTATAAATTATATACAGGATGTCCCACGAGGAACCCGACAAACTTCTAGGGCGGTTTCCTCTCATCAAAATAATGAAAAAAGTTTATATAAACATATGTTCGGAAATGCTTTGTTAGGGAGTTATGGCTAGTGAAAGATTTCCCCCGATTCTCTAGGAAAGGATGGAAATAAAGCCAAACTGATTTTTCTATGGCGTTAAGTTAGGTGTTACATCTATTGGATTTTATGTAAAATGAACTGAAAAATTGAATAAAACATGTCCCAGACCTCTAGAATCACCCATATTTGAGATATCAGACAAAATATGCTATAATATCTATTTCTATCTTCCTTAGTGCTTGCTTAGTATTTTATTGTAGTAGGTACTCTTTATTGTATATTGTTTGTTACATCATTATTGTGTTAAGAGGGCAATTATGGGATACCATATCCTTGTGCTCTCATATGTATAATTTGAATAAATAAATAAATAAATATACAGGCTAATTTAACAATAGTTATTCAACCTGTATCATGTTAACTTTGTGGATCTGTCATGAAATGAATATTCGTATGAGGTGTGTTAGTTTATTATAAGTAATATCAGTGAAAAGTCATATTAGGCTATTATCATTGGTAAGGTAATATTTAGGAATCTATTTTCAAAGTACATTATATTCTAATAGCCAATGAAGTCTCTGTTGATTTTATGTCATTCAGGCATTGGAAACTTCCTTTCAAGGCTCTAGTTTATTTTTAATTTCTTAATTTAATCCTATATCACCTGTTTACTGCTCTTAAAGCAGCAGTAGAAAATCCCAATTGTATTTCCTCTCAAATAGCTATCAGAATGCTAGAGGGGTCAAATAGTACTAATTGTATTGGTATTTAAATTTGAGGAAATAAAATAATAATCTTATTCCAGCTGCCTGTAACATGCTACCTTCCTTCTTCTTAGGTGTCCAGCTTTTGAAACCTATTTTTATATTGAAAGCAAACTACTTGTTCCCCTGTACACATTACACGTGCGAATTTTATATTTTTTTATATTTGGCTAAGATTGATTAAGGTAGAGAAGACTTTATAGTCTCCACCTAATAAAGAGAATTTTTTTAATTCCATTTCATTTCATTATACCATTGGACAGTGACGGATCTAAATTTTATATTGTGGGGGGGGGGGGATTTTGATAAAAGACTTTCATATAATGAAGCGATCAAAACAGTACTGTAGCTTCCATATAAATTGGCAGCAGTTGGGTTTAGATGTAGCAATTACTCCCATCTTCTACACGCTGCCAAGTTATATGAATACTACAGTAGTTCAACGTTGTTTTATGGAGTAAAAACAAGTATTTCACATTAAAGATTTTCAGGATGTTTTGTTTACTAATGAAATACGTTATAGTTAATAAAATGCAGATTAAAAATACAAAAATTAATTATTTCTAAATACATTGTACACCTAATGTTACATTGTAGTTCTACTGGCGAGAGATGAATAAACAATGATGGGGACACAGATAAACTAGACAAACGGAGCAGGCACAAAATCAAAACACTTTGTGTTGATTGGTTGCAGGCAATGTAAATGTAACTAAGACATTATTCAGAATTAAAACGGTAGCGGATATCATGCAATTGAAGACTTAGTAGTGGAATTAGGTAATTCTTGCTGATGAATATTTTATGAGCTTCAAACTGATTAGTTTTATTGGTAAAAATTTAAATTCTTACAAAAACATTTTTGTAGGTTTTAGGTGGCATCAGCCCGAAAGCCCCCCTTTGGTAAAAATTTAAATTCTTACAAAAAATGTTTTGAGGTTTTGGGGGGTTTCAGCCCATAAGCCCCCCTTCCCCCCCCCCCCCCATAGGACCACCACTGCCACTGGGCATTGCATAAAATTTCATTTTTTTACAAAATAATGTCAGGAAAGCGTTCCCTTATATTGTTCTTTCCTGCCATCTGACATCTATTTTTTATTAACTTTTCATGTGAAATTTAACGACTTGCAGTTATTTTTAACAATGCAGTTCGTCATGGAACAAGAAATCCAGGAATCTATTTTTTATTTGAACGAGCGTAGCGAATTCTTAGTTTTGACTTGTGACTCGTGACTGGAGGCTCGCGGCTTTTTCTGTATGTTTGTGTGTTTGTATGTTCGACGATAACTTTCGAACGCTTTGACCAATAAACTTCAATTTTAAAACACATATTCTTGGAACCTTAATACAGATCAAGTTCGTTAGCCAATGAAATTGACCCACTCCTTTATCCTTTTTGAGGCAAAACAAAAGGACAGGTTCTCAGCCCTTCTTTAATTTATCTATATTTTACTATATATATATAAAATAGTTGTTTTCACCGGGTGGTATCCTTTAGGACGACCTAACAGTTTGATCGACCTACTGCTAACGTAGCATAACCAAACCTAACCTAACCTGGCTAGATGTGACTGAACCACATAATACCTTTAATATTTTGATACGTGTACCCAAAACTTTTATTGGGCACAACAACCGTTACTAATTTCCAATGCCTTCAATTTCCAAAGAAGACGAACAAGAAGAAGATGAATAAGAAGAATACCTTTGTTTACTAGGTCGGTCAAAACGACAGTCGTTCAAATGGTGTCCTCCCGTTTTCACCATATGGAATTCGCAATAGATTTCAAAATAATTATATTTAGAGTTATCAACAGCTGTATGTGAATAAATGCGATCAGGCTTTTTATAGAATCTCTATCAGCTGATATACTAATTCCATTTCCCTGATATATGGATATTTATAAACACCTGTTTCTCATGTGGTAAATGTATCTACTCTATAGGTACACTAATTCCATTGCCCTAATATACAGGTATATGAGTACAGTAGGTCTTTTTTGTGGAAAATAAATATGTGTATCAGAGCAACGATGAACTTGAACTTCAAGTGATAGATGTCTTGTTAATTTTATATAAATCAGTATCTTCAAAACAGCCGTTTTTCGTTACTGCCTTCCCGTACGATAAGATTCCCGTTGGGCTCACTAGTACTACTTGATTTTTTTTTGAGGATGAAGCCCACATAGGTCTGAGACCTGTGCGTGGGTAATGAGTTGGATGATGGTTTTTGTTTTTTTTGTAGATAACGTCTTGGAGACTCCAGTTAAGGAGTATAAGACAAGTCAGATCAAACACTAGATACCATAATTACTTCAATTAGTTGAGGTGAGGCTTAATTTTGATGTGAAAGGAACTCTTGTACACTATAAAAAGCTTTATCAACTAAATATTTGTTCAATTGTTTTTTAAATATTTCTATATTTTCAAGACTCTTCAAAAACTGCGGTAGCTTGTTGTAGAATTTCCTACCAATATAACTAGGTTTTTGTTTGAATAAGCTACTATTGTGACTCACCAAGTGATAATCTCCTCGGCGTCTTGTATTATAATCATGTACATCACGATTTTGGTTAATATCATTCGTTTTTACATATAAAGTAGCTTCATACACATATAAGCAGGGTACAGTTAGGAGACCAAGTCTCTTGAACAACGGCCTACATGAATCTAATCTATTTACTCTTTCTATACACCTAACCGCTTTCTTTTGGGTCTTAAACACCCTATCAAGATTTTGTTTTGATGAATTACCCCATACTGATATAGCATACCTAATATGCGACAGTAAGAGCCCATGGTAAGATGGTGATTGATGAGTTGGACCTACAGTTTCAGGTGGGTTCCGAACCACCGGGAAGTGATTTTACAGCAGAGAACAGTGTCTTTTTTGCTGGTCACCGTTACAAACTGATATGTAAAATTGTCTATCAGTTCAAACAGATTTTGAATGTGCTCTTCAATATTTCTGACCTAAATCATTATTCACACCCTGATAAAGCTTCCCACTAGAAACCTCTGAATATGCATTAACAGCTTTTTTGTTTCTCTTATGTGAGTCCATTATGGAGAAACACTAAAGTCCTCTTTCTTCTTTTTCTTCTTCTGTTACTTCTTCTGCTTCTTCCCCTTCCCCTTCACTTTCCTTTCTCGTTTCAGACATATTTTCCACTTTCGACTTCTGCTCCTCCGCCATTTCTCCTCTTTCAACACTCCGGAGAGCAAAAACCTTCTACTTATCGTAACTTTGTTTGTCGCGAATAGAACGAAGCAACTGAAGAAGTAGCAAGGAAGGAAACGGAAATGAACGAAGAAAGAAACGACAGCGAAGCACTTTCAAACCGTTTCCGATGCTAGACGCCATCCAAATATTGTTCTCCGTATTATTATTCTTTTATTTATTTCTTTTCCGGCACTTCGGACGAAGCTAAAGCTTCTCTCAGCTTTCCTTCCCTCCCTCTTTCGCATCTTTTACCCCCCTCCCCAATCCGCTTCTCCAACAAAGCCATAAACTCCAACTTGTCCACGTTCAAGTGACACAATCTTCAATTGTTCCTCGTATTACAAACAGCTATTATAAACAGCTGAAATGAATATGAAATAATGAAATTCATTCCTCCTCAATTGTGATACATAATTCTCTATTTTGGACAATTAATTTTTTTAATTGTTGAATTAATTTGAACTGAATGCCTCAATTTTACAACACAGGATTTTTTTGGCCATTTACCAGTTAAATGCATATGTTATGGCTTCTTTATTTTGGCTCTTAAACCTAAACAAAATTCAAAATTATTTCTACTCTCTCTGAATTATTGGACTGTGTTAGTGCTACGTTTTAAATTGAGCTCCTAAATTAAAAATTGACCTTAACTTGAAAAAATGGCGAATTTTCATAAATAGATATATATCTTGGAAAAGAAGTTGATTATAGTCTACCATTCGCGATCAGACATCTTTATAACTACTAGAATATAGAGTAGTATGTGAGTTACTTTACTTACTTTATACCCGTAAGGGTCTCCCCACCACGAAAAGCCATACGAATTTACTTATTTACTTTACTTTATATACAACTAACTCTATTATAAAATAGTTGTTTTCACCATATGGAATTCACAATAGATTTAAAAATATATTTAGAGTTATCATCAGCTGTAGGTGAATAAATGCGATCAGGCTTTATATAAACTCTATTTTATATACTCTGTATATATTTTATAAACTCTGTTTCAATAAAGTCTATCAATAGAACTCTATTTTATAGAGTTGTTTTAGAGTAATATTGTACTTTATAATACCATACCGTAATAGATATAATGTATCTACGTTTACAATCACCTACCATTAATATAGACTTATCTATCATTGAGTCTACTGCTCATTCATGACTTTATAAAACTTCCAACTTAAACTCCTCTCATAAACTTCTACCTTATTGCACACTTGACGCAGAGATGGAAATTGAAAAAGGCAATCTTGCCTGCATTATTTAGACGGGATTTTGCGCTGCAAGTTGAACCGTCCGAGAAAACACGAGCTCTTACTTTATGTGCCTATGTTATGGAGCTTACTCGATCCTTTCTTGTCGTTCTGTGCATTTGCCAACGCCTCCCATCCATAAATTATGGAGACGCCTCTTCCATCAAACAATCAACAGCTTTCTGTCGACGCTCTGTGTGCTAACTGTCCTCCACTGAAAGAATAAACAGGGTCACTCTGTGCTCTTCTAGAAATCTTGTGCTTGGCAAGCACTTGAATGTCTTATCAAAGGATGAAAGCTGCTTCCCTATCTAGTAAAAGTGGAAAGATAAGGCTGGATCTGGAAAAAATTGAGTTTTCAGACTACTCTTTAAGTAGGTCTATTCTTAGGTAGAGAGATAAGGTTGGATCTGAAAAATGTTGAGTTTTGAGACTACACTACACATAATTTTAGCTAGCAAATATTTCGAGTTAACTACTGCTGGATACGAAAGTAAGTTGTCATAATTTAGTAGAAAATTCCTGTGAAATTGATTTGATATTCAATGGTTCCATATTTGATATGGATACTATAATATGTAAGGTAAAGAGACAGTCCCGTTTTTGAGAGGCATGTCCCGCTGTCCCCACCATTCTTGTCGGGACACCCATTTGTCCCGTTTTGGCAATATTAGTTATTAACATTCTACTTCATGAATAATTTTTTTTTTCATTTATTGATAATTATTATTACTCTAAATGATCTAAAAACTAAACTTAAGTTCTTATTACAATTGAACTTTAGCTTCAAAATCCCTTGTTATTATGAGCGGACTTTTATTATTCTTAGGCCTCTCTGATTCTTCGGATGGTGAACATCGATGGCATTAAAAACGTTGGTATCATTTTAATATAAGATGTGTGAAAATGACTACCAAAATATCTTTGTATAGAGAAGAAAATAAAGTTATTTATTTTCTGATCAATTTCCAACCCCCCCTCCGACCGTCTATACGTCTGTCCAGTTGTCACGTTTTGGGGTTTCAAAAATCTGGTTACCTGGCTACATGCATCTATAAAACTTTTATATTTATCAAGTGGAAAACAAAATCAACATAGTTGAAACACTACTTTGATGGTTATCCACCTAGAGGCATTTACATAATAAATTTTTGTCCAATAAATCGAAGAAATAATTAATTCGAAATATCTATAGTTGCAATTACAGTGGTACTAATTATCGCCTTTACTTGAGTCTATTTTATTTGAAGGCTATCATTTTTATTTGCCAAAATTTTACCAAGTTCAATCAATTCCAAGGATCACGTACAGCTTATTGTTGGCCCCACTGAAAAGGAAGCACACTAGAAGAAAGCACAAAACACAGTAGTAGAAAGCACATACTAGATATAAATAAACGAATAGAGCCAACAAACGATGACCAAGAACCGAGTCTTAAGAAATCATCAGCTTGACAAAACGCAAGATTTATCTCTTTTTGCAAATGATAAAGGGGAAACGACCCAGTAATAAATACGTGTGTGGTGTATTCTTCAAGTAGAAGAAGATGAATGACTATATCCACAGCCTTTTCTATAATACACCGGCTCACATGATATAAGGCCCTTGGCGAAAATTATTATTTATGTCCAGCAATGTCACACTCTCGGTTGTTTATCGTTTCTTCATCCACAGTCTCTTTATTCACCTCAAATTTATCGTTCTTTTCATCTACTACTGGTCATCCCCATTCCTCCATTGAAATATTACCGCATTGACCGATTCGATAAATAATAAATTTGCCATAACTTGTCACGACTTCTGTGATTGGCTAGGAAATTTGGTATTCTATGAGTCAGGACATATATCGCTTCTATGGGTTCTAGAAGATTCTTCCTGGATTGTGCTTGTAAAAATGAGATTGACACATTTTTCAATTATTTTTAACTATTCTCATTGAATTGATTTGATTCGATCAATTTGAAGACATATATTTACTGATACGTGTATGAAGCTACTTTCTATGTAAAAATTGTGATATTAACCAAAATCTTGACATAATCCAAACAAGAAGCCGAGGAGATTATCACTTGGTGAGTCACAATAGTAGCTTATTCAGACAAAAACCTAGTTATATTGGTAGGAAACTCTACAACAAGCTACCGTACTGCAGTTTCAAAGAGTATTCAAAATATAGAAATATTTAAAAAACAATGAAAAAATATTTAGTTGATGAAGCTTTTTATAATGTACAAGAGTTCCTTTCACATCAAAATTGAGCCTCACCTCAACTAATTGATATAGTAATTATGGTAACTAGTGTATAAGATTGTATAATTGTTGATCTGGCTTGTCTTATACTCTTTGACTGGAGTCTCCAAGACGTAATCTACAAAAAAATATGTCAATATTATCGATTTATCAATTACATGTTCTGTAGAGAAAAAATGCAAACAGAATCTGTCCCTGTCAGCAGCTTAAGCAAGGTACAGTAGTTCCTTGTTCCTGTGAAACGAAGTACTGTACCAAGATATGAAAGAAATCATGATTAAAGTATTAAGTATTGACAGTACTTTTTAGTTCTCAATATTTCTTATGACATGGCTTTTTATATTTCTTTATGAGTATTGTGGCTTAGAGAAAAACTTGAAAGAAGAACAGCTGGATGGGAGAATTATCCTGTAATCTAAGTCTACTAATTCACCCCTCAGTAGCTATCTAGAGGTTTTGCAGATTATTCATTAGCTCCCCGTTGTTTCCATTATGCCAACTTGGTACCCTGGATTTGCAGGTGAAAAAATTACTAGAAAAAGTCAGTTCCACCTATTGTCACACTCACAATAAGGTCCTTTGAAGAGACTCCATTGTTGTCATCTGAACAAAACTTAATTATTTCATTACTGGCCACGCGAGCCCCCCCCTAACCCTTCTACCACCCTCTTTTGTCGCCCTTTTGGGCTCCTCATTTCTTCTTTCATCCCTTTGACACTTTTCCAACCCAGCAATAGACCTTTATATCCTTCCCCTTCGTTCTGGCCAATCCCCTGGTCGACATAGGAAATCTAATCTGGAATTAATACTGTCCGAATTTATGATTTATTATGTGGCCCCCTGCAGAAAATCGGCCATCCGTGCTGCTGGCTCGTTTCCTTTTCGCCTGTTCAAATAGAAAGAGAATTAAGTCGTAGTTGGGTGTTTGTGTTGTGATACGATGCACCCTTCCAATACAAAACCGTTAATTTGAGGTCCTTTGACATTACAATATTATTCAAAAGTAGCGACTACTGACCGATGACCGATGAATTCGAAAAATTATTCGTAGATTGGAACGAAGTACAGTTTTTATAGCCTACTTCAGCTAGCTTCATAGCCTAGGAATCTCTGTTTATTATTTCAAAGTAATTTGTATACAACACTTCACAGTACACTGACACTGACAATTCTATAATATAAAAAACTAAATATTTACAACTAACTTACAAACAACTTATTAATAGCAAAATACAATTGTCATTCCAAAATTAATCATCGTAGATTATTGAAACATGATCAGATTTCTGAATAAAGATGGACAATTCAATTTTGGTGGTATTTTTAAATTCAAAACGAATTTTATTTTTATGATTTTTTTTAAACTCCCACAAATCTGCAGTAGCTTGCCATTGTTCAATAAAAACTCTTATTAATTGAATTCATTTGTAGACGAATTAATTGATTTATCCAAGGATTTATTCAGTTACTTTTTCCAAGAACAAGCTCGATGACAAAAATATTGTTTACTTTAGACTGATGTGAAGAAAAATTTAAAATTTTAATCAGAAATAAGAGGTAAGAAATAAATTTTTTTTTAAATTTTAAATCGTTCTTCGTGTCAGTTGAAAAAGAAAATAACTTTTTAACACGCAGATCGTTAGAATCAACATATTCTAATACTAAATGATTTTTCAATACTGATAAATTAAACAGATACTAATTAATTGATTAAACAAATACTAATTAATATTGTTCAAATTTATTCAGTTGACTCTATTTAGTCTCAGGATTTCAACTCATAAACTAAACCTAACACGGTGCCACAATGCTTCAACCTATCAATTTGTTAGCTCTTATGTCAATGTAAAACCCAATAGAATGAATGATTCATGTGCAATGTGAACAACTTATAAAGGTATTATTACAATGATAATAGACGCAGGAGACGACCTGACAAGTAGTTGACAACATCATCACCATCGCTGAATGGATGTTGTTATTTTCTATCTATTCAACAACTTTCGTTGTTGTCAGCGTAGTTTTTGGTTGTTGGTTGGCGATGTAGGGGGGGGGGGTAGGTAACCCCCATACCCCCCCCCCCCCCCCACATCAGGTCTACCCTTTTTGACAGAATAACAGCCCATATAGAAACGTTCTCAATTTACTTCTCCCATTCAGGCTTCCTGCTGCAATCTAAACTACCCAAAAACCGAGAGAAATGTTTCAGAATTTCTTACCCCTTTCATCTTCTCTCCTCTTTTTCTGAAGGGGGGGGGCGTAATCCATCATAGTGATTAATGAGTGTCGCACATTTCTGATGCTTCTGAACAAGCAGTGAATAATTTAATTTCCCATTTCCTGCACTCATAGCTGGCATCTATGTAGGAAGGTCTTGGTACAGACTGGTAGCTAGTGGAACCTTTGAAAATCCTGCATTCCTATTGTTGGCTTGCAATTTATTATCATTATTATCAGGAACGTTACTCTCTATCATAGCCATTGATAGAATTTAGATATAGAAATTAGCCATTTGTCATTAATAGAAATAAGCCATTAGAAATAGCCAGGAGGAAGGAGAAATTATATTGACTTCATCTAGCCTTGTAGTCGAATTCACGTGGAATTCAATGTGGAGAAATGTTGGAGTCTTTTTGATGAACTAAAACTAGTTACAGGAATCTACTCACAATAAAGTACTGTTACGGGTTCTATCACTAAAATAAGGCTGACAGCACCTGAACACTTAACACTTTAATTTACACAAATTTCTTACAACATGCACTAATCAGTTATATCACAGAAGAAAAATCAATAAGAAACAAATAGATCAATCAAACAGTCGTTAAGTCACGTCAGAGGCCCTGAACTTATTCAGGTGCGACCTGATAACTCTGACACCAGCCAGGTCACACGATATTATTATTTTTATTTTATCAATAACTTTCAACTAATGATGAATTTCGTATATCACTGTACAAAAACGTATTACTAACTGTCAGTAGACCGATTAATAATTCAATAACTGACTATCCAATAAACTATTCGATGTTGCAAAAATAAATGTCCAAAAAAACCAGTTAAACATTTAATAAAGAAATGAAACACTTACGAAGCACAGTCTGTCACTGTATTTGATATGCGTAATCACCATTTATAGAAACAACACTCTGTATGTGTACACAGAATAACAGCCCAGATAGAAACGTTCTCAATTTAATTCTCCCATTCAGGCCTCCTGGTGCAATCTAAACTACCCAAAAACCGAGAGACCAGGTGCAAATTATATTGTTGGTGTCTGACGAGTTGATCCCTGGCCGATTTTTCCCCTTCTCCTTCAACTCTCTGCTGCTGTGCATTGCAAAGACATTAGCCCTAGACTCAACTAGGCTAGTTGAAGCTGGCTGAAGCGCAGAAAACCTGTTTGTATTGTCTCTGGCCGTAGTTTTCAAATTAGGAATAAAGCATAAATAGAGCATGCGCAGTTGGCTTCCTACTACCCCCGCCCACTCCCGCACCGAAAAACCAGGGATCATCTCGTCAGACCACAACTATACACTATAAAGGAAGTCTGCCACTGTCACTTTATTACGTTAAAACGGTCAAATCACAGAGAACTGCTGTTTACAAGAACATCCGCTTTTATTAGATTTTGTAGTATTCTAGGAAACTCTCGAAATCTCCATAGGTTTCTAGAGGTCTCTATTTACACAGATAATGTTGTCTGGAACATTCTAGATGACCATTTGATAATAAGCAAGATGAAGGGAAGAGAAGGGGAATAAACAAAAAGTGCCTGTTATCAATTTAAATGGAAGTTCTATTGACACAAAGGGCAGCGCAGGAATAACAGTACGATAATGCCTAAGTAATACTATTCATAACTATTTATAATCTACATGTATTTATCCAGTTTTGGACAATAACTATTACCAGAAAAGTCATTATATTCTACAATATATCAATATTACCAGTACTGAACATAATAATTATGAAAATTTATTTTCACTAGATCAATCGAATTTCATCTAATCTAATAAAGTTGTGTGTTCATTTGGAAGAGTCTAGAAATTTAATTTTTTGGAATTCGGTTAGGTTTATTTGGATTTGAAAAATACCCCGTTTTAAGGATTATATGCTACAGTAACGTAACTAATAATTAATAATTTACACTAAAAACATTCTTTCTCATCTATTTTTTATTTGCCATAATTTCTGGCGTAGGGGTTGGCGATCCCATCGCCCAATAGCTACAATACAATGCTATTGCAAACAGCCTCTCCAAAACCCTTATTTCGCCTTTTTTACTTTCCCTTTTCTTCTTCTTCTTTTTCTCTCCCTACTCCTCTTACTTCTTCTTCATGATTTTATTTTTTCTCTTTTTTCTCTTTCTTCGCCTTCAAATTCCTACGAAGCTTTAGATTCCTAGAAAAGCTATTTTCTATCCACTTTGAAGACTCTTTCATGTTATAATATACTTTGTGACTTTGCTTCTTAAAGTTTCAATTCTGTTTTTTCTGTAAATTCTTTCTTGGAAGACTTCTTCGAAGTTTCCTAGTATTATTTATAATAATTATTATTAGTTAATTAATTAGAGATAATTTATTATTAATTAGAATTATTTCCATCAATTCTTCTAAGTACTATTTTTTAAAGTAGTTTTTTTTAGTAAAATTTCGCAAATTATCATCCAGCTGATCAACTTTCAAATTATGAAGGCCATTTTGTAATCCAAATATAACCTAATCTGGAAAATTTTATGAATAAATTACTAGCTGAAGACTAGTATAACCATTTTCATATGCAACAGGCCCCAATATGTGTTACTGATGTGAGCCAATAATCCGAATACTTTAAACCAAATATTATTCTGGATTTCTTGTTCCATGACGAACTGCATTGTTAATATTAACTTTTCATGTGAAATTTAACGACTTGCAGTCAAATATTTGTTAAGAATAAGTATAACTCACTTAATCTGTAGGCCGAGCGCTTTCGAATCTATGAGATCCATCTTCAGAGGCGTGGGTTCATAGATCATCATGTCAGTTTTTTGGTTAGAAGTGTTGTGGTTTTTGTAAAATGTGATCAAAAAGTTTGTGAGATTTAAAATTTAGTTGTTCATTGAGAATGTTTTGTTTATTGTGTGTGGTGTGTTTGTATATTTCAAAAGCCGGCCACACCATCTCATTCAGAACAAAAAAACAAAATAAAAAATGCACTTACACTCAAAACCACACTGAACACAAACAAATACGATCTCCCAGGGATCTACAAACTGAACGGCTCTGATTGTAACAAATTCTACATAGGACAAACAGGCCGCACATTCAAACAACGTTACAAGGAACATTTTCAAGCCCTGACATCAAAAGCTGAATCGAATTTTGCCGACCATATCATTCAAACTCGACACACTTTTACTGACATCAGTACCAACCGACAAATTCTACATATAAAATCTAAAGGACACGAACTCAACACCTTGGAACAATTTGAAATATACAAACACACCACACACAATAAACAAAAAATTCTCAATGAACAACTAAATTTTAAATCTCACAAACTTTTTGATCACATTTTACAAAAACCACAACACTTCTAACCAAAAACCTGACATGATGATCTAGGAACCCACGCCTCTGAAGATGGATCTCATAGATTCGAAAGCGCTCGGCCTACAGATTAAGTGAGTTATACTTATTCTTAACAAATATTTGACTGCAAGTCGTTAAATTTCACATGAAAAGTTAACAAATATTATTACTGAGACTGGTCAATCAATCATTTATTTACAAAAATTACAATCATTCAATGGTCCCGCTAAACCATACCAGGTTTCTCAGCAGGTGCCTGTACTTTAAGACATTACAAAATTAAATAAAATAACTGCTATTAATCAATAAAATTACTTTACAAAAATTAAAGATGAAAGACGAATTCAAAATTCAGGTGGTTGGGAAAGGGATATGTTGATAGAAAGTGATAGGAGTATAAAGGAGGAGGAAAAAATCAGAGTACTCTATTCTACATTATAGAAATTATTCGCTCTAATGCGGCGGCGGTGTATCAGGGTAATATAGAAAATATACATTTATACGTTCACCAGCAGTGGGAGAGAAAAGAAAAGTGGTGATCTCTTATCAATCTGTTAACAGTCTCTATTGGTGCTGACTATTGACAATTAACTATTCGTTGAACTATTTTTTTTTTTTTTTTTTTTTTTTTTTTTGAGGATGAAGCCCACATAGGTCTGAGACCTGTGCGTGGGTAATGAGTTGGATGATGGTGATTTATGAGTTGGACCTACAGTTTTAGGTGGGTTCCGAACCACCGGGAAGTGATTTTCAGCAGAGAACAGTGTCTTTTTTGCTGGCCAATCTAATCGGTCACCGTTACAAACAGGACCTACGAGAACGCAGCTTATCTATCTGATTGAACAGATACCTGCTACGGCTCGCGGCTATCACTTCCCTTATTGTTTCTAGATAACGCCAAGTAGTCTACCTACCTAAAGAGAGGCATCTCAGCATCCCCAATCTAACACAGAAATAAATCAGCATCAGCCTGATGCTAAAAGGCAATTTATTCTGTTGAGCTGAAGGAGTGCAACTTACTGTAGGCGATAAATTTCCAGAAAGAGAGTCGGTTAGTAGAAAAAGATAGGAAGAAAGAAAAGGATGATTGTGTGGGTGTGATATACTTTAGAAAAAGGTTTTGCGAGACGAGAGAGACAAAAATATAGAGAGAGAAAGCACTCTCTTGCGCATGCGCAAGCCATTTGATGTTTATGTAAAGCTATGAAAAGCAGCGAGAAAAGTATTTTCTAGTGTTTTCACAGGTTCAGTAGGCTAATACCAGAAGAAAGCGGATTTGCCAGTCGTTTTGGGCTTTGTGCCTTCAGCTTCAGTCATTCGTTATCCTTTCTATCCCTCCTACTTTTATCCATTTTTCTCTTTCTTTCCCATTTCCCCCACTATGTTCTCTCTCACTTTAAACCTCCAGTCTCAATCACCTTCCTCGATAAACCTGGTAAAGTGCCTTTTTATTTCGAGCCGTTGTTCCATTTTCCGTCTCTTTCCCTTGAAAAATCAAGCCCAAGCCTTGCTAAGCTTGCTAAAGGCTCTCCACCTATCTGCAAACTCACGAGTCTGTGAAGTGATACAATTAATCAGGTGTTTTACTCCATCAAGAGAACTTGGAAGGGTGTGGTGTTATTTTTCTTCTTTACCTCCCTCCTTCCTTTCTTGTCATCATCTACATTCTTTTTTCACTTCCATCTCCCCATTTTTAACTCACGAAACCTATTACCCTCACTTGCTTCATCAACCCATCAAGCTGCTTACCAAACGGAGGTTTGAACTGCGATTTAAAAATGTCAAGTGCTTCTTGGAAAGAGATTGAGCTCTCATCTAGCGCTCTGTTGGTCACAGTTGGAATCAGTCAATAGAAGGTAGGGAGAAAGAAATATAGTAAAACAGGATGAAGTATTTCAAGGAGATGAAATGAGATGGAAACATGAGCAGTGATAGATGAAAAACTACGTGGAAAGGGAGAGAAAGTAAGGATTGGGAAATTAGAATACTATACAGGCTTATCAGTTAAAGCTTTAGCTCTTCTTTTAATTCTACGCCTTGATTAGCCAAACTTGATTAGCATTTGAATATTCTTTTGTGAGGTGGCCAGATGTTAATACTTCTTCCTTTCCTTCTAGGACATGGTGTACAAAATGTACAAATTACAACTACAATTTACTTGTAAATTATACATAATGATGATGTTAAAAATACTCTCATGAAATTTTACAATTACTACAAACAGTGCCAATAAAATTTGTTTCTAAATTGTTGTGAAGCAGACCTACCCTCACCATTCAGTCCATCAATAATATGTATGATTTCATAGATGTCTGATGCTCTCAAATTTATTTTTCGCCACACTAGGACGTAATGAGCTGTTTTTCGTGCGTCATATGGAGGCCGAAAGTGTTTGGTTTCCGTCGAGGTCTGTAAACGTTTACCGCCCTAGGGCGGAAAAGAAAATGACCTTGAATGACAGCTGATCGTGTCTGGATACAGCAGTCATAATTGTAAAAATGAATCCTTCCAACTTTTATGTAAAACAAAAATATTTAAACCATCAATAAATGTTTATTTTTTATAATTTAATATGTACGTAGTATTTAAAATGTCAAAAATGATCACTTTTTATAACTTAATATGTATTATTTTGTAGTTTTGATATCAAACAATAGAACCTTTTTATCCAACCTACAGAGCTCTGGGTGGGAATTTTGTCAACTATTACAAATGTTGGTAACCTCTCACCAAAAGGTTGGTTGGTTAGGTTTTTTGTTTTTAGGAATTTTGACTACTACTGCAACTGTTGGTAAAGGTTACTGTTGGTATAGAAAGGTTAGTTGGTTAGGTTTTTGGTTGTTTTATGCAAGTTTCGAATCAGGAACAGGAATAACAACAAAAAACCTAACCATCTAAACTTTTGGTGAACAGTTGTAGTAGTTGACAAAATGCCCACCCAGAGCGCTGTAGGTTGGATAAAAAGGTGATAGCCGTTCCTTGTATTCTTGCAAGTACCATAGCCTTAAAATTTCGCTTTCAAAATTTCCATCTTAACATTGTTGTTTTGTTTTTTTTTCGTAGTGTGGCGAAAAATAGCGTTCGCAACACGGGCAAAAATGTTTTGCCGGCTCTCAAACGCTTCAAGTTCTCGACTTCGTCTCGAACTTGAAAACCGCGATCTCGAGCCGGCAAACACACATTTTCGGCCCTAGGTGCGAAATATACTATTGCAGACCCCTCTACTTTTGTGAGACTTTTGGTAAATGAAACATGAAAAACTTCCCATAAACTACTTGAAATGGAAAAGCGTCATTATATATTTTTCAATTAGAAACTTTCTGTGAAACTAAAAACTATTTTTTGTAGATTACGTCTCGGAGGAGTATAAGACAAGTCAGATCAACAATTATACAATCTTATACTCTAGTTACCATATCAATTAGTTCGATGATGCTTAATTTTGATGTGAAAGGAACTCTACATACTATAAAAAGCTTTATCAACTAAATTTTTTCTATTGTTTTTTAAAATATTCTTATATTTTCAAGAATCTTTTAAAAACTGCGGTAGCTTGGTAGTTATATTGGTAGGAAACTCTACAAAGCTTCCTACCTTTTATAACTAGGTTTTTGTTTGAATAAGCTACTATTGTGATTCACCAAGTAGAGATAATCTCCTTGGCTTCTTGTCTTATAATTGTGTACGTCAAGATTTTGGTTAACATCACTCTTTTTTACATATAAAGTAGCTTCATACACATATAAGCAGGGTACAGTTAGGAGACCAAGTCTCTTGAACAACGGTCTACATGAATTTATTCTACTCTTTCCATGCACCTAACAGCTTTCAACTAACCTAAAAAAAATTGGACTCAAGTTGAAATTTTGAAGTAAAAGCAGGTTTAGGGTTAATTTAGATTGCCCAGCAAAAAAGACACTGTTCTCTGCTGAAAATCACTTCCCGGTGGTTCGGAACCCACCTAAAACTGTAGGTCCAACTCATAAATCACCATCATCCAACTCATTACCCACGCACAGGTCTAAGACCTATGTGGGCTTCATCCTCAAAAAAAAAAAAAAAAAAAATTACTGTTGTTTCTTTACATTCTATCTTTTGTATATTTTAGTCAAGATAAATAAATCATTGAGATCATTGCAAGATCAATACATCATTGTTATATATTATAGACACAAGAAATATGATAGACACTCCAAAGTGGTCTCTCACTTTCATTCATATCGTTATTTAACGCAAGGAAAAAATAAAATATTTCTGCGCTGTCCATTGTGTCAATATTACTTTCATTTAAATTGATAACAGGCATTTTTTGTCTATTTCCCACTCTTGCCTTCATCTTGCTTGTTCAAATGGTCATCTAGAATGTTCTAGCATAGATTAGGGAGTAAGTAAGGTTATGATGGTTCGTCTATGGTTCTAGTCAACATTATCTGTGTAAATAGAGACCTCGAGAAACCTATGGAGATTTCCAGAGTTTCCTGGGATGTTACAAAAACTTATAAAAGCGGATGTTCTTGTAAACAGCAGTTCAGTGTGATTCGAACGTTTAAAGTGACATAGTGGCAGATTTCCTTTACATTTTATTGAACAGTTATTCATTTAGTCATTGATCGGCCTACTGACAGTCAGTAATTAGTTTTTTTACAGTTTTATAGTAAATTCATTATTAACTGAAGGTTATTGATCTGTTTGTTTCTTATTGGCTTTTCTAGTATAACTGATTAGCGCGTGTTGTAAGTAATTCGGGTAAATGAAGTCTGAGTGTTAATTTCAAGTGTGGCCTGCATTATTTTAGTGATAGAACCCGTAACAATATGGTCGTGATGGTAGATGGAATAAAAGTGGGCAATGAATATCATTTGCGTAGTGACACAATGGTACAATGAAGTTGTTGAAGTGTTCAAGCATGTTTAGCCGATCAGTTGGCATGCGCCATGTGTGCGCCTGGAGCCATGAGAAGCGCACAAGAGCGCACTCTACCCTCAGAATACTGAGCTATGAACCCGCCACTCGTTCATGAGCAACGATAATATTAGTCGAACCCTCTTTTAATGGACTTAAGGGCTTGCCGAATTAAGCGACTTCCAATTGTCAGCCATCAATTCGTTCCAGCGCTTCTGAATAAAAGCATCCATTTTCCGGCCAAAGTGAAACATGGAAATTGTAATTTTTGCAGTATACATATTCAATTTGTATTAGTTTTGATTTGTGAAAAGGCAGTGATTTGTTATGGGCGATGCCTGTCTAATAGAAATTGATTCATTGGATTGAAACTGAAATTCAAATATATTTATTATCATAATTTAATTATTTATTTATAAAACAGAAGAATTGAATCTGGATTTCTATTTTGTGTAATAATCTATCTACAAATTTAATTTAATAGTCTCTTTTTTCTTATCCCTTTTCTTCTTATGCCTCAACTTCGCCCACAGCACTTTTGCTTTACTTGTAAAGTGCACAAATAAAAGTCATTTAACTATCTGTCTATCTGTCTCCTTCTTCACATTCTCCTTCTTTTTCCTCCTCATTTTCTTCCTCTCCTTCTTCAATTCTTTATTTTTCAGCGTTAGAGTTTCGTCATGCAAAACATGAAAAATATTAAAATACAATAACTTAAATCCAAAATGAAACAAAAGTAAAGTCTATAAACTATTTAAAAATATATACTACTAAATGTGGAGGTGGAAACCTCTTCCAACTATGGTTGCCCACGTACTAGGGAGGGGTTCTCATAATATTACGGTAGGAGGAAGAAGTAAAGAAAGGAAAGTTTGAAGGATTTAATGGACGAAAAATAAATGTAAAATAATGTATTTTTCCAAAATTAAAGATCTGAAAAGTAGTTGCTCTTGATCCAATTGCTGATATAATTTTTCATTTTTTGTTACATATTAATATTACAGTATTAAATATATACTAATACACTAGCAGGTTGCCCAATTCAATTGAATCTGGATTACTAATGCCCGGTTTCTGAGTTGTTCATTAAGTTTAATGGATCATTAACCCATTGCTCCAGCATTGAGTTAATGGTCCATTAAGTTAATGAACAACTCAGAAACCGGACATAAAATGTGTAATAACCTACATACAAATTAAATTTAATAGTCTCTTTTTTCTTATCCCTTTTCCTCGTCTTCTTCTTCTTCACCCCTTTCTTATTGATGTTGTTTTTTCTTCTTTTTCCGTCCTCTTCATTCTTCTCCTTCATTTTCCTATACAGTTTTCTTCCTCTAATTCTTCAATCCCTTATTTTTCAGCGTTGGAGTTTCGTCGACAGATAACAGCAAGTTTATCATATACAAGAATGATTAATGCACATGAAACTCTTGCAGGTGTTATCTGAAATAGAAGCACAATCATTGAATAGTTGAAGAACAAATAGTGTAGAAGAAATTAAAAGTATTATTACAAAACTTAATTAATAACCAAAAAATTTTTTTTATTGCTGATGATGCCCTCATGAGTCTGAGACTTGTGTGTGGCTAATGAGGTGAATGATAACACATTATATGCCAGACGGAGGAGTGGGATTCGAACCCACGACCGCTGAAACGACAGCAAGCTGAAGTTGCGACTCGTCAACCGACTGCGCTAAGCGGCCCGCCAAAAGTACCCTCAAAAAGAGGAAGACAGATACTTTCATGCCAAATTTCATATCTATGAATTTGATATCATATCAATTAGACTATAATATTTTGAAAGACGTGGTGAATAAACTTGTAGCCAGATAAGGAGAAGGAAGAAGCCTAGAGAGAGAAGGAGTGAGTATAAAATAAACGATAATGCGATACGTGCCAGAACAAGTGGCACAATAGAAGGGGTGCTAACATTAGTTGAACTGGAAGATGATACAGTTCTTGCCGATGGAAATAGTTGCTTTACGAGCCCAAACCGGAAATGAATGATGGTAATAAGTACTGTTGTAACAATATTACCCGCTCTTACAACCTACCCTCTTTTCATTATAGCCACAACCCCAATTCCATTCGTGTTCTTCTATAGTTCACTGAACACCACCCTCCGCATCAGTACATTCTGATAAGACAATAAAAGTTGCAAAACAGTGATCGTCTAGCAATATAACATGAATAAGAAACATTTTAAGTGAAAATATACTCAAATAGTAATTATTATTAAAGTGATACAGTAATTATGGTAACTTGTGTATAAGATTGTATAATTGTTAATCTGACTTGTCTTTTACTGGAGTCTCCAAGACGTAATATAAAAAAATATTTGTGTATTATAAGCGTATAGATTTTATTGGTTGCAGGAGAACAACTAAATGGTAGTTGCACCTCGTCGTTTGAGGTGAGTTATGGAATAGTAGTTTATGCAACGATTTTATTTTGACCCTTATTAAAGCACGAGTTAGATGTAAGTTATAACACGAGCGAATGCGAGTGTTATAAATATCTCACGAGTGCTTTAATGGCCAAATAAAATCGTTGCATACACTATTTTATCTACGACCACTAGTATACATTTAATTAAAACAATTTCATTTTACCTGTGACTGTCAGAGATACCTATAACCTCTCATCTCAAATACGAAAAGTTATAGTAGATTGTTAGGTTAGCAGCTTAGGTTAGTTAGCAATTTGATCAAATCTAGCCATCCCATTACCAAGTGTCTAGAACAGACCTAACAGTATGCCGTAGACAGTTCCCATATATGAGTAATAAATTGATCAACCTCCTACCTGAACATTTTATCATAAATAACTTCACGAAATCAAATATTAAAAAGATAATAGAATGGATTAGATCGACAAATGTTTTCCACCTAATACATAATTGATTTTGAACTTTAATATATTGCCATCGTAATCATAAATCTTTTGTATTTATAATGTGAAAGGGAATTTATATTATATGTTCACCTCGACTCAAATTGCCTAGTACCTAGTTGCCTAGTTGCCATTGATGTAGTACCTATTTGATATGATGTAATATTTTAATTTTGAGATGTAATAACTATCGTTTTCTGTTTTGTTACTCGTCGCCAGCACACAAACCGCAAGGTTTTGCTGGTAACGCCTAATAATTAATATTAAAGGATTTAATTTTCTACTTTGTAATTTTATGTTCTAATTTTAAGTACAGTATGTACTGTTTTTTTGTATCTATATTGTTTTTCTGATGGCAATAAACTTTGATTGATTGATTGAAATCAGCTGATAGTTTCACAATATTGAATTACGATATTGATTCCATCAAAAATGCTTCTGATTGGTCCAGAACCCGTGTTATAATATGTAGAACCTGTACTATAATGAGCTCTTTATACAACGGGTTCCAAAAAGCTTTTCGAAAAGACAGCTGTTTTGGCATCAGTTGTGAAACTGTAATGTATACATTATGACATGGTCGTAGATAAAATATGTTTAACTACAATTTTAGATGAGTTCTGATCTTTTAAACCACCGTGTAGGCTAAGTAATAATAAAGCTGACAAGTCATAGCAGTTTGGTCACCCATGCATGCGTAGTCCGATGGTTATTATGAAGAGAGTAGTGGTTTTCGTGATTTTGTATAACTTTTATGGTTTTAGATTAGGTTAAAAACTTTTTCCTTTCTTCTTGCTGACTTTTAAATTGGCATGTCTATGTCATTTTATTTCTATTCGATGCATTTTCTAAAAACATGTCTATCTTACATGCATCGACATCTACTGTTAATAATTATAGTAGACTATAAGTTAATGCTTTTTTTGTAGATTACGTCTTGGAGACTCCGGTTATGGAGTATAAGAAAAGTCAGAAAATTCAAGTCAGAGAATATTGGTGTGAAAACCTCTACAGATAGTTCCACCGTTAAAATCATGCTATAGGAAACACGACGAACCTCCAATTAATCATAATAAAGCAATAAATAATAGAAATGATAATTCACTGTATGAACCTGTCATTTTTTTATTTTGCATCATTCTGTTTTGATTGGCAATAAATCTTTCTTTCTTTCTTTATAGCAGATAACGTATGCTTATAGCTGTCGGCCACTCATCCCAGCGCAGTCTTGATTTTTTGTGACTCATCATGTACACCCTGTTATAAACCTACAGGTCTGTAGGACCCTTGAAATATAATAAATTTGTGAGTAAACTTGAGAGATAAATTCAATTTCATCTCTTACTATTAATCAACTCAGTCACAGGAATAGATTCCCTCAAGAGCTAGGATGGCTGGAAATGGCTATTTGTGTAACTAGAGTGAGAAGTGGAAGATTTCTGCACCGAAACAGTTTTTTTCACAAGCCGAAGGCAAGTGGAAAAAGTTTCTCGAGTGCAGAAACAATACTTTGCGCTCGAATTACACATTCAATTTTTCCTACAGTGACGTATAAAGTAATTTAGACAGAACAAAACACGACATACATAACTTGAAAATTCCTCACATAACCTATCTTCGAATCAAATCGATTCCAACAACAACTATACAGCTGACTGTGAGCTCGCTTTTTGCATGGCTAAAGCAGGGTAGCCAAACTTTTTTTTGAATGCAGAATAGGGAACCTGCGTATTACATGCTCACTATTTTGAGTTGTTAGGTTGCAAATCTGGAGTACAGAAAAGTACTTTTCCTACAGTGACCCGAAAAAGTGCCTATTTTTGCACTAACTGTAGCACGCAAAATAGTCTATTCCTGCACCAGTGCGGGAAAGTAAATTACAGTGCGGGAAAGTACTTTTCCGCACTCCAAATTTGCAACCTAACAACACAAAATAGTGAGCATGTAATACGCAGGTTCCCTATTCTGCATTCAAAAATAGGTTGGCTACTCTGCTTCAGCTGTGAATAGTTGTTGTAGTTGTTGTTGTTGTTGATGAAATCGATTTGATTCAAAGATAGGTTATGTGAGGAATTTTCAGGTTATATATGCCCTGTTTTATTCTGTTTGAATTACATTTATGCATTACTGTAGGAAAAATTTAATGTGTAATTCGAGCGCAAAGTATTGTTTCTGCACTCGAGAAACTTTTTTCACTCGCCTTTGGCTCGTGAAAAAAACTGTTTCTCTCAATGCAGAAAAACGGTGCTTTGCACTCTAGTTACACAAATAGCTATTCCCGCACTGGTGCAAGAATAGACTATTTTGCGTGCTAAAGTTAGTGCAAAAATAGGCACTTTTTTGGGTCACTGTAGGAAAAATAAATTTCTGATCTCTACCTCGACTACACCGTTGGATCTTACGTATCATATCAATTTATTATTGTGGGTTAACTACATGGGATAGTAACAAATATTATTATGATCTATTATCAGGAAATTCTGGAATAATTGTCGATCATTACTAGTCTATTTGTGCAATAAATCATAGTTCACTTGATTTGCATTCTGTGTTAGATTTGCTCATGGTTAGCAGAATAGCGGAGCGTTATGATGAACGACGTTGCCATAATTCATTGGTAGCTGAGTCGTTTTGACGAATCTACGCGGCATGACCAAGTTAGCGCAGCAAAGCCATAATTCTCAGCCGCTCATTCCTAAACTCTAATTCGCCCCAAGCGAGGCTATTCACACAAACCATAAGACTTTATAGCTGTTAGCGAGCGCAGCGCTATAAAGTATGGAATCCCCGATTTATGATCTATTTTGCCCAGTGCCGCTCTGCACAGTGACAGATACGAATTTATTCAGCCAGTCAACCATTGTAAACTCTGTCTTTATGCCTTTTGGTGCGGGTTTATTGTTTGAAAACAACTCTTCCGGTCTGGAAATCTACTAGTTTTATTCGGAGATCCTAAAACTCACTGAACGCTCCTCCCCCATCACCACTCACCCCTGCTCAACAACCCTATTGTGACAATTGCAGTTTTATACGACTGTCTTTTTTCAGCCGGGCGCCGGGTTCTTACCCCGAGCCACTCCATAGTCTTTTTCCTCAACGCTATCCCGAAATGTCGCACTTCCCGCCATTTCTATTCTATTAGCATTCTATGGCGCCTTTTGTTCCTAAAAGCGCTCTAAATAGAATCACTAGTCGAAAATGAAAATTTTTGGCTAAATCTACTTATGGTAGGTTTGTTCTGTAGCAATCTGTTTTGTAATGATTTAAAACAGATTTTGAAACGATTTTTAAAACAAAATTAAAATGGGTGTTGAAAAATAAAGCAAATTGATAGCTTTTCTAAAGAGCTTTAAAATAAATTATAAATTTCAAAACAAAGAAAATTTTTAAAAACAAATTTTAAAATCAATTTGAAAAAATAAAATAAAAATCATTTGAAACAAATTTCAAAACCATTCAAAACAAATTTTAAAACCATTTAAAACATATTTCAAACTAATAACAATAACGATTTGAAAACAAATTTTGGGATCAATATGAAAATTAAATACAATTTTTAAACGTATTTAGAACAGTTTAAAGCAAGTTCAAAACAAATTTGAACATTATTAATATGTTGAATCTTGCTGAATCTTGCTCTAACCTTTTTGAGTCGCGGCGGACGCGTTTCGAACTATGTGATTCTTCTGCACACAAAATGGTCAGTTCTGCACAGCAAGATTCTACATATAACTTGAATAGTTATACTGCAGTTCACGAAAATGGAAAAACACAACAAATTTAAGCAATTGTAAACCAATTTAAAAATCCATTAGAAACAATTTTAAAAACATAGAAAATTTTTTAAACAATTCCAAAACAACATTTTAGAACAACTTTGAAACAATTGTTTAATTTTGAAACAAGAAAAAATTTGAAACGTTTTCAAAACAAATTTTCAAAGAAATTTAAACAAATATTAAATAGTCCAAAATCAAATTTATCACATTTTAAAGATGAATTTTAAAACAATCTAGAACAAACTTATAGCAATTCTAAAACAAACAACAATTTAAAAAAAACTCAAAATAAATTCTTGAATTTCTTGATCCATACCGATCTGCGTTGTTAAAATGAACCATCACGATTCGAAAATGTTTCAGCCTACGTGAGTAAATATTCATTTATTCTCTATTAAAATTGACTACAAGTCGTTAAAGTTATCATAAAAAGTTAATATCAACATCATGGGTGTCCAGAGGGGGGGAGGGACAGGTGCGCAGTTTGCGCTCCTGGCATTTTTGGGGGGGAATTATTTTTACATATTATCTACTTGATATTTAAGGAGCACCAAATCTCCGATAACCCCCCCCCCAAACCATGAAAAAAATTTCCCTACGCTACTGGTATCTTGCATTTATCATCACTACCAAATCTATACAGAATATTACTGTCTATATTACTGAATATTACTGTGCTATACAGAATATTACTGTCATTGCAGTAACTAGTTGTTCTGCTAAAAGAACTATGAGCAGATTAATATAAGGATTGGAAAAACCATCTTAGGAGCAGTATGGGAGACTCGTGGTTATCAAATCTTCTAGTTTCATCATGCAATAGCGATATAATTGAAAATATTGAAAACAATGAAATAACCGAGGCATTTGCTAAAACTACTAGGCTACTCAAAGAAAAACCTACTTTTGTACATAATATGTCCACAATATTGTATAGAATGATTGAGTTGAAGGTTATAATTTTAAGTTAGTAGCACTGGTATTTTATGCAAGATAAACTGCCAATGTTCTGCAATCAGATATTGCTATTCAATGAATTTTATTGTTGAAGAGATTTATTCAATAATTCAAATTAAGAACATTTTTATAACTGAGTTAACATAAAATATTTGAGCACAGCAAAATGATTCTGACAACCATTATCGTCCTTCATGTGGGGTGATTGAAAAACGAATTGATAAAATTAATATAATGGGTTCAGTATTTGATGTTCAAAGGTCAGTACGCCCTTGGAGTGACTAAACAAAAATCAACTCAAAAACCGTAATAGTTTGTAAAAATCCATTTGTCATTGCCTGGAAAATTTCAGCTGAATGGCTAAAGTCTCTAGGGATGCGAGTGAGTCATTTGACAGATAGAATTTTCATATTCAATGTCAATCCCTAACAAATGTGTCTTTATAAAGGTAGTACCATATGCAATTGAATTGCATAAAAATGGAATTCATCAATAGTAAAATAAATATCATAAAACTATGATTTATTTTGTGTAGAGTATTTACACTTTCAATTTCTTATGTTAATCTGGAATTAGACCTACCAGTTTTATGCTGTGATTGTTTAATAAATGAATTTAATTTTTTATATAGGAGGAAATAATTCTCATTTTGTAGAATTCAAAGAGTGTTAATGTAGAGAAGTATTTTATGAAACCCACGTTGTAATTGAATAAAGAATTGAATTAAGGGAAGTGATAGCCGCGAGCCGTAGCAGGTATCTGTTCAATCAGATAGATAAGCTGCGTTCTCGTAGGTCCTGTTTGTAACGGTGACCGATTAGATTGGCCAGCAAAAAAGACACTGTTTTCTGCTGAAAATCACTTCCCGGTGGTTCGGAACCCTCCTAAAACTGTAGGTCTAACTCATAAATCACCATCATCCAACTCATTACCCACGCTCAGGTCTCAGACCTATGTGGGCTTCATCCACAAAAAAAAAAAATAATAAAAGTAATGCATAGGCTAATTCAGTTAGGGAAATTTATTACTTTTTTGTGGAAGTAATAAGATTTTTCATTTTGTTTGATTTAAATGTTGAATTGAATAATTATTGTATCAATTTGGTGAGATAAATTTGAATTAAATTTCATTTTTTCATTAGTAGCCTACCTAATGTCTCCTGTATTTGAGAAGAGGCAGATGCCCAAGTTTGGGGGGATTGAAGAAAGGGGGCAGTATAAAATTGTGGGGGGGGAGGGGATTCGCGCTCTTGACCTTGGGGGGGATGGACACCTCTGATCAACATCAATGCTGGATGAAGGGTAATTTGGTAACTCGATTGAATATAGAACAGGACAAGTTTCTGTAATTATTCTAATAAATCAGTTGTATCAATTTTTTTGTGTTTAAAAATAATTTTGTGGCAATAAAGGAATGAAGGAAAGGACATAATTTCTATGATCAATAAAGTACATTGTCGGCCAGTGTCAACTGTACTGACACAGGATCGCTCGTGTAGTGATCATCCACGTTTCTAATGATAAGCCAACTACACCATTTCGGTTTTGACAAGTTTCAAATAAACTTTTTATTGTCGACGGTGATAGAGGGTTGATACAATGAGCATGGATAACTGAGACATGAAACAGTTGGTAATGTTGGCAGGACAGAATAAGTGAATTGAGGAACAAAAGACAAAATTGACGACAACTGAAACTGTAAACCCTTGTTCCGTATTCCCTTATGTCTCACATGCAGATGGGGGTGAGATAAGGGCGGGCAACATGGAAGGAAAGGAAAGCAAGATAGAGTTAACAAAGTGAACAGTTTAATGAAGTGAGGCCATTCAGGCCCCCCTAATAGACTTTGCAAAGTATTGAAATGGATTTGAGAGATTGAGACATGCCAATTCCGATAAACATTTGGCGCACACGCATGCGCGGAGATGTGGGAGGGGTGAGTGGTTTAGAGGGCGGAAGAAACAGTAGCTTAATCTCGTTTATTAGCTGCAAATTGCAGTTGTTCTGTCTGCGTTTGTTGGCTGCTGCTTTGTCTTTTCGCCGCGCTTTCAGCACAACTGCTTTCGTTTTCGTAGACTCAAATGCTTCCTTTGGTCCACAGATAGGAATGGCGAATGACAATTTCCTACTGACCATTTGTGAACCATAATTAGTAGAGGTTAAACAGAACAAAGCTAACCAATAATGTATTAAAAAGAAGTTTAGGCTTTCTAATCAGATTGTTGAATATGCCCAACCATAGATACCCATACATTTGTTTTAAGAGATTAGCCATTTTAGCGACAGCAGATGGCGGTGGTGTTGGAGGGTCGCGTAACTGGTTAGTTCTAATTCGAGAACAACTTCATTTGTCTGGTTTTCAGGTAGACTTTAATGATGAGAGAATGCTATTGAGAGTGCTTGACGCTTACTTGCCTGACATTTTAGTGAGAAATAGGGATGTATTAAATTTTTCTGATGAAAGATCGGCCTTAGAGTCAACAACCTGTCCTTTATACAGAAAAATAAAACCAAACTTCACCCTGGGTGAACAGCTGAATACTAGAATGCCTTTTGCAAAAACTAGAATATTGACTCAACTACGACTAGCCTCAGATAAGGCACTCTATTTGTTCAAGGACAGAGAGACTAAGTTATGGATGGACCCTTCAAAGAATTGCCCCATTTGTAATTTTGGAGAAGAAGAAACATTGGGTCACTTTATGTTGCGCTGTCCAATGTATAGAGACTGGCGAATACAATTATTGAATGAATTCTGTTACAACATAATAAACGAAGAGGACAGGTTGATGATTCTGTTGTCTAATCTAAATGAGGGCAAAATCAACAGAGTATTCCAATATGTTGTGAAATCCCTTGAAATTAGAAAAATGATAATGGATCTAGGGTAGTATTTTCCAACTATACATATGTATTTATTTATGTGTCACACTTGTCTCTTTATAATGTAAATATATCGTACCTATTAATGCCATACTATAATATTTTATATTGCATGATCATGATACAACTATTGTTATTCGTTACGTTTGCAGCTCAACTCTATTTGTATGCATTTGCTGAACAAATAAATTGATTTATTTATTTATTTATTTAGTAGAGGTTCATATATACACTGGTTATTTTATAAATAAAAATAATATACAGGTGAATTCTCAACCTAATATGTACAGTTGGGGTCTGACGAGTTGATCCCTGGCCGATATTTCCCTTTCTCCTCCAACTCTCTGCTACTGTGCATTGCAATGACATTAGCCCTAGACTCAACTAGGCTAGTAGAAGCTGACTGAAGCGCAGAAAACATGTTTGTCTCTGGTAGTAGTTTTCAAATTAGAAGTAAAGCATGAATAGAGCATGCGCAGTTGGCTTCCTACTACCGCCGCCCGCTCCCGCACCGAAAAACCAGGGATCAACTCGTCAGACGACAACTGTATATCTATGAGGCATTAACAACTTATGAAAAACCCTCAAAACACTCGTTTCTCATTCCACTGTTTTTTGAGTAGACTTCGGCTAATGGATTAAAATATTGTGATAAAACATTGCCATAACATTAAAATTCAATTATCACTTTCCTCTGTTATTAATTACAAGTTCTGTTATATATAATAACAGTTCTTAATTACAAGAGGTCAAAATTTGCTTAAGTTTATTGACCTATACCGCAGTCTTGAAGTTTAAATTTGAAATTTGAATTTTGGAGAACAAATGTTGATATCTTTTGTGCCCCTTAATTGGATTCTACCAGAGCAGTTTGGCCGAAAGGTATCACAAACAAAATCCTATCAACAAAATCGATTATATTCGGCAGCTCTGGTAGCGCAGTTGGTTGGAGCGCTTGTCTGTGTTAGGATAGGGCTCTGGCTGGCTTCGTTTCCTGCAGCCTTGGGTTCGAATCTCATTCAGTTATGGATGTTACTCATCTTTCACCCATTCACCTCATTACTCACGCACAAGTCTCCACACTCATGTGGGCATCATCCGCAATAAAAAAATATGCAGATGAAAAATTCGTACAAGAGAAGTATGAGAAAAAACCAAAAGACAAATACATCCTATTTCATAAAAACTTAAAAAACACTTTTAAGTGGAAACTATGACTCACGTTATGGCGTGACGGCCGTTTCACTCTGATCTTAAGAGTATCGCCCGACGACCACAGTACCCAGTCTTTTAAGTATTTTTTATATATTAGTGGGAACAAGGTGGATCTTCAACATCATAATAACATCCTATTTCATTCACAAAAGGAATTCGTTATGTAGAGGATTTGGTTAGAGACTTTCCACTGTATTTTGTATCACTCAATTATTGTAGGTTATTGAATTTAGATTGTATGATCAGCCTTTTCTGGGGGACATACAGTGGTATTCACGCTGTCCCAATCTGTCATTCACCATTTCATAGGATGTCTTTGATTTCTCATCTATACCATTTTATTGCTGATGATGCCCACATGAGTCTGAAGACTTGTGCTTGGGTGATGAGGTGAATGGGTGAATGATGAGAAACATCCATGGCTGAGTGGGATTCGAACTCAAGGCTGCAGGAAACGAAGCCAGCTAGAGCCTTATCTTATCTCAGACAAGCCCTCCAATCAACCGCTAAATTCTTATTGAGTATTGATGCTTCACTATGTAAACACCAAAGAAGCGTCTTCAAAAACAGGTAATAAATGATCAGTAATCTTCTTCTATATATATAAAAATGAATTTCTGTCTGTATGTATGTATGTTCCCTATCGACTTCAAAACCACTTGACAGATTAGCATGAAACTTTGGGAATATGTTGTGTGAATATTGAGGATGGTTTCTGACCATAAATTTTAATAGAAGAGCTAATAGTTACTATTAATTAATCCATTTTATAGACCTAACCCAATGAACTTGCCGGCCAAACAGCTTAAAGGAACAGCTGATAGAAGTCAACAGTTTTTAATCATATGACAGGCCCCTTAGCGGCGTTATTTATGCTGTCTTTGAACAGCGAAAGACTTTACACTTTGCATGTAGGCTACCGTGCGCGTGCAGTCGGAGCCTTGCAATATGTAGGAAACATACAACTGGGTATGATGAAATAATGTAATTATGCCAGGTTGATGACATCTGTTAACTAATGAAGTGCTAGCTAGAAATTTGAAATGCAGCCTCAGCGGGAGGTGGCGAATAATAAAATAAAAAACTAGCTTCTACCCTTATAGTCGTAGGAGGTTTAAATTTGAAATGTTTCTTCATTCAGAGGTGGTGATTAAGAAAACAACGAAGCCTCTATGATCAGCTGGAAGAGCCCTAGGACTAACTTCTTTCCTAATTTGAAATGTAACCTCAGTGGGAGGTGGCGAATAATAAAATCAAGGAGAATTTTTATGAGAACTTAGCAACGCGCGTCGAGCCAGCTAGTATATTCCAAAAAAAACATCAATTTGATAATATTACTGATTGTAGCACAAAATAAACTTCTCAAAGTTAAGCTAGCAGTTTTTAGTTATGGAACCGCAAGATAAATTCCCGAAAGTTATGCTAGCAGTGATTTTCATAGGTCATTTTTTTAAAACCCTGGCACTAAGCACGAATTCCTAATAGAAGTTATTACACGTATATCATTGCGATTTCTGCTCAACTCCAATCAAATATAGTGCATTATTGGATTATAATTTCGGAGTGTTGAAATTAATTCGGCGACGATCGCTACTTGATACGAATTTCAACGAGTTGGCTGATTATTCAATTACAGAGCAGCTGCTAGTGCGACAGACAAATCGTGAAGTTCAATCAGTTTCAATATGGACGAAATGGGCGACAGGCAGCTTCATTGAAATTCACTTGACAGCGAACAAATTGGAAAATTTCATGTTTTATTGCCTCATTTTGTTGCTACTCAACGCATGTTGCGTGAGTGACGATCTTTCTCTATCATTCCTTGTCTCTCATTCTCTATATCTCTCTCATTTTCCCTCTCTCCCTCATTTTCTCTCTCTCTCATTTCCCCCCCCCCTCTCGCTCTCTCTCTCTCTCTCTCTCTCTCTCTCTCTCTCTCTCATTTTCCCTCTCTCCCTCATTTTCTCTCTCTCTCTCATTTTCCCTCTCTCCCTCATTTTCTCTCTCTCTCATTCTCCCCCCCCTCTCTCTCTCATTTTCCCTCTCTTTCTCATTTTCTCTCTCTCTTTCTCTCATTTTCCTCTCTCTCTCTCATTTTTTTTCTCTCTCTCATTTTTTCTCTCTATCATTCCTTCTTTCTCCCTTTCATTTTTCCTCTCTCTCTCATTCCTTCTATTTCTCACTCTGTCTATCGTTCCTTCACTCTCTCTCCCACCCTCTCTCTCTCTCTCTCTCTCTGGTTAAGTGTCAAGAATGGACGAATCCTTGTCCAAACTTCGCCATTTCATGTAATTGCATCACTTGGATTGTCATTACTGTAATTAATATCATACAAATGAGATCATTGTACATAATTCTTTGCACTATAAAAATAGTATTTTCTGAGTTCACTACTGTATAGTGTATATATCTAAGTGATGTTGATAGTTTTGATTTTAACCATTCATATGCAAATTTGTAAATTTACATGAATAAAGAAATATAATCTAATCTAATCTCTTTGATGGCCAAGATTTCGCCTTTTTGTGTAATTCATCTCTCAGATCCAAGCTCTGTTTCTTTTTTACCAATCACATCAATAATTTCTGCTGTACAATACCTTAAAATATATATTTGTTGCATCTATAATCTTTTCTATTCAAACTATTCAACCAGTAAGTTAACTTTTCCAAAATTACTGTACATCACTTCAACTAGGGGATCTGAGAGTTGCTAATATTAATAATACTGTTATCATTAATAATGTACATTGTAAATTTGCAGCAATAATTAAGTCATCCGGATCTGAATCTCTCTCTCTTAGATGGGGCGCACGTTGAGCAGTGCGACACAGGCGCGCAGGGCAGAGCAGAGCAGGGCAGAAACGTGTCGCACAGTTTAAAGCGCATGTTGGGAGACAGTTTCATTCCACAGTGCGACGCAGGTGGATGTGCTTTTTGAGGTGTATTGTGTTTGTAAACATTTTTTCAAGATTTCTTGATTCAGATTTCTTGGTCAGAGTCAGATTCGGATGTGGAGTTCGATTCATTGCTATTGCTGTACATAATAATAATAATAATAATAATAATAAGAAAAATAATAAATTTTTATTCAACCAATCAAAATGCACAATACATTTTCATATGACACAAATACATTCCAAGGTGCAAAATATATAAGTATACAATAAAATAAATAAACTTTAATTTTTTAAATAAGAAAATAAAAAATAAATAAAATAAAATTATAGAATATTCAAGACAAAATAAATATAGGATATTAAACTAAAAATGATTTAAGAATGAAAAAAAAAGATTGTTCACCCCTCTCTAAGCCAAGTTTGTGCTGAGGGGTGAGTCGCTTAACCAAATAACTTTACCCTGAACTGAAAATATCCTTCAACAAACTAAAATATAACTCATTAACTAAAAAAAAAAATATCTCCTTATTCACATTCGTTACCGTATAGGCCTATTCAATGTTTTTCAATATTATAACAAACAAAGAAATTTTTACTTCACTGTGGATTAATAAGATTAAAAAAAAAACTATCATCCATCTTGATTGAAACATGAGGTCAAGAGGGGACAAAGCGAGGGAAAAGTGACTACTTGAAAAAACGGAATACGCATGGTCATTCACAATGAAAAAAGAACTATCACCAGAACAGTTTAAAAATTTTTGTCGTCTTAGTCGAGAAGAGTTTGAAGAAATTACACCAGATGATTAAACCTTCAATTGTCTCAGAGGGCTGTAACGCCCAAAGGCCTGTGGGAACTGAAGAAAACCTCGATCAATTGCTCTTCCATATTGTTCCACCAACAAAGTAACGTGAGAGTAGCTAATAACGAGTGCACGAACGGCGCAGTTTCTGTGTCTCTGTCACAAGTGCGACGCAGACCAATGCTGCTCTGCCCTGCTCTGCCCTGCCCTGCGCGCCAACGTGCGCGTGATTTCTGCGCTCCTACAGCGGAGCATAGTAAACGCATGGGACACAGAAACTGTGCTGCTCTGCTCTGCTCTGCTCTGCGCCACCGACATCTCAACGTGCGCCTGGCCTTACATTTGATCGTTAATCTCTTTCAACAATAAACGTGAGTGAAATTGAAGTGGGAGGGTATGGGTTGGTGCGGAGAGGAAGGGGAGAAAGTAAGTGAGGAAGAGAGTGTGTGAGAGATTGTGAGAGGGAAAGAGGGGGGGAATAAGCGAATATAATAGAGGATAGAGAAAGAAAGTGGGAAAGAGAGTCAAAAAGAAAGAGAATGAGGCGAGAGAGGTAGGGGATGAAAGTGGCAGAGAGCGAAGGAGAGTGAGGGGAAAAAAGAGAATATGGGTGAGTGAGAGAGATGTTGAATCAAGAAATTGCAGTAAACCTGGAATTATTGTGTCATGCATTTCACTGTATAAATCAAAATAAATGCTGAATTCTTATCACCCACCATTAAAATGCAAGAGTGAAATAATATTATTACCGTGTTCATTTACATGGTTTTCATCAGTTGTTAAACAAGAGAAGTTGCCTCATTTGTATTTATAGTGAGAGCCACAATATTCAGTATTGGAATACTTTATATTAGACTAGCTGGCCCGACGCGCGTTGCTGCGTTCTCATAAAAAATTCTTGATTTTATTATTTGTCACCTCCCACTGAGGTTACATTTGAAATTTCAACCTTCTAGGACTATTAGGGAAGAAGTTAGTCCTAAAGCTCTTCCAGCTGATCAGAGAGGCCTCCTTCGTTGTTTTCTTACACAGTAAGACCTTACTCACCACCTTTCAATGAAGATTTCAAATTTAAACCTTCAACGACTATTAGGGTAGAAGCTAGGTTTTTTATTTTATTATTCTTTTTTAATATATTTTTTATGTATTTTAATGTTTTTTTAACGTTTAACGTTTTTTTAATGTATTCTCCTACTGAGAATGCATTTCAAATTTCTAGCTGCATTGGTAAACAGATGTTATCAACCCGGCATAATTACATTTCATCATACCCAGTCATATCTTTCCTACGTACTGCAAGGCTACGAGTGCACAGTATTCTACATGCAAAGTTTTTGCTTTCCAGACAGCGTAAATAACGCCGCTAAGGTGCCTGCCATATGATTAAAAACTGTTGACTTCTATCAGCTGTTCCTTTAAGCTGTTTGGCCGGCAAGTTCAGTAGGTTAGGTAAATGATGTTTTGCAAAACACACAAACAGCTTGTCCATCAAAACAGCGTGTAAAGCAGATCGAAAAATTTCAAATTATTTTCCATATGATTAAAAGATCCCAGTAAGCTAGCTAGCCATGTACCCATGCTTTGCATAGGCAAAACTTTAACCCCCTAAAAACACCCCTAAAATTGCGAATTTTGAAAAATCCTTTCTTATTGCACGGTGAAATCCCATAAGGATTGTTCATACGAAATTTCAAGTTGATAGGCCTAGTAGTTTTGGCTCTGCGTTGATGAGTGAGTCAGGGTATCATCTTTTTATAGATAGAGATTTAAGATTATATACATACAGTATTTTCTGCAATGTTAATTTTTTATTGTGAATAAACTCCTCTGGTATTGCTGCACTCACAACCAGAGAAATTATTATTATTATTATTGCTTTGAATTGTTGTATAGGAGCCGAACTGTATATTTTCAGGTATATATTATGAATAATTGGAATAAATTTCAAGCCAGACAAGGAGGCAACGTTAGTTTATGGTGTGCAGTGAATAACTGAAAGAAAAAAATTAAGTAGTGGATAGTTATAAAGTAGTGGTGATAAGGACTCTAGTGTGAATATAGTTCACGCTACCAAATTAGGCGGCTCTATAAATTGCGGTGTTGTCAGATATGGGACCATGCTAGCCGTTGGTAGTAGACAATCATCAACCTCAATGCACGAATTGACAACACTGCTAGTACAGTTTTGCCTAGCCTACAAGTCTGAGAAGGCTAGCAGTCATTTTTTTGTAGATTACGCCTTGGAGACTCCTGTTAAGGAGTATAAGACAAGTCAGGTTGTCACCGCAGTCAGTTGTTTTCTTGCTACACCGCAATTTCTTTGAGCCGCCCAATTTCGTGGCGTAAAGTATCGTTGTGATGAAAATGAAAGAAGGGAGAAAAATCTTTTCAATTTCTGAATACCATGAAATGATTCTTTGGAGTTTTGGTGTGGGGCGGGTGCATGCCGAAAGCTGGTTCACAATGTAGCCTGTCGAGATGTGACAGAAACGTCAATCAAAAACCGCTTTGTATTTATTTGTATAGAAGATCCATTCACTTCCAAAATACAGGTTCCTAAAACGATTAGGAAAGTCAACTTCTATGTGGAAACCAAGAAGTAAGCCTGTCAGCAGATGCGCTCATTTGTCAATTGCAAAAACATTCCCTTCTTTGTAAATAATATTTTTTTAGTATTGTATAGCTATAGATTATTGAAAATTGTTTCATCACTCGCCACAACTTATCTAAGAAAACTTGTACAGAATCAACTATTTCAAATTATCTCCTCTTTTCATCATCCATCACCATTATCATTATCATTGTTAATTTTTTACAATTCATAAATAGAAGAAAGAGATTATCACACCATTCTACTTCGGATCAGTAGTAGATTCCTCTCGATGAGAGAATGAGATTTCCACGAAATGATTCTATTTTCCCCGGTGGTCATCCCCCCCCCCCCCCGAAATGAAATCCTGGGACCGCCACTGCAGCCAATAGCACATAATCATAGTTCAGCCTTTATAGAAACATCTATTTCATTGGCCAATAGTAGGTTGTGGAAAATGTTGCTACTTTTAAATTTAAATTTTAGTTAGATTGAGTTTAAGATTGTTATAACTGCCGAAACTAGTACCTTCATAAATCTCAGTACCTTATTTTTTTTATCATAGATGTTTGAATAATTGCACTATGGCTTCTTTTCTTTCAACTATTTTCACATGTTTTCGATTTTTGTTTCTTTTGACTCTCATTGGTTAGCTCCTCACATTGTTGAAAGTGGGCGTGACAAGTCTTAGTGAACAGCCAATGTCAGCACTCCATCATAGTTAGTTCAGCCTTTTAAGGGCCGCCATTTTGTTAATCAGAAACTTCCATTTTGTTGGCCAATAGTAGGTTATGAATGATGCTGCTACTTCTAAATTTAAATTTTAGTTAGATTGCGTTTAAGATTGTTATAAATTATAACTACTGAATCTAGTACCTTTATTTACTTCAGTGGGCTACCTTTTCTTTCTTTCTCTTTTCTTTTTTCGGAGGATGAAGCCCATATAGGTCTGAAACCTGTGCGTGGATAATGAATTGGATGATAGTGATTGATGAGTTGGACCTACAGTTTTAGGTGGGGTCCGAACCACCGGAAAGTGATTTTACCTTATTTTATATCATTCTGTTTGTTAACTATGGTAGCGGTGAGGTGGCGGGGGGGGGAGAGGTTGGTTGACAAGTTGAAATACCGCTCCGGGTGCCAAACGTTCTTGCTACGCCACTGGACAGTAGCACGGAAATTCGAAAAGAACGGTCTTCTAATGAATTACCATCGATACATCGATAGGCCTAGTAGTAGGAAATTTAAAGGCATACATTTCTTTATCAGTAGCTTTGTAGCGTGAATAACGGGATATTACTTCTACTGACGACACGATAAAATATCCATTCAACCTAATCTTGAATTATTGTTAACTCAATTGAACTTTAAGTTAATTGAAATCTTGAATACTTCTCGTGAAAGAATGGGAATGGGAACAAATAAAAATGTAATAACTAGTTCAATAATGCACTGCGGAGAATAACATGAAACATAATTATTAAATTAAAACAAAAAAACAAAACAAAGCCTATAAGTATACGCATAGCGATGGTGATACAATATTGTTCGAATGACTATTGAGTTCTGAAACAAATAAATTCATATTAGATAATTTCACTTTAGAGCTATATTTCTCTAAGGCTCTATCCTACCGTCATTTATATTTATTCATACCAAACTATTTCAAATAGATAAGATCACAGCAGCAATTTATTTTTGATACGTAGCCTACTATTACTATCTAGTAATAGATAAGGCTGCGTAAGGCTGTACGCAGGGTTTTTGGAGATAATTTTTTTCGTAGTTTCTTGTATTGAATATTATTAGGACTTTGAAATAATATCTATTGCTGTGAGGAAAAATCTTTTCTTCAATTACTTTTTGAAATTATGAAGGTTCAAAGTTGAGATTTTTTGGTGTTTGGGGGCAATTGATCTCAACAATGAGTGATTTTGAAGTTTGGATAAATTTTCCATAACTAGATGACACATTGAGGGATAAAATGACATAATTTTTATTCCAATCTAAAAAATATTTTTTCCAATTTTCTACAGATTTAAAAAAATGTATTTTGAAAAAAACGAATTGCTTGATTGGAGTAAAAAATATGTATTTTTATTCTTCAAGGTGTCTTTCAGTTACAGGAAATTTATCAAAAGTTTAAAATCACTGATACGTGAGGTCAATTGCCTAACCTGAAATAAATACGAATTGATAGGATAATTAAAAGAAATGATAGAAATAAACGAATACAGCGATAGAGAATAGAAACATAAATTATCTTATTCCTGATGTTTAGATACAATTAAATGATGAATAATAAATTGTCACATCCACATTTATTAAAAAATATAGAGATACTAGTTTCGGATGTTACTTCATTATCAATCTCAGACAAACTAAAACTAAAGTACAGAGTAGATTTATATATACCATACACGGAATGATGATATTGGCTGAGAGATAGTCTGACCTTCATTGAAGGTTTATGATTGGCTAAATGCCATAACAGGTCACACCCTCTGGTGGGAGGAGCAACAAGCAAAAATAAGAATCAATCAAGCAAAAATCAAGAATCACACCAGAGGGCGTGACCTGTTATGGCATTTAGCCAATCATAAACCTTCAATGAAGGTCAGACTATCTCTCAGCCAATATCATCATTCCGTGTATGGTATATATAAATCTACTCTGTACTTTAGTTTTAGTTTGTCTGAGATTGATAATGAAGTAACATCCGAAACTAGTATCTCTATATTTTTTAATAAATGTGGATGTGACAATTTATTATTCATCATTTAATTGTATCTAAACATCAGGAATAAGATAATTTATGTTTCTATTCTCTATCGCTGTATTCGTTTATTTCTATCATTTCTTTTAATTATCCTATCAATTCGTATTTATTTCAAGTAGATAAAGTCAGACATCTTTTTCAGGTCAGCAAGTCCCCTGCAGTATTTGCTCATAATAGTTTATCGCGGCCGAATACCTTTTGCTGCTTCATCATGAGAAACGCCTTTTCCTAAAAGCCCAATAGTGTACAGGGGTCGCAACATCACACACACTCCCGGGATAGACGCGCACTTTAGTAGCGAACGACAAGATATAGCCATTTCAGCCACACAGGATAAGTCCTTCTTTATTTTCGAGCGCTGAAATCCTTTTCTGGCATCCTGTCACTGCTCCCTTATTCCCCAAACCCTGCAATCCACGCTATAAAGTTGCTATTCTGATGAATGGCCACTTAGGTCCTTGAAAAGAATTACCAGTCAAAGGAGATTACGACCATTTCAGGCCCAGATAGCTTCGCTTTATGGCGTATAAAATATGAATCATTTAAAAAGATCAACAACGCCATTTCTCCCCATTCTGGGTGTGGATTTGATGGCCATTTCGCGTGATAATACGAACACTTCTATTGTAATTGTATGAAATAGAGACCATTAATGGTCCATCTTATCAATTAGATACGGAAAAGATTAGCTGCGAAAAAAGTATGACGGATCGTGTAAGAGATTCAAATTTGTAAGAAGGTGTATGAAACTCAAAACTCGTATAAGATATGAACTTGTATTGATTGAGAGATTATACGAACACTTCTAATTCATTCATTCATTGTCACGATTCTACTAATCATGACAATTCATATACTAATCATGACAATTCATATACAGTTGATGGTCCATATATACTAATCTTATCAATTGGATACGGTATAGATTAGTTGCGAAAAAAGCATGACGGATCGTGTAAGAGATTCAAACTTGTAAGAAGGTGTATGATATTCAAAACTCGTATGATATGCAAACTTGTATTGATTGAGAGATTATACGAACACTGCTATTGTAAATGCATAAAATAATAACAATTGATGATTAATATACTACTCTTATCAATTAGCCACAAATTAGCTTCGAAAAAAGCAGCCGGGTCGTGTATGAGATTCAAAATTGTAAGAAGGTGTATGAGAATTGAAAATTGCATCAGATTCAAACTAGTATTAATTGAGAAATTATTTAGATTTTTCAATTTTTAAATAATAACTCCTTTTTTTACCCGTCAGTCCTGGTGGTGGTTGGTGCAATCTCTTAGGGCGTTATCTCTGATAGCACTCTGGCTGGCTGCTTCTCTTGTTCGAATCTCGTTCAGCCTTGAAAGTTTTCACGTTGTCATCAAGTCTCTTTATACTACTTATATTGGGTGATTCGAAAAATTAAATATGTTATGTTGAATATCACTTCCCGGGTGGTTCGAAACACACCTAAACTGTTCATCCATAACATCGTTATCATCCACTCATTACCCACGCACAAGGATCAAACTCATATGGGAATCACCCGACTAATAAAACGCCCATAATATATGAAACTCACTAAGATAAGGTTTGCTACTATAATAATTAAGGGGTCGGGATAAAACAGTTCCATCACAATTCCTGCTTTTGTTTTATTGTATCAGTTCTATTGATTTTTGAAATTTTAAGTTATTTTTAAGATTTTGTTCTTTAATTTAATTAATAAATTCAATATCCACCTGAGAATTCATTCAACACGACATTTTTGCTTCTGAATAACTTATGGATTCTCAAACTGACATCTTTGAATGTATCAAAAATATCTTCCTGCGATCGTGATGTTCAATCACGGCCGGTCAAGTCTGCGTTTGGATGGGTGACCGTGCTTCTATGACTTGATGTTGTAAGCATTATTATTACTTACTTGGTGGTTCGGAACCCACCTAAAATTGTATGTCCACCATGATCTACATAACAAGTCTCAAACGGCGGGTTGGATCTACCCGTATGGGTCTCTCCACCAATAAAAGCCATAAGCTTATTAATATTTGATCTCAAAAATATGGTTAATTGGCACTATATTATCCCCTCCTATTTAATTATTGGTCTAATAGAGTTTTTTAGCCAAAATTGTCTCTTTTGGATATTTTCATTTTTTAAGACCTTTTTCTTTCTCTATGTGAAGCAAACAGAAGCGACTCAATACTCAGTAAAGGTGATTACGCTTCCAACTTCAACCAGTTTGGTAATCAGAGTTTCATTGTAGTATAGAGACTGTGCTAATAACTGGTTAGTCAATGGTGTGGTATTCAATAATCCAAGTTTTAAGACAAAGTGAATCTGTCACCTCGCTCTACACCATTGTAACTGAACCATTTCCTTAATTGCGTAATATTATTAGATGAAACCCAGACTAATCGAATCTCAGCGCAATGATAACGTCTGTCCCACGCAAGCTTCGAAAAGCTTTAGCATCGTGCCGAACTAATTGAAAGGTCCTTTGTTTTCTCGTCAATTCTTATCCGCCACTAATCAGAAGGGATCGGATGCTTTCAGAGAGGAGCAGGAGAAGGGTTTGTAAAGTTGGGTGGAGGTGCGAAAGGAGGGATTTTTATATTAGAGATGAAAATGTGTATTAGAGTCCAGGTAGTCCGCAACCCACCTTAAACTGTAGGTCCAAGCAATTGGATGGAAGTGCGAAAGGAGAGATTTCTACATTAGGGATAAAAATGAGTAATAGAGTCCAGGTGGTTCGGAACCCACCTAAAACAGTAGGTCCACCATCCATTACCTCATTACCAACGTACAAGTCTCAGACGCACGTGAGCTTCAAGTTGGGACAAAATGTCCGTTTCCAAACCAAGTTTTTAATAGTGGTTTGCAGTGCCACGAGAAGAATGAGAAAACATATTCTAAAATATGCATAGTCTTCTCTGAGTGAAAGTAATATTGTGGTGATTATGTGGTTTATTATGATTAATTTCCGTAATGAAGAACAAAAATTGATGCTTCTACAACCACATTTATCAAAAAGGTTGCAGTATCATAACCGTTCATTAAAACAATCGAATTAAAATAATTGACATTTTACAAAAGCCATTTAAAAAAAAAGAGTTCTAGCTGAAGCAATCTGTCCCATTCAAACTGGAACTAGAATTTTCAACATAAACATATTTTTATATTATTTATAGGTACCTTAAAAGAAGTGATTCAATTAGCTAACAAAATGGGGGATGCCTTTGAAGGCTGAGCTATCTATCGAATACAAGACTGTGATTGGCTGTACTACTGACACCTGTCACGCCCACAATGGGAGGAGCTAAATGTCTGTTGAAAATATTATTTTAAGGTTGCTAATTAATGATGACAGTGATACCACAACAACATTAATGGAAATAATGATGATTGTCTTATTAACTCAAATAAGTTACTATCGTCAACACCATTCTATCGACATAAAAGTCATCAAGTCATTCAACAACTGTGATTGACTGTTCTACTGACACCGGCCACGCCCACCATGGGAGGAGCTAAATGCCTCTGTTGAAAATATTATTATAAGAGTGCCAAATAATGATGTCAATGATACTATAACAACATTAATGAAAATGATGATGATCTTGTCACAAACTCAAATAAGTTACTCTTGTCAACAACATTCTATTGAATGGAAGTCATCAAGTCACTCAACAACTGCGATTGACTGTACTACTGACACCTGCCACGCCCACTATGGGAGGAGCTAAATGCCTCTGTTGAAATTATTATATTGAATTATTATTATAAAAGTGCCAAATAATGATGACAATGATACAATGACAGCATTAATGAAAATGATGATGATCACGTCACAAACTCAAATAAGTTCTCTCGTCAACACTATTCTATTGACATGGAAGTCATCAAGCCCACTCAACAGCGTCTTTGGCAAGTAATCAAGTGCACAACTCCTTCCTTCCCTTCTTGGCAACGCATTTAGTAATGGAGAAAAGTTGCAATTAAGCAAGGAACCGTATCAAAGATTTTATTGATTGAATGATTATTAATTAAAGCCGCTTTACAGTTTCTAATTTAAGGGCTGAAGAACAGCAGCGCAGCTAGTGAATGGGGTCGGGTAGTGTATCAGTCACCCTTTTCCCAGTTCCCACACTTAGGGGTTGTTGAAGTAGCCCATTAGAGAGCGCTATTAATCTTGGCCAGGACAAAGGACCTTGAGCTGTTTGACACATACGCATCAAATTAAGTCACGGCAAGTGCCTAACCGCGCCCAACTCTGAATATAATTTCAACGCGCGCCGCAATAAGCTGCCAATCCAGTCTAATATATATTATATCTAAATATTACTATATATACCACAACTCTTGTATGACTACAACAATCGACGTCCTTAAAAAATATTAACGCCATCTATGGAAGCGAGAATACCATCAGTGCAAAAACTGGAATAATCCAACAATGGAGGCACTTTGATGTATCACAATGGCTGAGGGCGTTCACTGTTTTTGAAACTTGCCTTATTATTCGCGTAACACCAAATTGGAAAAGCGAAAATAAACAGAATATTCACTATCCCAAAAATTAACTTTAAGTGCTCATATCTCAGAAAATAATCATGACATTTTTTATTTATTGCAATAGACTACATTTCAGTAGCCTAATAATCTCCAGTCAAAAAAAACTTTGAAAAAAATATGACCAAACCCTATTGCACAGCCTTAAAGGAGGAAGGGGTAGGGGGGATGAATTGTGACCTAGTGTGGTGTTAGACTCTAGGTACCATGTATTGTAAAGCAAAAGAAAGAAGAGTTTTCTAACAATTTATGAATAGGCCATGACTGATTTCTTTTGAAAAAGAGGGGGGGGGGGGGGAGTTTTTTCCGAAAACCTTCGGAAAGGTTTTTCAAAAATATCCACTTTAAAAGACTGGTCAGCAAATAAGACTTTGTTCTCTGCTGTAAAATCATTTCCCTGTGGTTCATAAACCACCTGAAACTGTAGGTCCAACTCATCAATCACCACATCATCCAATTCATTACCCACTCACAGGTCTCAGACCTATGTTGGTTTCATCCTCTGAAAAAACAATTTTAAGCGATTCTAGACATTAATTCAACCATTTAACCCACTTTATGTGTACATTTTATTTAGTTCTAAATAAATTCTATCTAGTTCTTGCGTCATAGTTGAGGGAGATCTGGACTTTAATTGGTTCAGTAAAAAAAATATTCAAAGCAGATCTCCTTAAACATATTTTTACTCTGCCATTTTTGATTCCCTATCCCTTCTGATTCGGGATACCGTACAATGCAGTACTTGAAAATTTATTTTGGGGTACACCCCTCTTAACCACATTTATCAATCCCTTTTTAACCACATTTTTAGCGATTCCAGACATATTCTTTATTTATTTATTCATTGATACAGTCAAAATACAACTCATTGCAAAGAAACAGCAGGTTTTTAGCTCAAACTGTGTATATTACTAGATTTTTACAGGAGTCCTAATATTTGTAAACATAGATTATGCTTACGTTTTGATTAAAATATAACCTGAATATTCTGCAACACATAAATTACCAAGTTCAATTTAAACGAAGAAGCACTTTGATTTATTTAATAATCTCAAAGATATTTCTGAATTTTTAAAATTGAATTTCTGAAATTTAGACTACTTATTTATTTTCTAAAAATTTCAAAATTGAAATTTCAAAATTTCTTTTGTATCTAAATCCCTGGAGAGGGAACTATTCATAGTTACGTCGCTTTCAGCTATCAATAACCTTCATCAGTTAAACACATTTCTGTTATCTAGCTAGTTCAAAATTCTATTTTAAGATTGTTGGTGCAATGCCCACCAAGCATTCAATCATAATTTTTGGAAATATGACGTTGTTCACGTGGTTTGAAGGCCATTTTGTGCAGCCAGTCAACGGAAACGGAAGATGAAGGATATGATGAGAATGGTTGAACGATGGTCAATGAGGTGGAACCTGCCACTACCAGGGATCAATAGTTGGTTAGCTGGAGAAAAGCGTGTTTTGTCATGCTTCACTTCAGACATGGATAGGACAGAAAAAGAAAAGAGAAGACAAATAAATATTGGGAAAGAGCCAATCATTGTGGGAAAAATGAAGATGATGCTCACGCACGCGCGCCCACTGTCTGGTGGAAATGGGAGGGGGGGTGGGTGAGAAATAAGAATGGAATGTATATTTTTTTAAATCGCTTCAAAATGTGTACATATAGAAGCCCTCCTTTATAATTTGGGTGAGAAGTTACTGTTACAGGAAAAAGGAACTTCATGTGGAGCCTAATGTCACGTAGAATATTTCTTACTGTTAACTGTTATTTTGAGAATTAATTTTCAATTGATTTCCAATCCTTCAATTGCGCAGAATCACCCTCCAACACCTGGCAACATTGAGCAATTTATTGACTTCATCAGTTTAAGTTCAATTGCCTCGTAATGTAAGATTTCTTCATTCTTCAATAGACCTAAATCTCTATGGATTGTGAAAATGATATCAACATTGACGACGAATTACTTAACGAACAATAGTCAAAGTCAAAGAATAATTTATTCATTAATGCTTCACACATTTTGATCAGAGTCACTAAATCTAAATCACAATGAAAAAATAAAATAGTTTAGTGAGTACAATAAAAATTATAATAAAAATCGTCAAAAGGATAAAACCATAGGCAACTCGAAACACAACACTAGATTATACATGAAAATCAACACTGAAAATGAACATTCAAATGACATTATAAGGCATATAGAAGAAAAATACTTTTAGCATATCTGGACTGTATGTACTCCTCTAATGTGTATGGGCTCAAATCTATTAGGCATTTTTTCAGTTTTCTTTTAAAAATCTAATATCAAAACTGACCCTGTATCTCAAGTTGATTATTAATTCTTACTCACTGAAACTGGAGCATGTCTTTCGCTTCTAAGGAGTTGTGTTTTGTTGAGGTTAGGATGAGTGGTATCTAAATTTGAGTTTGATTTGAAATGTGTCTGATCATTGAGTATGCTGACACTGTTTGAATATCCAATATTGTCCCAGTTTATTCAGGGTTGTGACTTTTTGAAAGATGTGGAGAATTATTAAGCCAGTATGGATGTTTTTGTGTGAATGTCTAGCGTTAGGCTAAGTCAAGTATTTATTTATTATTATTATTATTATTATTATTGATATTATTATTAGACGTAAAACTCCCAAAGTGGAAGACGCTGAGTAAAGATGGTTCATTTTTTGGACTTGTTCTTCTTGTTTGCCCACCAGCTTTTCATTTTTTGAGTGAATTCAGCTTTTCTCTCTTCATCCATTTTGTTCTAACTCTTGGAGGTTTTGTCTCTGGAATAACTTCCCATTTATAAAGTTTTATTCTGAAGTTTTTTCTATTGTAAATTTCTTTGTTGGTTATTTCAGCCTTTACTAGGTTACTAGGTCTTTTTTAACATTTCGTATCCATTCTCCTCCATTGACAAGTGACGCTACATAGTTTACAATTCTTTTTGTTAGTCTATTGTCTGGAAGCCTAATGATGTTGCCATAAAATTTAAGGCGTCTTTTTCTCATATCTGTCTCTATATTAGAATATTCTTCAACTTTAAGGCGCGTTGTCCTAGCTGCGGAATGTTCTACACTGTGGGATGCGGAGAGTGGGCTGCGGAGCTCACTCCGCAGCTGACGAAGAAGCATCGTTGTCCCAGCTGCGGAGCTAGGACTCGATTTCCGGCGGGGAGAAATGACCTTGTGAGCAAGTACTGCGATGTGCGCATGCGCGAAACCAGTTTATCAACTGCTACGTCACTACTTCGCAACCGACTATGGAAATGACTGCTTCTTCAGCCGGGGACCCCGACGGGACCCCGACAAACGATCCCAACGACAAAGTATACCAACGACAACCTGGTCCAGATTTTCTGGACCAGGTTGTCGTGTGCACGCACCGTTAACCTGTACCACTCTGGAATGTGGACCAGTTTGTCGGTGGGACAGTTTGTCGTTCGTTGACCAAAACTGATTTGGACCAGTTTGTCGTCTACGCGCAGCGTCAACCTGTACCACTCTGGAATGTGGACCAGTTTGTCGGTGGGACAGTTTGTTATCGACCCTTCAGCCGTGGCTTGTTTCCGCAGTTCACGCTCAGCCGGAAGAGTGCGTTGTCCGTTGTCTAGGACAACACCCACACTGTGTAACCAGTGGTCTGCGAATTACTCTCCATTCTCCGCATTTCACATTCCGCAGCTTGGACAACGCGCCTCTAGACGTTCTGTGTAATGTATTTTATTTAATTAAAAATATAAATCGAAGAAACAGGTGTACGCCCAAAAACTACTTCCTTTATATAATCAAAAGAGATCACCTAGAAACGGTATCAATATAAATAAAAGATAAAAATAGAAAAAAACTGATAAAATGACTAATGAAAAAAATATAATAAAAGTAGACAATACAAAAACAAAATTTTAGATTGCGTTACCAGAACATTGATTTTTCTTTTGAATTCTCTTAAATTACCTGCACTGCAAATATAATCATCTATGTACAAATATCATTGTGTAGTCTTGGTATATGTTGAGTCATCCACTAATGGGACGTAGTGCTTTATAATACAAATAACATTTATCAAAGCATTGGCTAGACGAACTCCTTAGCTATTAAGGCTTAGCTTAGACGATTAAGGAGCCTATAAGGATTATCAAAGGAGCCAGGTAGCAGCTTTATAAAGTTTCAAAGTATTCAAGTTTTAAATTTCAGAGTTTGTAGGTTGTTCTCTCATAGAATACCAATCAAGGTGTTTGATATGAATTTTGTGAATTTCTTTTCTTCCGTACGAGATAAATCTACAAGAAATAAATGCCTAATACCATCTAGATGCAATCATTCTCCAGGCTACAGACACAAGGGGGGCTGCTTTGAGGTGGAGGTTGATTGAAACTTAGGTAGTAATAGAGGGAGGTAGATTGCAAGAGACAGAGCCTAGAGTATCAATGACGCATCCAGGGCACCTTTGTTCACCTAATCACGTTAAGACATGAATTTCCTCGTTTTTGTGCTGGCAGAGAACAAGAAGACCATGAGTGCTGATAAAGGGTGGGAGGGTGAAAGCTTTCACTCTTTGCACAGGCATTGTTTTAATCATTAGAAGGCAAAGGCGTCTGAGGCGATGATGGGACGATGAGGCTGAAGCGTTGAGAGGCATATTGATCGTCTCTTATAGCGAAGCTTTCGTTAATTAGCCTAATCACCGAGTAGGAGCTGGAAGAGAGAGTGAGAGATAGTGTGTGAGAGAGAGAGGGTGTGAGTGAGAGAGTGTGGAGAGAGGGTGAGCGAATGAGAGTGTGAAAGCGAACGAGAGAGTTCGAGAGAGGGTGAGCGAGAGAGAGGAGACTGATTGAGTGGTAGTGGGAGGGGAGGGGAGAGAGAGAGAGAGTGAGAGAGTGGCAGAAAAGGAGTGAGTAAGACACTATTCGTTAGATGTGAGCGAGACTGGCGACTCTAACTCAAAGTGACACCTCAGCTAATTCATCACAACGAAAGCACAATCCGTGGTATAATGGGCAAAACTTGGTCGTGAAAGTTGGCTCAAGTTTTGTCTCTTTCATTAATACCTCTATCCCGAATCATCGTCGCAGCCTCCTCGATCAAAGCGCAGCCTACAAAGTTGATAAGCGAAAACTTCGCTTGTTGTAATCATTTATTTATTATCACTCTATTACTATTCTTAAAACATGCCCAAGATACGAAACAGACGCCTCTTCAATCATTGTCTGAGTCTTTCTCAGCACCTCATGAATTTTCTAATTGAAAGAGGATTTTAGAGCCTAATCTAATTATAATTAACGCCCGAAGCTGCGATTTTCATCCCATCTCGCTTCTGAAAGTGACGCTGGTTGTTATTAATCAGGGTTTCAGCTTAGAGAACTAAGAAAAGGCTGATTAATACTACGTGCCACCAGTCGTTTTATTTTTATGTTTTCAATGTTCGTTTTAACTAATTGTCACGTGTTTCCAACTAGGCATTGGAAATGTTGTCCTATCAGACACATGTTATACAGTTTGACAGGAGAGCTTGACAAATCATTGAAATCGATTCAATTGCTGTTGACTTCCAGGTTTGCAATATAATTTCCATTGTATCCAGTATCTTGATCAATGCCCAGGAATCTTTTCTTTAAATTTTTTTGGATATCCACATGAGTCTGGAGACTTGGCGTGGGTGATGAAGTGAGTGGGTGAATGATGAAATATCCATGGCTGAATGAGATTCGAACCTAAGGCTGCAGGAAACGAAGCCAGCCAGAGCATTATCTTATCACAGACAAGCACTCAAACCAACTGCGGTACCAGAGCCTTATAGATAAACCCAGGTAGATAGAGCCCTGTATAGATAAACTTAATAACTTAAATAAGTAGAAAAAACAACATACTGTACATAGAAAAAAGGAAAGGCCATAGCCTACTCTGACCATAGTGAATAATTTAAACTTGATCAGAATGTTAAGATCACCACTGAAAAACAGGTCCGAAATATGGTCCAAACAATAATAATGGTCCAAACAATAATAATGGTCCAAAATAACAATGAATGCAAATGCAATAGAGTCCAAAACTGCTTTCTTCACAAATTTTGACTTTGCTACATTACCCAAAATTTTGAGGTTAGTTCACAAGAAAAATTTAGATTCACTGAAAACTTCGATAAAAAAATTTGTTACTTTTCAGTTGAAGGCTATTAATGAATAATGAGACTTGAAGTTGTCACAACCACATTTATCGAAGACACTGACATACTAGTTTCGGTTGTTACACCCTTATCAATCTCAATCAAACTAAAACTCAAACTAAAAACTTCTTCACACTATAATAGTTTCTCCCCACCAGCCACCATGATAATATGCCTTTAAAATCGCTGTACTGGGCAGTCCTAAGAGAATCTGGCAAATGATTAAAAATCCGCAAAAATGCCAATACAGGAAAGCAGTCACATTTGATAACCAACATCGAGGTATATCAAGCAAGATCTACCTTACCTGTTGTGAGCATGTATCTGCCTTCTAGTGGTAAAGGATGAGTACTGTCTTTCAACAAACAAGAGTGACGCTAATACAATGTAGTAGTTTTCATATAACTTGGCAGCAGTATGTTGGGTTCAGATATAGCATGTCCCATCTGCTACACGCTGCCAAGTTATATGAATAACATAACTATACTTCCTAACAGTAGGTAGACCCAGACGTTGAAAAATGGGCTTACAGTGAACATTGAACTCACTATACGTCAATGTTCTTGGAGCCTTCTTCTGTTGGAGTTGAATGTTCAACGCTGAGTAGCGTTGTCCATTCGCTGAGTAGCCCCAAAGCAGGCTACCTTACTGGATGTGACTGCTGAATACATGTTATGAAGCATGTGATTAAAATGGTCTGATTTCTATACTTTCGGCTCTAAAATCACAAACAAAATTCAAAATTATATCTACTTTATTTGGACTATTGGACTGTTTTGGGCAACGTTTTTGAACTAATCTTCTAAATTGATAGTTTTGTTCTGGAAAGAATCAGTAATTGTACTTCACAGTGAAACTTCTAGCTTAACTTGTACATAACCTAAAATTTTAATTTTTTGTTTAAAAATTTGTAAAGAAAGCAGTAGTGGGCTGAGCCTGTTGTACCTTTGCTAGATTGTGTTTTTGTAATAAATAAATAAGATGAATAAATAAATAAATACCGAATCACATCAATACAACATATCCAGTTATTTTCCAATATAACATTCAGTCCTTCATTCGGTCTTGGAATATCTTGTCCTAGGTATAAAAGTTAGAAAATGTATTGTCAAATGTATTCATGCCTGACTTCATCAACTTGTTGCATTTTTTGTTCCATCTAATAGACCAAGAGTAAATACGCTGTTCCAGGTCCCGTTTATCAGAACTGCTCACCATTTTCATTCCTACTTGTATAGAACATTAAGGTTGTACAATAGACTGAACATTTTCGTTGATCCCTTTTTTGACCGTTATAATCAATTAAAAAAAAAAAGAAGTGAAATATCATGCCGCTCAATTGATCAATAATTTGTAATATCTACTAAACTCTACTTTCTTTTTTTTCTCTTCTTCCTTTAATTTTTTTTCTTTAAAAAAATGCTTTTTCCTACTTTAATATTTTCATGGAGCTCATTATCTACCTAACGTAGCTTTTCATATATACTTTATGCTTCTTTATGGCTCAATTTCGTCTCTTCTAATGCCTTTATTTAATCTTATTTGAAAGTATTGTATTTTTTCTCTTTCTCTGTTTTTTTTTTTATAATTATTGTATGTCAATAAGGCTCTTCATGGAGTATTCTGTGAGCTTTTACATGTGTTTAAATAAATAAATAACATTTTATAACATTTTAGCTTACTGCCTAAACACCCCGGGTGGCTAAAGGACAATAAAAACATAAAAACCAATGTCAATTTCATGAGATTTCATTTGACGAGGAATGGGGAGATAGCTTTATAACTGGAGTGAATTGTCACTTCCTGGATAAACTTCCATTTAATCCTTTTCTCAAGCTATGAATAGTTTATAAAAGTAATAACATCATGTAATATATGTGGGGACTAAAAGCAAAAGCTGCAAAGTCCATTTTTTTTCGAAATTGAGTTATTGGTACCACTGTATGCTGTATTGTGTCTAGTTTTAGAATATCGAACTCTTAGAAGCAAAATCAGCTTGGAAATACTTTATTTTAATATCTGAAAAGTGGCCTTAGATGCAAAGTCTGCAAAATCCAAGTTCAAATGTTGACGTCTGTGAAGCAAAACCGACAAAATCCAATTCCACCAATCAGAGTCCGTAATTTAGTCATGTGATCACTTTCAGTGATGGCCGCATGACCGCATCGTTCTATTATTGTTTACTGTCTGTGAATGATTGTAGTTGAAAAGTTTATTAAATTATTCATAGTTTTAATAAGCTTTTTAAAAGTAAAAGTGTAATGGAACCTGACAAAGAAGATGGCATTACACCTGTATCACCTAGTAAAGCTCGGAAAAGGCAGCGTCGTCCTGAAAAGTGGAAAAGAAATGCCATTCTTCTCGAGAAGTATGATGGTGACCAGGAAGATGCTGATGAGTATCAAGACATAGTAGAACCTGAGTGTGAAGAGACCGAAGAATCACCGGAGACTATAGTATAGACAAAGCCAATTTAACTTCAATTTTCATTACTTCATTCGTTTTTTTAAAACCCTTAATACTTCTTTTTTTATTTGTAATAAAAAAGTTACTTTTTAATCCTTGTGTAAGTTTCTTATTTCCTTGAAAACTGAGTAATATTATGGTTAAGGCAACGCTAACATTATGGTTAACAGTGCTGAATTTCAATATAATGTTAAAATAGGTGGTGTTATATCTAAATGCCTAAGATACATTCATGATCTAAAGCAGTAAAATAAAAGGTTGGTAGCAAAATCAGCAAAATCCAAAACTTGAAAGCAAAACCAGCAAAGTCACAACTAAAAACTGCTGTAACCACTCAACAAATGAGTTTTCAGTCATAATACTCTGTGAAAGTTCATTATTAATATATTAGAATTTATAGAAAAAAATTCAGCCTTCTACCTTTGGTGAAACTACCTCAAATTTTCTTTTGGCTGTCCTGTAAAATTCACTTAAGTGGACTTTGCAGCTTTTGCTTTTAGCCCCCACATATGATTTTTACTCACTTAAACTGGAGATACTGGACTACTGGAGGGATGAATCAGCCTGATAAAGCTTCTCTTTAGAAGTGAAATGCATCCCTCCAGTATCACCAGTATATTATATGAAATAGAAATACAGTGTTGGTTTTGATATTAGATTGTTCATCAAGTATTTCATCATGGAAAGCATCACAGATAAAAATTATGTCTTGTAAATGATGTAGTAGTAAATTATTCATAATTAGTAAAATTAAATATTTGTAAATTTTGACCATACTACTTCAGTCGCATTTTCTCGCTTGCAATGTATGACAAGTAAAATTATCAATGATGGAACCTACGATTTCATAATATTCATATTTTGAGAGGTCAATGCACTAAAAATGCCCACATCCGTCTCTGCAACAGTTGAAATATTTTGATTGTCGGCTTATTACTGAATGAAACACGGAAAATCTATATTGCTTTTGACAGTAGCGTTTTCGTTGGATTCAGAGGCCATTGTCCACCAATAATTTTCATTTTCCGTTCCTCTCAGAAATATTAAAAGTTCCGTTCATCAAATTGGCCGCCATCGTCAGCAAAGCACGAACGTATGGAAATTACTTAAACTATTGTTATGGCTTTTGACTGGAAGTTAGTAGCGATCACAGTTTTATACTTTTGTTGCAGCGCAGGAACATTTCCCATTTTGAATGATGAAGAGAATGGTTGCGACTTGAAAGTAATCCCAATTTTTATATCATTTGACATTTTTGTACCATCATTCTCCTCATTGCCAATTACATGTTCTAAAAGCATTTAAAAAATTAAATTATCAATTGTTCATTTTATATCAATTTTTTATGATTTGACATTTTTGTACCATTATTGTCCTTATTGTGGTGGGCCGCTTAGCGCAGTTGGTTGGGGCGTCGCAACTTCAGCTTGCTGTCGTTTGAGCGGTCGTGGGTTCGAATCCCGCTCTTCCGTCTGGCATCTATGTGTAATAATTTACCTCATTACCCACGCAAAAGACTCGGACTCAAGTGGGCATCATCAGCAATAAATTACCAATTACGCACAAGCTTCAGGCTAATGTGAGAGTCGAACTTAATAATGATAGCAAATAATATTAAACCCTCAATTGATACAAAATAAAATTAATTAAAGTATCAAACTAGGTTTTTTCAAAAGACTCAGGACCTTTGTAGCTGCAACTGTCATAACTGATCATTAATTAAGGTTCTTCATAGAGTGTTCTGAGAGCCTTTAAAAAATTAAATTATTTATTGCTCATTTGTCATTTTTGTATCACCGTTCTCTTAAGTACCTATCATGCACAAGCTCATGCGAGTTATTCTTTATACGAAAATAAGAAAATTGAAGTAGCAAACTAGGTTTTCAACATGAAAAATTACAGCTCAGGACGTTCGTTTGTTGCAACCGTCGTAATTGTAGATCCATCAAGGTTCTTATAGAGTTCTCTGTGAACTTTTTTATTTAAATAAAAAATGAATTATCCTTTGAACTCATGTGAGTCATGGTGGTCACTGTATTCGATTCAAACTATTTAATCTCATCTTCTTGAAGATATAAAGTATCAGTTCTCTGCTGAGGTTTTCAATCCTTTTTTTGATAACCTTGGAGATTTTTCAAAGAAATTAAGCTACTTTGAAAATGTATTTGCTCTATCAATACTTCTCTCAAGCGGCAAGATATAAAAAAATACTCAGCAAAATACAAAAAAATAAATAAAAATAATAAATACAAAAAGATTGCAAGAGCATCCTAAAGCTAGAAGAGGTACTGTGGTATCAGAGGAGAGAAGAAAGACAACATCGGACAGACTGAAGGAGTACTGGAAGAAGCGGAAAGAAGCATCAATGAAGAAATAATTGATTCAACGTATCCCAAAGTGGGTGATTCGAAATAATAAATGAATACAAAATAAATAAAAAAATGAAACAAAAAATAAAAAAAGTGAAATAAAAATGAATACAAAATACAATAAATAATAATAAATTAATATTGAAGCTTAATATTCAGCTTTTCTGACAAAAGATACTTATATTTGAGCATCGATTCACGTTTTGAAGCATTTGTGAGGATGGATAGGAGCCCAAGAGCTGTTGTCGGGAAAAAGGGATTGAGTAATTGTTTTCGAATGGGTTAGTGTTGTGCTGGGGTGGTGGAGGTGATGTACAGGGGGTGGAGAGGGGTTTGATAACGGGCGCTGCTTGCTTAATGCTTTCCGGGACTCGCAGTGCTCTAATGCTGTTTGCTTGGGAGGCCTCGAAGGGAGATTTTAGCAGACAACTTCCTGCAGTCCGTCTCTTTCCGGTGGCTTATTCGAGAATTGGTAAATTATAATCCGTTCTGGGGTGGGAGGATACCCTCAGGGTTCAGTTCTGCTAGAACAGCAGCAACTAGTATCCAGTGTCACTGGCAGAGCAGCATTAGTGACCAAAATCCACTTCCGGTCTTGGGACGGAACCAAACCGGAAGTGAGCCGGACGCCGGTACAAATGCCGGCCATGCACCGGACTAATGTCGTCGTTCTCTTGCCGCCATCTAAACGACGACTAGACAGTGGTTGTTGGTTGTTGTCGTCCCAGGATGTCATCAGCTTTGTGGAAATTGTCGCCAATTGTAATTGGCTGTTCAGTGCGTGGTTGAGGCGTAGGCGTACTCACATAATGCACATTTACATTAAATTCATCAAGCACCAACATTCACTAACTTATCGCTTCTAGATCTTGCTGGTTTGAATCTATCGCTGTTGCATTGAAGTAGCGATAGCAATGGTTTAATAGTGATGTTTTCTAACAATCTTTCTAAAAGACTGACACTGTATTTGGGCCATTCCACGTCAAATCAACACACTTTTTTCGTTCTGACACTGTATTTGGGTCATTCCACGTCAAATCAACACACTTTTTCGTTCTGACACTGTATTTGGGTCATTCCACGTCAAATAAATACACTTTTTCGTTCTGAGACTGTATTTGGTTAATTTTTCAAATCAAATTTAAATTTATTTCCTCTAATCTAATTCCTTTATTCCTATTTTATCCCTTCAATTTAATTCCACCACAAATCAACACACTCTTTTCGTTCACCTTCTCAGATCCTGATGATGAAATTTGGTAAACTCCTAGTGAGTGATAAGACTAACAAGAATACAAATTTTCGATTTTTATTCCAATTTGTTTTAAGTTGCAACCATTCGAAATTTTAAAAAATCTTCAGAAATTGGAAATCTGACATTTTTCAATTGGCTCTAGCAGCTGGTGCAATCAAGCTAGTAGTTTCATTTTGCAGATTTTTTTGCTCTTTACAGTGATATGTCACACTACACGTGCTGTAATTGAACAATTTTGAGCCAGCCCCAAAAATAAATTATTTGATTTTCTCAGAAAGTTCATCTTTGAAAAATTTCAAATTTCTTTATAAATACTTTTTAGTTTTGTTAAGGGGCCCACACACTAGCGAGTCTGGCTCGCGAGTCCGACTTGGCGAGCCGGGCTCGGGAGAAAATCACTAGTTAGTGGGTTGTTTTCTCCCGAGCCGAGCCGAGCCCAGCCGAACTCGCGCTGGGCTACTGGCGCGGCTCGGCTCGGCTGTGACTCGCAAGTTAGTTGACGTCTCCCAACATATACCAGAGTATGAAAATGGGATGAGAATAGGTCCATAGTTGAAGAAAATCATTTCCTAAAATAAAAATCCGTAGCCTATTTGATCAGGTAAAGGTTCCAAGACAAGATTATAAAAATTGTTTTCTTAACGGTTATATATATGTATTTAAGTGCGGTGAATTTGAAATTCGTGTTTTTCAAGTCGTGGGAACGCTGCTTCGCTCCAAAAATACGAAAAATAAATAACATTTTGGGATTTTTTAGTTTTTTTTTCTATTATTTGAATTGGGATGGAATTTTCTAGAAGATATATTCCATACAATTATGAAGACGATGAAATTTGCTACAATGAGTATTTTCAATATTTGATCCTTGGATCTTTGTTTCTGAAGCTAGAATGCACCAAATAAAGCCAGTTTTGGGTCATTATTGACATGATTTGATCGATTGTTATAATCTCATTTTGTCAGGTCTTGAAAGAACTATGGTAAACATAAAATATCCTTTTCCATTTTAAAGGAAATTATGTTATATTGAAAATTTAATATAAGAGGAGAAAATGGAGGCGAATTGAGGTAATTCCTAACAAACTGAGCTCGTTGCAGACGATGTCTGTTCTCTGTAGGGCATTTCAGCGCTTCCTCACCACTAGGGGAGACCGTATGAGCAGAGCAACCCACTGTTTCTCCCACCTTCGAGATACAACAAGCTGATACACGTTGGGCCAACACAACATTAGTAACTGAATTGTTACCGAATATTTTTTGTCGTAACTGTAGCAAGAGTATTATCAACAGTCTTTCAACGCCAATGATTATATCCAAGTTATTATCATGTGGCGCCTCTTTGTGCGTTCTAATCTATTGAATTGCATTGACGGCCAGGTTAAGCGACAGTGTAAAAGCTCTAAAGACGGATGGCTGCCCATTTGGTGGGAGGGGGAGAGAGACAGAATGGGAAGAGAGAGAGAGAGAGAGAGAGTGTGTGAGAAAGAAAGAGAAAGAATACAGCAAGTCACTGTCTCTAATGGCAAAAGAACCACCGATCATCGTCTATTTTGCCCATTACCTCCAACTGCTCTCTATTATTTTCTGTCCTCCTCACACTCGGTTCGTTCGTATAGTTTTTCTTTCCTTCTGATAATATACTCGAGATCATTGTCGGCTTTCAGCTTTAGCTCTGTTGTTCGAACTCATCAGGCGGTAACTGATTCAAGGCAACAGAGTCAATTTCTTATAGCTTCCACCTTAATAGATGGGGGAGATTGCACCTATAAAGTAGAGATTCTAACAGTCTTCCCCAAGTACTCTAGTTGATTTTCAACTTATAATATTTTTGTCGGAGAATGAAGCCCACATAAGCTAAATCCAACCTGAACATTCTTGCATGAAGAGCAAACGGAAGCATAGAGTGGCCATGTTATATGTGGCCATGATTAGCGTCATTTTTTTTTGAGGATGAAGCCCACATAGGTCTGAGACCTGTGCGTGGGTAATGAGTTGGATGATGGTGATTGATGAATTGGACCTACAGTTTTAGGTGAGTTCCGAACCACCGGAAAGTGATTTTACAGCAGAGAACAGTGTCTTTTTTGCTGGCCAATGTAATCGGTCACCGTTACGAACAGGACCTACGAGAACGCAGCTCATCTCTCTGATTGAACAGATACCTGATGCTACGGCTCGCGGCTATCACTTCCCTAAAAATTTTTTTTTTTGCATCGTTAATGTAGTTTCACTACAACTCTCTTTGTTTCAATTTTCAAATACAATGCAATAAATTTTGTTCCTGATTGCTTTCCCCAATTCACAAATTCAGTAAATATATTTTAGAATTAAGCATACAAAAATGCAAGATAACACAAGGTAAAGGTAAACAAGGTCTCTAAGAATTTCAGTAATATAGTTATAAATTTACTAAATTTCTAAATCGAGACCCTAGCGTTAAAAAGTGAGATAAACTGTGGAGGTAGTGGATTTTTTGTTCTAACAAATCTAACCTGAACATTCTTGCATTAAGAGCAAACGGAAGCATAGAGTGGCCAGGTTATAATTAATTAGCGTCATCGTTAATGTAGTTTCACTACTACTCTCTTTGTTTCAGTAAATATACTTTAGAATTAAACATACAAAAATGCAGGATAATACAAGATAAAGGTAAACAAGGTCTCTAAGAATTTCAGAAATATAGTTATAAATTTACTAAATTTCTAAATCGAGACCCTACCGTTAAAAAGTGGGATAAACTTTGGCGGTAGTGTTTTTTTTCTTCTGAATTTTAAAACATGAATTCAACAAAATAACTTACATTTTTTAAGATGAACCGTCACATAGGTCTGAGACCTGTGCGTGGTAATGAGTTGAATGGTGGTAATTGATAAGTTGGACCTACAGTTCTAGGTGGGCTCCGAACCATCGGGAAGTAATTTTACAGCCAAGAACAGAGTCTTTTTGCTGGCCAATCCAATCGGTCACGAAGACTGCCCAGAACTACATAGCTATAATATCATTTCAGAAATTTAATGATCAATGCTTCTATATCTTTTAAAAACCAGAGTCAGCTTATTTTTGGTTGTGCACAGAAACACAATTTTAAAACAGTACGCAGAAACATAATTTAGTAATGTACCGACATGCGCGAGGCAAATTTAGACAGCTGCCAAGAGTGAGTTGACTAGTTATACTGACATTCTAGCTCTTTTGTTCTCTGTGAAATTTGTAGCTGTATTCTACTGTACACTACTGTACCTTTTCTATTTTTTTTTTTTTAATTTTATATTTTGTAACTTATTCTTCCACGTATATTTTGCTCAAACTCTTTGTAGTTCCATTTTCATTTTCGTTTCCTCAGTGTATTGTTGGAATTTAACAGGAGTTTGACTTGGAAAGAAGTGTCATACAAACGTGGGTGATCATATTCCTCTTTAAGAGTTGTTAAGTTTCAAACTTTGTTGAATATTCTAGTTTTAAACGCTCTATTGATTTGAAACACAAAGCACATGACAATAAATTTGATGAAATTTTCTTCAGTCACTCAATTTTGTTGAAAATTTTAGATTTGACATAAGGCGTCTTTCATTAGTTTGATTGATTTGATCTCCTAAAACAGAAGTTTCAAGTCTTTTAAGTAGTAATATATTTATTTTATTTATTGAAGGATGAAGCCCTCATAGGTCTGTGACCTGTGCGTGGTAATGAGTTGGGTGATGGTGATTGATGAGTTGGACCTACAGTTTTATGAGGGTCCGAACCACTGGGAAGTTATTTTAGAGTAGAGAACAGTGCATTTTTTGCTGGCCAATCCATTACACTTATTTACACTACTTAAATAATCATATGGTTTAAAGACAAATTAATGGAGATTATTTTTGATAAACAAGTTTTTCAAGTCAGAATTTAGTTTCATCATTAGCTAAATGTAATTTTTGTAGCTGTTTCTGGAGTCCTGTCAATAGAGATAATAACTTGAATAAAGGCAGTGAAGAGACGTACAAAAACGAGACGTAAAGTGGTAAGAATGTGGAAGATGTGAAAGTGTAGGAATAGTGATTGTGCGTAAAAGAAGGCTTATTTCAAGTGAAAATGAACAAAATAAAGGAATTTCTTTTTCTTAGAAGACTGTGCTAAAGCAAGCAAAGCTAATAAAAATGAGGATCTGCAGAGATTCTGGTGAAAAACTGTTTTGTTGTAAAAAAAGAGACCATTTTGACGTCGTGTATTTCCAGAGGCAAGGGTACACGAGCTACTCACTACTGCGAGCCTGTAAATTGAATATAGAATCCTTTTTAAGCGCTTGCCCTCTCACAACAACAACAACAACAACAACAGCCCGAAAGCCTTCAACAATAAGAATAGAGTTGAAAGAAACGAAGAAAACAAACTCTGCGTTTGAGGTTCCCTTAGGGAAGGGGGGGGGGGGAGAAGGAGAGCGAGCCCTATGGTGATGCTCCTAGCGGAAATAAAACGAAACAGGTCTATTCTATCTGTTCGCCCCTATTTTCCCTTCTTTTTCCGATTACTCCCTTTCTCTTCCAGAAAAAAACGAAAGTTGAGAAAAAAGTAAAGTTCGGCAACCTTTCCCATCCCCCTCGCCACCCCTCTTTTAAGACTACTGCTGCTAAAATAAAAGAATTCTCTTCAAACAGAGCACTTTACTGGAGTGCAGAGTTTGAGTTGCTACTGGTCGTCTAAAGTAGTTCCAATTGGGGGAAATTGGTGGAATGGGGGAAGGAATTACATTTCGATTTGCGCCAGTTACGACCTTTAAACTGCTCGGGCCCTTTTTCTGTCCTTCTCACTACTTTCACTTGTTTTTTCTTTGTGGAAACCAACAAAAAACATCAATCGAAGAGAGTTTGCCCCACGAAATCGGTCTCGAATAAACGAATGAAAACAAATAAAAAGTATGCTCGCTTTGATTTTGTCTGTTGTATTAATGAGCAGGCTTTAAAAAAAACCTTTTGTTTAGCTTATTCAAATGTCCACGTGGCCTCGTAATCTGGTCTTCTCCAGAGAAATTTCCCATTACCATTCTATTTCCCATTTTCCCTTTATTCTCTTCTATTTCCCTTCTATTTACTACTCACAAATAATTCACAAGGACCCGACAGGGCTTTTCTGAAATCGCGCAGTTGTCCGTATATTCATGCGACAAATTTTGAAATGAATGTTCTATACTTTTACAACTTGGTATAGCCTATAATCTGTGATGTTTACCATGACGAAATACTTAATAAACAATCTAATATTAAAACTGACACTGTATTTCACTTTTATATATTGTTTTACTCACTTATATTGGAGATGCTAGATGCTTAGAGATTTATTAGCGGCCCTGAGGCTTGTTTCAGCATCAGATAACCATTGTCGTTTTCCCGGCATAATTACAATGGAAAGTGTGAATAGAGTTGAGTCATTTAAGTACCTCATATTTTTAACTCGGTGCTTGGGATTTTTGTTATTTGATGCCTTTTTTGAATTTGGGATTTTTGAATGCCTTTGAATGCATTAGTATGCCTTGGGATCGGATTCCCGTTGACTCAACAGATCAACAGTCGACTCCAGTCACTCAGCAGAGTTGACTCACTCAACTTAGGCTACTCAACTTTATTCACATCACCTATTGTATGATTTCAAAATCATATGATTTCAAAATCGGGTAAGTGTGAAGCGCTCCATATGTTCTCTATGGAGCTACATTATCTCTATGGCCGGGTAAACGACACCGGTAACCCGACTGTCAGGTCTGTTTTAAACAAGCCTTAGAGCCGCTATATAATCCGTAGTTACTAAATAATTTATTGAACTTTAAGAATCCGGGCATTAGTCCAGGTAAGATTCTTACTGATTTTAGACTTTGGAGGTCAAATATAAAATAAATTATGGTGGAAAATAGATTGACTACGATTAATTTGTCAATCTACGATAGATTGAGAGATATAGAGAGAGATAGATTGAGAGTAACAGGCAAAGGATAACAGGTGAAAGGGGTGGTGAGACAAGATAAAATAAAATTACTTTTGCGTAAATTTACAAAATTCCATTGTGACCATAAACCATATTATTAACAACACAATAGATTGTATATGAGAAACAGCTTGGATATTAACCATGAGATCTTTTGCGGAGCATTTACGTAATAAGGGCGAAGTCTGGGCAAAAATTCGTCCATTCAAACTTAACCTTGATAACTTTGAACTGAGAGACTATATAATTAGTGATAATAGAATATAATTTAAATACAAATTGAAAACGTTCTGAAGTGGTTGAACTTAATTAATTGAAATAGTGTTTTTTTTTATATTTTCTGGTAGGAAAGGAAAGATTTTGAAAAATTGCTAGTCAAGTCTAAAAATTACGTCGGAAATGGCCAACTTGATACAATCTAATGAGCAATCTCAATGATTCCTAATACCGAATAGATGACATTTAGGGGACCTCGAATTGTTTCGATTGAGCGAGCGAGCGCGTGCGCGTGTCGAGAGTTGTCTTCAGTTCGGGTTTCGAAATTCGTTTCGAACCATTACAAGATTCGTTGCGCCCGATTTTACTGAGCGGACATAAAGCGACGTACTAAAAACCAATACGAACATCAGTAGTCGGAAACAAGATCCAGAAATATAGATATTCAATACTTTATGTTGTTTGTAGTGAACTTCCTGTATATAGATATACAATTATAGTGTAAACCACGAACAGTCGCAGGATTGGTTTGGCCTAGCATTCGTCTAAACGGTTTATCATGTAAGCTATCATCCATTCGGGAAGCGGCTTAGTTTAATTGTTTCTTTGCACAAGTAAATCTCATCTCTCACAGCTTTCAGCGGTCTCAGTTGCCGAGGTTTCAGCTATAAATCATATTGAGCTCAAGTGGTTCTAAAGCTTGCGTAATGTTTCTAGAGCCGTTGGGGTCGAGATGAAAGATTATGTAGAAGAAAAATTGGATAGGCGAATTAGCACGGTGAAATAGTAATAAAAATGACTGACTCTCATTGATTTACAGAAGGCTGGGAATCGGGTTATTTCAATCAGATGGTCAATGGATTTATTTAAATTGCGGTATATCAGTATAATTCTATAACCACTTCCTACCTTTGCGAATCTTCATTAAACTCTAGCAGTAGATACTTACGTTGTTTCTAATTATTTCCAAGCCCCCTCACTATATTTTATTCTAAATGGAGAATAACTTCACCCAAAAACAGCACAATTCCGGTGTAGTTTTCAGTTTTTTTACAAAGTTGTGACCTTTTACAAAAAAGTGTCTTATTTTGTTAGCAAATTGTTAGCAATAGCTTGAGATTTATCTCTCTTTTTTCGCTAAGTTGTCGATTTAGAAATTTTCAGATTTAGAAAATTTATAGTGATATTTCTGAAATATCTAGAACCCTTATAACTTAATAATTTGTATTTTTTGTATTTTTCGTTCCAAAGTATATTTAGAGGTGATTAGTAAATTAAGGAAAACAATCGATTTCTTGCATTGTATTAGCAACTGCAAGGCGGCTCTGGCAACGCAGTTGGTTGAAGCGCTTGACTGTGATAAGATACGGCTATGACTGTCTTCATTTCCTGCAGCCTTTGGTTCGAATCTCATTCAGCCATGGATGCTTCTCATCATTCACCCATTTACGCACGCACAAGTCTCCAGGCTAATGTGGGCATCATCCGCAATAGAAAAAAAAACTAGAAACAAATTAAAAAGCTTTAAAGCGTTGTAGTAGAACTACGTTAACGATGACGCTAATTATAGCCTGACCACTATATGCCTCAGTTTGCTCTAATGCAAGATGAGAAATAGAGTGTTCAGTTTATGACTAGCGTGGTTCTGCTCAAACTCTGTATTGAATTTACTTCGAAAATGGGAATTCTTTCTCCGTAGTATATAGTTTTCGCCAATCTATACGCGTGAAGCACACATCTTTTGTTACGACACATGTTCTCATCCTTTTAGTACGTGTGTAATAAACCATAAGAACGAGAGTGAATGAGTTGAAAGAAATATAATTAATTATTACTAAACAAACTCTACGGAATTTTCTATAGCAGAAATATAGGGTTACCCTTTCTTGATCATTTTCCTTTAAAGGGTAGTCCAGGAATAACGCTAACCAGCTGTTTAGAACAAGAATTAGATCTCCAAACAATGGTTGATGTCTTGTAGCGTGATGCCTTTACAACAATAAAAATCGCTCCACCTACTCAGCGCACAGATGTTACCATCATTTCACTTTTATAATAACAATCCACGCCTTTTACTTTCTTCGGTAATCAATAATTATTATAGTACACAAGCTCGATTCCTAATTACCACTGTCACTTATTGAATTGCCCCAATGTGTTATTTCTTACAATGGTTTATTTTCGGGCCTTGTTTGACTAGCGCTGCATGCACACTCCATAAAGAACTTAATGAAATATCAATTAATAAATTAATTTCATAAAAAATGGCCTACATTTTATACAAAATACTCAAATATAAGTCTGATGGGTTAGATGAAAGAATTGAAAGTTTAAATTTGAATGAGAATTATTCAGAATTTTGCGGTAATAAAATGTTAGCATGTGATGACAATCTGGAGTCAGTGATGTTTTACATGGAAAGGTGAAAGGGAATATGTGGTAATAAATTTCGAATCACCATTTTTAATTCCTTCAAATGAACAGAAGACTTCTGATAAACGAATTTTGACAACAGTTGCGGATAGTTTCGCTCAACTATCAACTATTTGTAACTGTTGTCAATATTCGCTCATTGGAAGTCTTGATTGAATAAAAAACGAGAATTTGAAATTTATCAACACCTTATTTGATTTTCGCAATATTGTTAATTATAGCAATGTAAAGGATTACTCCACGGTGAAAGGGATACCTTAGGCATACCTTTATGCTTCATGATAATAACATATCCGCTCTTAGAAGTCATGTGGTCACACGCATTGAACTTATAATAAATTGTATATACTTATAATAAATAAACTTATTATAAATTGACTTTATAACATTACTAGCCGGCAGACTTGCTTCGCTCGCCTTAACTGTCTAGCCAGGGGGCTCCGCCCCCTGGACCCCCGGGGGGTCCAACTAATTTCCATTGTGATTAGATAAATTTACAGAAATAGGTGATTTTGGGAAGAGTTTTGATACCATTACTTAGTATGCATCTAGGGTCTTAATCAAACATATACATTATATCATATTTCACTCCATGTGGCCTTGAGGTTCTTGAGAAATTGTGATCAACTGAATTCCAAAAATCAATTTTATCGTTTTTGGTCGAGTGGTTCCTGAGAAACGGTGATGAATGAGTGAGTGAGTCAGTCAGTGGTATTTCGATTATATAGATACTAGCCGGCAGACTCGCTTCGCTCGCCTTAACCGTCTAGCCAGGGGGCTCCGCCCCCTGGACCCCGGGGGGTCCAACTAATTTCCATTGTGATTAGATAAATTTACAGAGATAGGTGATTTTGGGGAGAATTTTGATACCATTACTTAGTATGCATCTAGGGTCTTAATCAAACATATTTCACTCCATGTGGCCTTGAGGTTCTTGAGAAATTGTGATCAACTGAATTCCAAAAATCCTAAATTTTGAGATGAATCATGTAACCCTATTTTTCACGTGTTTAGCACCCCAGCTGAAAATTTGAACTTTTTCGGCCTTGTGGTTCTTGAGAAATTATAATCACCTAAATTTTCAAAATCGTTAATCTATGGTTCATTAATTTCACAACTAATTTTCTGTTGATTTTCTGATCAATACCTATTTTCACAAAAATTCTCAGGCTCATGTACTGTTACAAATAGTATTTCGTTAATTTTGGGCCCATTTTGGGGTTAATTTTGAAACCCTTCTTTTGAAACTCATTTAGGGTCTATACTGGACATGCATACCAAATTTCATCTTATTTTGCTCAGTGGTTCTCAAGAAATTATAATCACCTAAATTTTCAAAAATCGTTAATTTTGGGCCCATTTTGGGGTTAATTTTGAAACCCTTCTTTTAAAACTCATTTAGGGTCTATACTGGACATGCATACCAAATTTCATCTTATTTGGCTCAGTGGTTCTCAAGAAATTATAATCACCTAAATTTTCAAAAATCGTTAATTTTGGGCCCATTTTGGGGTTAATTTTGAAACCCTTCTTTTAAAACTCATTTAGGGTCTACACTGGACATGCATACCAAATTTCATCTTAAATAGGCAGCATTATTTTGGTAGCTCGGGATAAGATTGCTTTGTTTGAAACAAATTAAATCTTGAGATTATTCATTAATAGACCTAACCTACTGAACTTGCCAGCCAAACAGCTTAAAGGAACAGCTGATAGAAGTCAACCGTTTTTATCATATGGCAGACCCCTTAGCAGCGTTATTTACACTGTCTTTGAACAGCAAAAGACTTTGCACTTTGCATGTAGGCTACCATACAGTCGGAGCCTTGCAACATGTGGGAAACATATGACTGGGTATGATGAAATGTAATTATGCCAGGTTGATTACATCTGTTAAGTACACGTCTAGGGTTTGGTTATCACCAAACTTTTCAAAAATCGTAGATTTTGGGCCCATTTTGGGGCTAATTTTGAAACTTTTTCCCAAGGTACATCTAAGGCCGATACTTAACATGAATACCAAATTTTATCTGATTTGACCTTATGGTTCTCTAGAAATTGTTATCACCTAAATTTTCAAAAATCTTCAATTTTGGGCCCATTATGGGGTAAATTTTGAAACCCTTTCTTAGCACGCGTCTAGTCCCCCTACTGAATACGTGTACCAAATTTTATCGTTTTTGGTCGAGTGGTTCCTGAGAAACTGTGATGAATGAGTCAGTCAGTGGTATTTCGATTATATAATATATATAGATAGATAGATGGTTGAGTTTCTGGGGAAGCTTTTCACTGAAGATAGATTCTCCCCAGACGACAGTAATAATTCCTGGCTACAACTTCCTTAGAACCTTCCACCCACCAACGATTTCAAAAACCCGTCAATGCTTCCCAATATTTCAATCCTCTCTAATAATTCCTTCAATATTTTTTTTGTATGAATGTAAAGTACCATAGCTGATTTCAGCTGTAGGTGAGTCTTCAGACCTCAGCGTCATGTTTTGGTCCTAAGTGCGTAATACGCAAACGAGGAGTGAGGTAGGTCGCGGTTGCTTTCCTCACAGAGCGAACAATACGCTTAGGACCATCTATGGTCCTAAGCATCTATGCCAAGCCCACCAAAACAAATTCTGAAGCTCTATGCTCAATAGTCCACTTCCACCTTGGTCTGGCTGCACAGGAGAGTGTGTATACTATCTAGCACACCTCTAAGCTATTTTTGGCATCCAAGCCATCATTAGAATGATAGTAAACGCTTTTTGTATTGTAATTTTTCGATTCCGGAAAATAGTGCAATATTCCATCCCATCCAATTATGGAAGTAATAATGAATCATCCTCAGCCTTTTTATTTTTTAATTGGACTTCTATCAAGTGAAAAATATCACGAGAATTTTATTCTCTTAAAATTCTTTGCCAAGAAAGAAAAGCGACAGACAATAAAATTAATGGACTTCGGAGGGAGCTAAACAGATATAAGCTGCCAACAATAGCAAAGCTAAATGGCATTTTTCGAATCGAGAAGCTATAGCAATTGGCACAAAAGAGTCATTCTAGCGTGGAATTCCGCTTAATGCCTTGCAGCGAAGATTTTAAGCTAACAACGCTACCCTTATCCATTCCAATTACATAACTTTGAGACAATCGTTTCCTTTTAATTTTTATGCCAACTCAAAATAAAACTTAAAGGAATTCTAATTCCTCGAGATGTGATACTGTATTCCAATAATATTTTGTAGTAATTCCTCGTTAAAACTCAAATAAATAATAAACTTTATGTCAATGAATCTTGATTGAAACCAGGATGTTCTACTTGGAAGGATATAAACAAAAAAATATTATTTAGGGAGGGGATACCATTTAAAACGGTCATCATCTCACAAATGCCACAAGCTCAGCTTTTTATAATATTATTAGAACATTTCGGGGAATACAACCCCTTCATCCTCTCCCTGTTGAATGCATGATGAACAAACAAAAATTGAAGTTATTCTCCAATTTGAAAGAATTATTATTGTTTTGATAATATTGGTGGAATCGATTTCGATAAACGAGAAATATTCTATTAGCTTCGAAGAATTAAGATAGTTCTCTCAAATTTATTAATTTTCATGACGTTATCCGCTTCATTGTCACTACCTGGTGGTTCGGAACCCTCCTGAAACTGATGGTCCACCATCCATTACATCATTAAAATTGAGAAATTTTCTTGCTGGTAAGTCCCAAAAAGAATTATTAGGGAGTACCTAATTTCTCTTGTTTTAGTATGTTTAGTATTTGAATTGTTCTTTGTTTTTAAGAGACACATTATTGTAACACATTTTATTTATTATTATTATTATTATTATTATTATATAATCATTATTATTATTATTATTATTATTATTATTATTATTATTATTATTATTATTATTATTATTATTATTATTATTATTATTATTATTATTATTATTATTATTATTATTATTATTATTATTATTATTATTATTATTATTATTATTATTATTATTATTTCACCATACTACAGACAAAGAAGAGAGATCTTGATGCAGCAGGGTAGCTTGAATAAGCTAAAGGAATGAGAGGCCGTTCTGAAGTAATGTGATAAACAGTTCCAGGCGGTCTCTAGGTTTGGAGGTGGTTTTAGCCAATAGTTCATGCTCATGTACATGTCAAAATGGCAAAACGCCTTAATAAAAGAAAAAAAATATTATTATTATTATTATAATCCACTCATAACACAAAAATATTTCCCATAGATAGATGATCCTGCACAAATAATTAGGCTAAGCCTTTTTTCTCTCTTTTTTTGGCTGTAATTTCTTTTTTCTCTTCAATTTTTTCCAAGTTTGTCTTTTTTCTTCTATATAACTTATAAAATTCTACCAATTCAGACTCTCCTTCGCACACAGGCATTGTAGCCCATGTGAAGAATATTTTTTCTTTGACTTATTGTTATTATCTATGTACTTGTTTTTTAAAGAGGAAATAAATAACAATTCAATTCAATTAAAAAAAATCAACCGATGGACTTCAAGATTGGGGTACTTTCAAAACTCGACTAGGACAGGATACAATCTTTTCCTTAGCAATGACTACAATAAGAAATAATTTGTACGTGATTAAATCTTTTCCATCTCAATGATTAAATCCAAAAATATTCTTTGATTAATTTCACAAATTCGAGCATTGTCTCAGGCTCGCAACTTCATCACAAATCCACCCACATACAGAAGCGAACTCACACACGCGGCCTCGCAATCCCCAATCACCTATTCACGTCGTGAACAGGAGTCTTACGCTTGTAAATTTTACAAAAGTCGGCTCTTTGTACGCGACAATAACGAGGCTCCCTTACTCCCCTTTCCACACCAAACTCAACACGATACTTGTCTACGTGCACAGCCGTTCTAACTAACTCTAACTTCCGAATAACTCGCTAACTAACGGGCTAATGAACTCAAAACTGGCTACCAACTGAGGAGGACTCCTCCTCCTGAACCCCTTTCATCGGAAAAGAGTCTGTACCTGCCCAGGTTTCACCCTCACACCATACGATCCACCTAATTAACGAGTAACTTAACTTCTAATTGGATTTTCTAAAACAAACACACGAAGGTTTACTCCGCCATATTGATAATGCTCCAACAAGAGAGCTCTGGTTGGCTGGCTGCCTGTGTAGGCTACATACGACCAACAACAACAAACGACTAACTGAATAATAATCATCGTTACCAGTGCCACTGTTTGCAAACTACGCCGTAGATGTCGGGTATGAATTATGTATAGATTGACTTCAAAGCTGATAACTTCTTACACAGAATCGAAATTGGTACAATAAATTAATTACATTGAGTGAATGACTTCACGCAAGGGCTGTTACGTTTTCCATTCCTGTTTGGGAAATTTTTAGAGCAAACTTCTGGAGTGCAGGGAAATTTTGAAGGCAAATTCTTGTACACAAAAAAGCTTTATCAACTAGATATTTTTTAAAAATATTTCTGTATTTTCAAGAATTTTCAAAAACTGCGGTAGCTTGTTGTAGAGTTTCCTAGCAATATAACTTGGTTCTTGTTTCATAGTTAGTAAGCTAAGAATTCCAGTGTTATACGGGGAAAATGAATATGACCTGCGCATGTTCACATTGTTACAGACGTTATTACATCAATTTTTATTTTTGCGATAAATGGAACAAAGTTAGAATATGTCTACGATAGAATAGAATATAAATAAACTCACTGTGGCTTGAAAAGGTGGTGTGATGATGATGATGATGATTCCAGAAAATTCGTTTCAAAAAATCAAGTTCAAGCATAGACAGTACTTACTAATGAAATATTTATTTAATTATTGTCACAAAAATACAATGAATGCAAAGAAGCAACAGACTTACAGTCCAAAACTGCTCCCTTTGCAAACTTTGACTTGGTGGTCACATTATCCAAAGCTTTTAGCTGAATTCACAAAGAAAAATTCAGTTTTACTGAATCTTCCCTCGAGAAAAAAGTATTGTCATGAGTTTTTAATAATTAGCGAAAATATTGTAAACCTTTATTGTAAAACATTATTTGTTGAATATTTGGACAATAGAATTTCAAAATAACTATAAATTGCGTTATTTTGAGTTTCTGCTTATAGTTTTGTCACCATGATAAAAATAATAGTAATTAAAAATTCATCAAATAAGGCCAAAAGAATATTGCTTATTAGACAATGTAATGAAACAAAAGAATAATAATTTTGTCTGTATGAAAAAATTCGTTATTTTTCTCTTTCTGCTCATCTCACGCTCTCTATCAATAAAATATTTATAATGAGAATATGTAATGAAACAAAAGAATAATAATTTTGTCTGTATGAAAAAATTCGTTCTTTTTCTCTTTCTGCTCATCTCACGCTCTCTATCAATAAAATATTTATAATAGAAGAAAAAAGATAATAAAAAGAGATGGCAATATCTCTCTATAATAAAAGAAGAAACAGAAAGAAATGAACACAAATCTTTAAATCTTTCTAACATAGCTTAAAGAAATGGACAATGACCTACTAAACAATTCATAAGACAAAGGGATCTTAAAAAATAGAGTAATATTCAGAAAAAAAACAGAATTTAGAGTTTCAGGAGAAGAAGATAGCTAGGAGCAGAAAAGGGAGAGAGTGGACTCAGGAAGACAAGGAACGCCACTCTAGAAAAATGAAAGAAGAATGGGAAAAGAAGTTGATTAAGCAAGCTTTTCGAAAAAAAGAAGAGACATTTAAAATGTTATACATCTCGATTTGGTAAGTTGTAAAGAATTGTAAAAGGCTAACAACCCCTGTACAATTCCCACTGGACCGCTCAATGCAACGATACACTGCTACTTCGACGTTCAACTCACAAGTTACCAATAATTCAGCAAGCGCTCCTATTTTGAATGCATGATGAGGGGAAAATGGGAAAGTTTTGTGAATCTAGCGGAAATGTTCGCTGAACGGGCCGGCCTTAACACAGTTATTTGTCGAGAAAGAAGAATAGTCCGTCAACGTCTTTGTTGTGCCCAATTCCACACAAATCACTTCAGCTTTAGCTGAGTAGCAGTAGCTAAAAGGGTGCACAGAGGGGATGAACGGACGAGGGGAGGGGAACCTTTTTGCATAAAGAACTGAGCGGCCGTCGAGGATTTTAGGGCCATCCACGTATTTTATACACATAAAAGAGCCTTTGGTCCTTTATTTGGCCTCAGCTTCCATCCAAAATACTTTATCGATAAAAGCTTTTCTACCAAGAAAAGATACCGGCTACGTATATCGAGAATACGTAAGTAAGCAGGATTTACTGGAGCAAAACTAACTTTTTCAGTTGGAGGAAGATCGAGGAAACTTATACAAGTAGTTTGTCAACGGAGATGGGTCTTGCTTGCATTAGACCACTTTTACCAGTGAAAGGAGTCAAATGGATGCATGGAAATTGTTGACAAATCATGCATAAACAAGCCAGATTCTGCCCTAATACGTGACTCATGAACTGTGGCGGTAAAATGGATGTTTTACTCTGGATTTTAAAGCATGAACTTGTCTGAATAATTTAGTTCAGTATTTGGAATTCTTCAACATTCTCAGAGAAGTAGCAATCTTGGGAAGAACTGAAAGATTCTCTCTAGAACGCATCTGCGTTTATCATGAACTGTGGCAGTAAAATGGATGTTTTCCTCTAAATTTTGAACCATGAATTCAACTGAATAAATTTAAATTAATTTTTGTTTTTTGAGGATGACGCCCACATAGGTCTGAGTTATGAGTTTAATGAGTTGGACCTACAGATTTTGGTGGGTTCTGAACCACCGGGAAGTGATTTTACAGCTGAGAATAGACATTTTTGCTATCCAATCCAATCGGTGACCCTTACAAAGAGGGTCCAGGAGTTCGTAGCTTATCTTTATCTGACTGATAGCTCACGGTTATCACTTCCGAATTAGTATTTTATTTGGTATTATTCAGTCCTCAAATTCTACTAAAATCTCCAGAGGAACTTGTAGATTCTATTAAACGCAACTGTACTATGCTTTATGTTGAAAATTTGTGCATCTTTTTCACTTTTCGAAAAGCTTTTTGACAGCTTCTACTGAATGAGACATTTTTGCATTTTTTCAACCAAAGATAGATGCGAGTTAGTCCTGAATGACAAGACATTTAAAGTATTTGATTAATTTTTCTTGCATGAAGTAAAATGGATGTTATTATTAGGATTTGAAACATGAACTCATCTAGATAATTAGATTAATAATTAATCAATGAATCTAAGTACAGAATTTATTAATTACGAATTAAACTTGTGAATCTTAAGCACTTGGACTTCTTCAACCTTTTCAAATTCTGTATTCTCTGGAAGAACTGAATGATTCTCCTTGAAGTATTGAGTTATCTAATTAAAGTGCCGACTAAAAGGTGTTTCCAGAAAATTATTTCCATTAAAAGTGTCATTTAATAATAAATTCTCTTTCAATAGTCGAAACATGATATATAGTGCTGATAGCTTTATTTCTAGTAACAGTTATACTTTCTGGATTTTGAGTTCTCTATCCTTTGAAAAAATGAATAATTTGTTGAATTTCGTTACAATTATTCATAATGTGAATTTCATCACATTAATTTACAAACTAACGACTTTCAAGAAACTCGTTCATTACAAAATAGTGTTTCATAAGAAGTACTTTGGAAGAGAATTCTGGTTCAAATATAAATTGAAAAGTTAAACTGAAAATTTAAGTCAATAAAAGTTAGTTTGAGTTATTTTGCATTTACGGCCGCATTGGACCATTCCAGTCAATCATGTCTTGTCTTCGTCCGTAAGTTTTCTTTCCGATCCTCCCAGTAGTTTCGCAGTCGTTCTGTTCTCTGTCGTTCCTCGTCAGTAAAAATCCTTTGTATTGTCTGTCGTTTGTCTACTTTCGGTTTGAATCTTATTTTTATGTCTTTTAATTTTTCAATATTTCGTGTTTTATTTAATATAGTTTTATATAGTTTGGGTTAATAATAATAATAAATATTTGTTGATTATCACTCTCATTCTATAAGAATCCATTTCCTGCCCTTATAAAAAAATTAGGTTTGGTTCGTGTTCAAAACACAAGTTATCATTGATTCAAACTCAACCGCATTTTAATTACTACTCTTTCTCAGTTGTGCCCATAATTCGCGTGTTTGATGGATGGGGGACCCTTCCTGCTTCCAGAAGCCTTATTTTATGTTCCCCCGACGTTTTTTTTAATTTTTAATACTTCTTTTTCAACAGAGACTTTTTATTCCTTTATAATTATTATTCTTCTCTTTTGTAATTATTATGATACGGACTCTTCTTCACACACAGGCGTAAGGCCCATGTGAGGAATTTTTGTTCTCTTACTATATTTTGTATTGAATAGTTTGTACACGGTTTTTTTTGTTTATTTTGTATCTGATACGAATATACCTATATACATATTGTATTAAAAAAAAAAATTTGTTGAAGGAGAAATAAAACCATTTTGATTGATTGATTGATTAATCGTGCCCTTTCCTTCATATCTCATTTTTTGAGAACTAATCTAAGTTTAATTATGTTGCCCATCTTCTCGAAAACAAGCCTAATTTCTTACTCTCAAGAAGTAAATAACAGGCTCTTATTCAATCTCTGTAGCAAATCTAAGTTAAAATAATAGAAGATGAATCTGTTGCAATTGAATCATAAAATAAAATATAGTTGGTTGTGAGTGGAGAAGAGTCTGTTGAAGTTCTAGAGACTTGCATCGAATAAATAATTATTTCCGTCGTAACTCTAAACAATTGCATCGTATAAATAATTTATAATTTGCAGTATTTATTTTTTACTCTCCAAATTCATATTGTCAACATTCTAGATAAGGGAAAAACACAATACGATACAAACAAACAATACAGAACACAATACAATACAAGATAAATAATAAACAGCACAAAATTCAATATAAGCAAATAATGAACAATACATAATAAAATAAAAAACCACAATACTGTACAAGCAAAACACATGAATTGTGCACGCACAATTATTGCGCACTGATTCTAAATCTAACTGCAGCATTTCGTCACAGTAAAACGTACCGTATTCATTTATTCCATTACCAAAGCCATCCTCCAGCATCCATGATTCTGAAGTGAGTCAATCGAGAAGAAATCCACAAATCTTAATGCCTAGTTTCCGATGCAGTAATGCGTTTCCCTTTTGGGGCCAATTCGGAAGCAATTCCCTATACTACTACGCTACCACTCTTCTCTTACACATCCTCTCACTCTAACTTGCTCCCTTATCTTAATATTCTTCTTCTTATTCTTCGTTCTTATTGTCTCTCTTTTCCTCTGTTCTTCTTTCCCTTTTTCTGTTTTAGTTTTTCTACTTCTCCTCCTCCTCCTCCTCCTACTCCTCCTCCTGCTACTCCTGCTCTTCCTCCTCCTCCTCCTCCTCCTCCTCCTTCTCCTCCTCCTGCTACTCCTGCTCTTCCTCCTCCTTCTCCTCCTCCTGCTACTCCTGCTCTTCCTCCTCCTCCTCCTCCTCCTCCTTCTCCTCCTCCTGCTACTCCTGCTCTTCCTCCTCCTCCTCCTCCTCCTCCTCCTCTTCCTTCTCCTCCTTCTCATCCTCCTCCTCCTCTTCCTCCTTTACCTCCTCCCCCCTCTTCACCTGCTTCTTCATCTTCTTTCCTTTCTCCTTCTTCATCTTTTTCTCCTTCTCCTACTCCTCCTTCTCCTACTCCTTCTCCTTCTCCTACTCAACCACCTCCTCCCTCTCATCTTTCTTATTCTTCTTCTTTTCCTTCTCCTTCTCCTCCTCCTCATCCTCCTCCTCCTCCTCCTCCTCCTTCTCCTTCTCCTCCTTCTCCACTACCTCCTCCTCCTCCTCCTCATCCTCACACTATTCCTCCTCCTCCTCAACCTGTACCGTTTCCTTACACTTCTTTCATTCTCCTTATTCTCCTCCTCTTTATTCTCCTCTACCTTCTTCTTTTTCTTCTATTTCTTTTTTCTTCTTCTCCTCCCCCTCCTCCTTCACCTTCTCCTTCACCTCCTCCTCCTCCTTCACCTCAACTTTTTTCTCCTTTACCTCCTCCTCCTCGACCTCCTCCTTCTCGTCCTCCTCCTCCTCCTCCTTATCATCCTCCTTCTCATCCTCCTTCACCTCCTCCCACCATTCCTCCTCCTCCACCACCTTCTCTTCTTCTCCTTTTCCTTCTTCTTCTCCATCACCTCCTTCTTCATCTTCTTTTACTTCTTCTATTCCTACTCCTCCTTTACCCTATCCTCCTCCTCCTCCTCCTACTCCTCCTTCTCCTACTCCTTCTCCTTCTCCTCCTCAACCACCTCCTCCCTCTCATCCTTCTTATTCTTCTTCTTTTCCTTCTCCTCCTCCTCCTCCTCATCCTCCTCCTCCTCCTCCTTCTCCTTCTCCTTCTTCTCCACTACCTCCTCCTCCTCCTCCTCATCCTCACACTATTCCTCCTCCTCCTCAACCTGTACCGTTTCCTTACACTTCTTTCATTCTCCTTATTCTCCTCCTCTTTATTCTCCTCCACCTTCTTCTTTTTCTTCTATTTCTTTTTTCTTCTTCTCCTCCCCCTCCTCCTTCACCTTCTCCTTCACCTCAACTTTTTTCTCCTTCACCTCCTCCTCCTCGACCTCCTCCTTCTCGTCCTCCTCCTCCTCCTCTTCCTCCTCCTCCTCCTCCTTCTCATCCTCCTTCTCATCCTCCTTCACCTCCTCCCACCATTCCTCCTCCTCCACCACCTTCTCTTCTTCTCCTTTTCCTTCGTCTTCTCCATTACCTCCTTCTTCATCTTCTTTTCCTTCTCCTATTCCTACTCCTCCTCTTCCCTATCCTCTTTCTCCTCCTCCTCCCCCCCTTTCTCCTCCTCCAACTCCTTCTTCTTCTTTTCTTCCTCCTTCTCCATCACCTCTTTCTTCTTCTTTTCCTTCTCCTTCTCCAACACCTCCTTATTCATCTTCTTCTTCTCATCCCCCTCCTCCTCCTCCTCCTCCTCCTCCTCCTCTTCCTCCTCCTCAACCATTTCCGTTCCTCTTATTCTCCTTTTCCTTTTCTGCTTCTCCGTTCTTACTCTTTGTACTTTCCATCTCTATTCTTTCTCTCCTTCTACTTATTTTCTTGAATTTTCTTATGCACAAGGGTAGGTTACGCGAGGGTGATGACAGTGCACTAAGATTTAGTGCATCAGGAAGTCGATTGATCTGTTTCTTTCTCCCTTGCCCTCTCTCTCACACGCACTCTTTCTCTTCTTCCTCTCCCCTCTCCGTTAACACGCATGTGTATTATCAAACGGCAGCACACACCAACGTGCATTCACCACCACATCGAATTGCAGCTATTCAAAAGGATAGCTTAATATAGGGGTAAATGTATGACTATCAGCTAAATCTACTGTGACGCAGTAATGCCCTCCTACTGCAGGGAGGTGGGAGGACTTCGCTTAGACGATTAGGGAACATGAAGCCGCACTGTTTGTTAGTGGTGACAGAATATTTTTCCATCTCCCACACGTATTTCCCGAGAAAGAAACGTTGTCATATGAGTGCAACTTGTATCTGAAATTCGAGTCGAACTCTATGAATCAGTACAGGCTTTTGTTGAGATGTTAACTTGAATTATTCATGTTTTCTCAGGGTTTCATGTATTGCGAATTTTCCTATCAATTTGATTCGTGGAGCATCATTCCGTTCATCATTAGGCTATCAATGAGATGTCCTTTAAGCTCGCGCAAAAACATAGCTCTGATTTATTGGCATCAAATTTTCAGAGCTTACAAAATCAAGCTATCTGATGAATAAAATGTATAACATATTACATAAATATAGTACAGTATATTGGTTTGAAACTGTAGAATCTTGTTGGTTAAATAGAATGGATAATACTTTCAAAACATTTGGTAAAGGATCAAAATATCGTGGTGGGGTTGAAATAAAAAGTTAAGAAACAATTATATCGAAAAAAACAACAAATGTTTTAATAAAAACTTAATAACACTTTCAAGTAAAATTGTGACTCACGTTATGACGTGACGGCCATTTCACTCTGATGTTAAGAGCATCGTCAGATGACCCACAGTACACTGAGCGTAATTGGGTGGTCTGACCATGCTCTTAACATCAGAGTGAAACGGCTGTCACGCCATAACGTGAGTCACATTTTCCACTTAAAATTGTTTTAAAGTTTTTATTATAATTAGTGGAAACAAGGATCTTCAACATCATAATCAATATTAAAATTTTTAAATTCTTGAACTGTACCAATAACTTATGATTAAGGCTATTGAATATTATATGGAAGTGATTTATTCATCTATACTGGTCAAAAAAAAAAATGATCTAAAATCAATAGAAAACTAGACGTATATTGAGTGAGAATCGTAGTAAAACAACAATGATACACGGCATGTTGAATATTGTCATCCTTGTCAAAACTAATAATGATCATCAGTAAATATTTAATTTTTTTGAATCATATAAAGTTGATAAAATGTTGTAGACAATACTAATTCATGAATAGCCGGTTAAGGCTGTGCGCAGGGTTTTTGATCATAATTTTTTTTTTTGAAGCTTCTTGTATTGGATATTACAGTATTAGGACTTCAAAATGTTATCTATTGCTGTGAGGAAAAATTATTTTCTTAATAATATTCAATTATTTTGTGAAATATGGGGACTCAAATTTTTGGTTTTGGGAGCAATAATTGATCTCTTCTACTAGTTATTTTAAACTCTTGATATTTTTTCTATAACTAAACAGAGGTGCTCACCCCCAAGCCTCATTACGCACCCCCTTACATTTATCACCATCCCCCCTCATAAATTAGGCACCCCCCAAAAATGCGAAAAATTAAGCCCCCCGTATTCTTTCTAAAACTAAAAGAAGATTTATATAGGTATTGAAAAAATTCAAACCCAGTCGAAAAAAACAAAATGTATGTAGCCTATATTTCTTGAGATTCTTTACATAGGTAACATTTCTTTGTAAAGGTAAAAAAAGAAATATCATTGAAATTAATATATGAACTTGGATGTCGTCACGTTAAACACGGTTTCAATCAACTTTAACCCCCCCAAACAGGGAGCACCCAAGAATTTCAATGACCAAAGACTAAAAGACAACCGAAGGAATAAAATAGCATATTTTTCTCTATTGAAGCAACTAATTTTTATCAAAACAAATTTGTAAAAATCGGTAAAAAGATTTATTTTGAAAAAGCTATTTGTTAGATTGAAATAGAAAATATGAGAATTTTATTCCTTAAGGTGTATTTCAGTTATTGAAAATTTAGTAAGAGTTTAAAATAACTTGTAGAAGCGATCAATTGCCCCCAAAAACCAAAGATTTTTAACTTTGAACCCCCATATTTCACAAAATAATAAAAGAAAAAATTTTTCCTCGTAGCAATAGCTAACATTTCGAATCCGTAATAATATTCAACACCAGAAACTTCGAAAGAAAATTATGACCAAAAACCCTGCGCACAGCCTTAAAGGGGGCGAATCCAAAGGGAATGCAGACCCACTCCTCCCCTCATTCTCAATACAAACTGAAAATTTGCGTCTCTTATTGGGTTGAGGTCCTTTTTAGGTGATAATATTCTCCCTGAAATATTTTCTTAACTGATATTAGCTCCCTTCCCGAAAAACACTTCTGAATCCGCCCCTAATCGGTTATATTATTAGATTAATCATTATGCATACTACTACCATTACAACCTATGAATGTTTAAAGGAACAAATTTAATGAAGAAATAAAAGTTGAACTGCGGTTATAAGCTAGAAAACACTATTGAAGAAATAGCGATTGAGGTCAATTAAATGTGATATAAAGTCATGGGTGAAAGCAACTTGGTTATAAGTGAGTGAGCTTGCTGTTTGGGGGTTGTCGGTGGTAAGGGAGGCCGGATGTTGAATGAAGACAGATTCCCTTAAGAGCTAGAGAATGCTCTTTAGACGCAAAAGTGGAATGGGGATCTCGTCTCTTCTAACACCACTGGATTGGAGATTGGCTTGGGGGTAATGGTGAGGAGTGGGGGGGGGGGGGGGCGTCCTAAGACAGAGTGGCCAAGTCCAAGTAAGTCAAGTGAAGTGAAGTCCCTCACTTAGTTGCTTAATTCTACAGCTCTGTTCATGTCCATGCCCCCATGACCAAGTGATTAGTCCTTGTACTCCCTGATGGAGCAGGATAATGTGTAGGATAGGGCTTGGGCTAAGGAATGGGAAACTGTGATTAAGATCTTCAACCACTGAAGGAAATAGCTTGAACGGCCGCTTACACTTGGATATCACAAACGATGTAACCGAATTTGTGGGCTAATAAAAGTGATAAGAATAATATTGGTTCATTTTAGTTTAAGAAAAATCATCTGTTCAAACGGTTCACCATGTTTCTCATAGAAAGGCTTAAACGGCGAGGTGGTAAGGGTCCCCCCACCAATAAAGGCCAAACGCCAATAATAATAATAATAATTATTATTTTTTTATTATTATTATTCATGCCTCCGATGACCTCCTGTGAAAGGGGTATATGGACTTGTCAAAATTTAAGTTCACTAACAACTTACTCTATCTTCTTTAAAAACTTAAAAATCAATATAAAACATATCTTGTCGATTCTGAACAAATATTATCCTACAATCTGTTTTGCCTCTCGTAATGTACCCTAAATTCCTCACTTGTGTAAGCACAAATGTCCAGTAGCTCCTTCTTCAATTGAGTTTTAAAACTCCTACCCGTTAGTTCCTTGAGACGAGTAGGTAATAAATTATATAAGCGTATACCTGAACTCTTGACGCCTCGCTCATATAGAGTTGTTTGATGTAGGCCATCCCTTAGGTTTTGCCTATATCTAGTTGCATAGTTATGGACAAGTTCTCCTGTGTTGAATTTGTGCTCATTTTTCTTTATAAAACATATTGTTTCAAAAATATACAGGCTTGGTAAAGGAAAAATTTCTAATTGTTTAAAAAACGGCCGACAACTGGTTCGGATAGATTCACCCACCATTATCCGCAATGCCCACTTCTGCAATCTAAATATTTCTACTACATGGCTAGAATTTCCCCAGAAAACTATTCCATACGTCAAAAGGGAGTGAAATAGAGCAAAATATACATTTCGTAGAGTTCCACTGTCTAGAAGTGATTTTAAATTTCTTAGAACAAAAACAGCAGAATTCAGTCTAGTTTTTAAATACTCCAGATGAGGTCTCCAGGATAATTCAGAATCTATAACTATTCCAAGTACTTTTATATATTTCACGGATTCTATAGTATAATCTCTTATTTTTAAATTAGTTTCTCTAGATGTTCTAAATGGGATTTCTTTAGTTTTGTTGTAGTTTAAACTCAACATATTAGCGGCCAACCATTCATCTAATTTATCTAAAGTACTTTTACATTTCAACTCCATATTAGCCTGGCTGTCATTCCTCAGCAAGATACTAACGTCATCTGCATATAGAACACAATGAGCCGGCTGAAGATACGAGGGCAAGTCATTTATGTACAAAACAAAAAGCAAAGGACCCAGTACGGAACCCTGAGGCACTCCGCTTCTTGTCTTCAACCAGTTTGAGTTGTACACATATGGGTGAGACTCTATCACAACTTTTTGATATCTATTATTGAAATATGAATTGAACCAGTTGAGCACTGAACCATCAAAACCGTAGAACTTCAGCTTATGCAACAGAATCTCTGTATCAACCAGATCAAAAGCCTTAGACAAATCGGCTATCAAACCACAAACCTTGGATCTATTATCGACGGAGTTCAATACCTCATCCATTAAGGAAAACAAAGCGTCATTGATGGAGAAGCCGGGCCTGAATCCGTATTGCTTTGAAGACAGTAAACCTAATTCATTTAAATACTTTCTTAATCTCCTCAAGACAGCATATTCAAATATCTTTAAAAACACTGGAGGATTAGACACTGGTCGGTGGTTTTCTGGAAGGTTGTTATCGCCTTTCTTATAAATTGGGACAACTTTTGAGAGTTTTAACCTAGTGGGCACGTACCCCGCATGCATTGAACTATTGAGAATGAATGTTAATGGCTTTAGAATTGGCATAGCTGATTTTTTTACCAAGTAATTGGAAATATTATAGCAATCGTAGGATTTTTTGTTCTTTAGTGATGTTATAATTTCTTGGAGTTCTTCACTGCTTAAGGGATCGAAATGTTCTAACTTAAACCTATTTTGTTGTGTGTTACTTAAGAAATTAAAAAAATTGTGCATATTATTTTGCTGTGTAAGCGATTGCTGTATTTTTAGTGGCGTGTTTATGAAATAATTATTCAAGAATTCAGCAGCTTCTTTACCACCTTTAACGATTCCGTTATCAGTGGCTATTTGAGTCTCTGATGTAAAGTCCTTGTTCTTGGCTGATTCATTTCTGACTAATGTCCAAATCGCTTTGGCCTGATTGGCGGAACTCTTTATGAAACTACTAGCAGATATTTTTTTTGCTACTTTTAATACCTTTCTATATACACTCTTGTATATCTTGTGATATGATACAATGCTAAAGTATTTGATGCCTGTTCTTGTAATTATATGAATCATATAGTCTCTCGTGGATGAGTTCCTCGCTAGATAACTCAATGTTTTCAACCTATTTCTAGAGACTTGTATACCTGGTGTAATCCATGAAAGGTGGCGCTTTCTTATCATGTTTGCTGGTTTTTCTGGGACAGAAAAGTTACAATGATTCATATATATAGATAAGAAATTATTGAACATATCCTCAACATTATGACTATTATAAACGGCATGCCAATTCTCTTTTGATAGCCCTCGGTTCAAAACTGCTATGCTAGAGGTATTAATAACGCGAAAGGTTTTTCTTACTCCTTTTCTTGAACTATTAATTTTGTAGTTATGAGGTTTCAAGTTTTTAACTAGAAACTTTACGCTACTTCCCTCATGATCAGAAAAAGAACAAGGAATTATTTCACTTTCACATAGAGCTATAGGATGATTTGCTATTATATAATCGATCTCTGACGCCGTTCTTGCTGTTATTCGCGTGGGGCCATTTGTTATTTTATTTAAGTTGAATGTTGATATTAGGTTTTTAAATATGTTTCTGCTTCTATTGTCCTTGCAATAATCTATGTTAAAATCACCGCAAAGGCACACTAATTTTCCTTTCTCCTTTAAGACCTTGGAAAGTACGGTTCTGAGTAGCTCAATGAAAAAATCCACATTAGAATTTGGAGCTCTATAAATGCACAAAATTATTAATTTTTGGGACATCGTTTTCAGTTTTAATTCTACAGCTGAAATTTCAAAAACGCTTTCGAGTGCTAAGGGAAGTAAATCGTTTCTTACAATACAACTTTTAATTGATTCCTCTTTTACGAATATACATGAACCACCTCGAATTTTAGCTTTTCTGCTGTACTGAGCTTTCAATCTATAACCCGGCAGTGAGAATACTTTCAATTCACTATCGCTTAGCCAATGCTCAGTCAGACATAGGACGTCGATATTTGATTTTTCATGTGACAGTAGTATTTCCATATCTAGCTTTGCATTTAAAAGACCCTGACAGTTCACATGAAAAACCTCACATCCTATAAAAAATTATCTCTATTACACAAAACCGAAATATTTGTACCTTCCTGATTACTAATTTGTCCACCCATTCCTGCACCACCGTGAGATCCACTCCCCGTTACAACACTTCCAGTTAATCCAGTATCGCTGATTAGATGGTTTCTTATGAATTTTATTAGCTTTGGCTTTCCCCTACTCTTATTCAAATGCAGTCCATGACGTGTGTAATCAGCTATTTCTAAATTTCCGACATCTATCAAATCTACGTTATCAATATGAGAAATCTGTCTGGATAACCATTTGTTCAATTTACTGACATTCACATTCATAAGTGGCCTATCATATCTGTATGGAACTGTTGATAAGGATACTTTTGTGCGCCGTGAAGTCTCTATAATTGGTTGTAGGTCTAATTTAGTGGGTTGCTCTGTATGGTTAGTTATATCGTTCGTTCCGGCCAGTACAACCACCCGATCATTAAAATCGAAATCTCTGGTGAAATTGGCGATGTCATGTGTAACCGTCTTGAAATTTCCCCCCGATCTTGCGATTACCGTGACCTCGAAGCCATCGTCCTGAACTTCACGATTCAAGTCCCATCCCAAGTCTCTGCCATGGCTGTCGGCCACCACCAACACTCTATTCCTCTTTTTTACCTTTCGTGGCTTTGTCACAGTAGCTCGATTTACACCCATTTTGTTATCGTCTTTTGTGAGATCCTGTAGTGCACTGAAAGAATTTTTTGTTAGTATTACATTTGTATTATGTTCTTGATTTGAGCCTATGTTACCTGGAGAATAGAAACACCTAAGATCGTAAAGTTCTATTTCTAGGGATTTCTTCTCGCTTTTTAGGACCGAATTTTCAGTCTCTAAAACCTCTATACTAACCTTCATCCCATCAACCATCGCTTTGTAATCCATCAAACTCCTGTCTACGTCAATGGAATGATTAACCACATCATCCCATTGTTGCTGCAGAGTAGCTATTTTTTTAATTAATTCACCATTTTCTCTTCTTAACAATTTCATGGTAGCGTCTTGATCTTTATTTGAGTCGCTCGAACCGGAATTAACAGAATTCAAGATTATTGGAGTGCTACACGAGTCAGTTCTATTGAGCATTTCGGAAACTGATAAGACGTCGGCTGTGTTATCAAATATGTTAGCAGATTTATCGAGTGCAGCGTCGTCATGAGCCCGGCTAACTGTATCGTTAGAAGATAATGAATTGTTATCATCATTTATGTTTTCTGAAACGTTTGGCGGATGATTGTGCTTCAATGCTGGACCAGACACGAGACAAAGCGTTGAGTCAGTTTTTATTGAATTTTTGCAACCTTTGTTAAGGCATCGCCAAATTATTAGACCAGTGGATGAGGTCCTGTCCTTTCTAAATTTATAGTTCTCTAATATGACCGCAGAATTACCTTTGTTTGTAGTGGTTTCTTTCAATTTCATAATGAAATATAAAAGCTGTTATTCTCTATCTCGAAATAATTTACAAATGTATCTACTTTTCTACTGTTTAAAATTTTTAATTAACCGAATACAGTGTTAGGCTATAAAAACATGCGACAGACACTAACAATTTTACTATTTATAAAATGTCAAACTACTCTAAAATTTGAATGTGCGATGATAAAATTAATAATATTGTCTATCAAGATAGGAGGAGTAACTGTTGATAACGTATTATTGCAAAAATGAAGTCTATCAACAACAGAGAGAGCCTATTGTGACAGAGAACTGATATGAGTAGACTGCCGGTCTCAGAGATAATTCGTCAGAAACATTCTTCCGAAGATAAAAACGTTGGCTAATAAACTGCTTAAAAATGCAATGTCGAGCTCGTTTCAGCTTGCCTAACTTTTAAGTATTCTATTTAAATATATTATTATATTTAAATATATTATATCCGTTAAAATAATTATTTATTTCAACTAAGTGGCTGCTTTTAGAGATTATGTAAATAAGTGGATTTAAAAAAGAAAGTAATAAATTTTTAATTCTTACACAATTTATGCCAAATAAAATAAAATAATAAAATTAATATTATAATTAATAATAATAATAATAATAATAATAATAATTTTTTTTAATTTCTTTTATTAAGGCGTTTTGCCATTTTGACATGTACATGAGCATGAACTATTGGCTAAAACCACCTCCAAACCTAGAGACCGCCTGGAACTGGAAATTGATGTTTTCGTAGAAATTAAGTGTTTATAAAGAAGATGAGTGTAAGTTAGTGGCAAGATTAAGGAGAGATTATTAATTTTTGTGAACATTGGAAATAAATTTGGATTTTGGTGTAACATTGCATGGTTGCTACGGAAATTGAGTAAACAGATACACATTACTAGAAAAACGGTCTTCATAATTAATTGATGTTTTGATTGTGTTTTGGATGAAGGTGGTGAATTTTAGTGGATTTGAAAAAGAATATTAATTTTTGTGAAGATTAAATAAATTTAGAGTTTCTTTAACACATCATGATATTGGTTGGTATGGAGATTGAAATAAATAATAATGATCAGATTAGCTATTAGAAGTGACCAAGGATTATGATCACACAAAAAATAATGGAAGTAGGATCGGATGTGTTCATAGTAGAGCAAAGGTCTCTATACTCTGAAGAAGAATTAGTAGAGCTGAGTATCCTGATGACACAGCTTGAGGATGCTGAGAATACTGAGCAGGCTGTTCTGAGTGCAATAAGGAAAACTCTTGGGGACATGCGCAAAGCTGCTAATAAGCAGCCAAACATGTCTATGGTGGTTAAAAATGGTCTGGTAATAATTGAGGAGAATGTGGATAAGCTGTATTATTGCAGGAAGGTTCACCAAAATGCAATTGATAGGCTAAAGGAGAAAGCAGCCCAAATAATAATAATAATAATAATAATAATAATAATAATAATAATAATTTTTTTTTTTTTTTTTTTTTTTTTGGAGGTGGAAATGCTTTTCTGCACGATGTGCCAGACTCTTGGCAAAGCAAAATACTGGCTAAAACCACCTCCAGCTTCTGGGCCCGCCTGGGACTGTTTGTCACATTACTTCAGAACGGGTCCTTCTAACTAGAGCTTTTCAGCTACCCTGCAGCTACCCTGTTTTGCAGCTTCCTCTTTTCTTTCTCCATCTTTACACCTCTAGTAAATGTGTTGCCGTTCTTGTGCCAGCAGGGTGACTGGGATGACCCCCGCAACCACCATCACAGCAGGTTCTGACACTGTGCGGTATGCAGATGCAACTCTCAGAGCTGCCCTCCTCTGGACCTGCAAAAGCCTTTTCCGGTTGAACTCCCATCTTAGAGCTGGTGCCCACAGCTCAGCCCCATAGAGCAGACTAGAGTTCACAGTTGACATTAGCAATCGCCTTCTGCTGGCTCTGGGACCTCCAACATTGGCCATTAGTCTGCTGAGAGCTGTGACAACCTTTGCAGCCTTATTGATTGCACCTGTGACATGCTCTGAAAAGCTCATTTTGTTGTCGATTGTTATCCCCAAGTACTTTGTCATATGCTTTGTTTCAATGACTTCCCTATTCATCATCAGAGACAGATGAGTGTTGACTCTTCTCTTTGTCAGGACCACAATTTCAGACTTATGGAGTGCAAGAGACAGACTATGGTCTTCCAGCCAGGCACTGATTCTCCTCATAGCTTGATTCAGCTTCAGTTGGGCATGTTCAACAGTGCGAGATGCAATAAGCAATGCAACATCATCTGCATACCCAACTAGCACTGACTCCTCTGGCATTTCAAGTCGTAACAGACCATCATAGAAAATATTCCATAGGTCCGGTCCAAGGATTGAACCCTGTGCTACTCCTGATGTGACCTCGACATTGATCCATCCGCTTGTAGTCTCATAGATAAGACATCTGTTTCTCAAGTAGGAGTCAATAATTCTCATCAAGTACTTGGGGACTCTGAAAGAGCTTTCAAGTGCCCAAAGAATATCAACCCATCTTACAGAGTTGAAAGCATTCTTGATGTCCAGTGTCACAAGCAGAACCATCCTACGGGAGAAATGGTTGTAACTTTCTGCCTGCTGCACTGCCTTGCACACCTCCTGGGTTGCATCAATGGTTGAACACCCCAACCTGAAACCAAACTGGTTAGGTGATAAGCCTCCAGCCTCTTCCACTGACTGAAATAATTTTTTTTTTTTTTTTTTTTTTTCTTTTATTAAGGCGTTTTGCCATTTGACATGTACATTTGATAATAATTAATAATAATTATTCATAACATGAATAATAATTCTCGCAACGAATGAAGGAATGGTGGCTGACAAAAAGAACATCAGAAAGACCAACAACAAACATAAATGAACCATCAGTTTACTTTGCGTCTTCCGTTTCTTGGGAGTTATACATGCATAATAATAATGATAATAATAATTAAAAAAAAAAATAATAATAATAGACGTTCATTGGGTAAGATAGTTATAGTAAAAACATGATATACGACATGTTGAATATAGTCATCCTGGTCGGAATCATAATGGTAATCAGTAAATATTTAATGTTATTTGAATCATTTGATGAAAGAGATCATATTGTGCTGATTGTTTTAATAGTATTGTTGGTTTTCTTGTTTTTCATCTGAACGCTGTTTCTTTATTGCCGGATTAAGCTATGTTTTAATATTGATTTTCTAGATTTTTCAGTGAAAATAAAAAAGAGTTTAGATAATATACGTATTACTTCCTTGCAGAATGGTAATGTACTATTATATCACAGTAAAGATTGAAATCATATAAAATTGAATAAGATGCCTTAATTCGGTTTTTATTCATGTTGAAATAGCCTTTAACAATATCTTGCCGGGCACTTAATAAACGACGTTGTGTTAGACGTTTTATTGCCAATTCGATTTCTCAGTTTGAGGAAAATGCGAGTACCAATTATAATAAATTCATGAAATAATATAATTAAAAGTGTGTTTGTCCAAGTGCTTTGGTTGAAGGACTGTGTGGATTGGAGTTCAAATTATTGATCTTAATTAATCAGTCGAAAGTCACACACATACAAAGCTATTGAATTTTGCAAACTTACAGATTCAAGGTACTGTATTCAATTTTTTATTATCTAGAGAGAGAGATGGTGTGAGAGAGAGAGAGAGAGAGAGAGAGAGAAAGAGAGAGAGTGAGAGATAAAGAGAGTTGCAAAAAATCTTACACTATTTTAATCCGCGATTTGTGGAGTAAGTGGAGGTATAGATTAACCGATATTGATCAAGAATAACTAGCGTTACAATTGCTAAAAATACTAACATTGCTATCTTAACAGATTTTTATTTTATACATTTCAAAATAAAAGTTAAACTTACAGGAAAGTTCACTCTGGTTCTAAGTCATATTAATGAACTTTCGCTCCTTATTGTCTCTTGGCTTGAGAGTCTCTTGAAATGCCCATATATATGGTAAACATTATAAATAATATAAAAAGTTTGATATAATATAGTTTATATAAAAAATTTGATATAATATAGTTTATATAAAAAATTTAATATAATATACAATATATATGGTATCAACATTATAAAATAGCATTTCAAGAGCCCTATGAGTCAAGAGAAACTGAAAGAATAATCATAAATACAGCCTACAGTTACAATACTTTGTTTTTGTTGGATTAAACATAAAATTCAAACACATTTATTGATTTTTTTCAATAACTCAACTGACATACTGCAACTAAGTTTAATTTGATACTCCTCAAGTTCATAAATATGTTACAAAACTGTTGTGGTTGGATTGAACATGAAATTCAAACACATTATTGATTTTTTTCAATAACTCAACTGACATACAGTAACGAAGTTTAATTTGATACTCCTCAAGTTCATAAATAATGATACAAAACTGTTGTGGTTGGACTAGACATAAAGTTAAAACACAGTTATTGATTTTTTTTTCAATAACTCAACTGACATACTGCAACTAAGTTTAATTTGATACTCCTCAAGTTCATAAATATGATACAAAACTGTTGTGGTTGGATTGAACATGAAATTCAAACACATTTATTGATTTTTTTCAATAACTCAACTGACATACAGTAACGAAGTTTAATTTGATACTCCTCAAATTCATAATTATGTTACAAAACTGTTGCGGTTGGATTGAACATGAAATTCAAACACATTTATTGATTTTTTTCAATAACTCAACTGACATACAGTAACGAAGTTTAATTTGATACTCCTCAAGTTCATAATTATGTTACAAAACTGTTGCAGTTGGATTGAACATGAAATTCAAACACATTTATTGATTTTTTTCAATAACTCAACTGACATACAGTAATGAAGTTTAATTTGATACTCCTCAAGTTCATAATTATGTTACAAAACTGTTGCGGTTGGATTGAACATGAAATTCAAACACATTTATTGATTTTTTTCAATAACTCAACTGACATACAGTAACGAAGTTTAATTTGATACTCCTCAAGTTCATAATTATGTTACAAAACTGTTGCAGTTGGATTGAACATGAAATTCAAACACATTTATTGATTTTTTTCAATAATAACTCAACTGACATACAGTAACGAAGTTTAATTTGATACTCCTCAAGTTCATAAATATGTTACAAAACTGTTGCGGTTGGATTGAACATGAAATTCAAACACATTTATTGATTTTTTTCAATAACTCAACTGACATACAGTAACGAAGTTTAATTTGATACTCCTCAAGTTCATAATTATGTTACAAAACTGTTGCGGTTGGATTGAACATGAAATTCAAACACATTTATTGATTTTTTTCAATAACTCAACTGACATACAGTAACGAAGTTTAATTTGATACTCCTCAAGTTCATAATTATGTTACAAAACTGTTGCGGTTGGATTGAACATGAAATTCAAACACATTTATTGATTTTTTTCAATAACTCAACTGACATACAGTAACGAAGTTTAATTTGATACTCCTCAAGTTCATAATAAATTATGTTACAAAACTGTTGCAGTTGGATTGAACATGAAATTCAAACACATTTATTGATTTTTTTCAATAACTCAACTGACATACAGTAACGAAGTTTAATTTGATACTCTTCAAGTTCATAATTATGATACAAAACTGTTGCGGTTGGATTGATCATGAAATTCAAACACATTTATTGATTTTTTTCAATAACTCAACTGACATACAGTAACGAAGTTTGATTTGATACTCCTCAAGTTCATAATTATGTTACAAAACTGTTGCGGTTGGATTGAACATGAAATTCAAACACATTTATTGATTTTTTTCAATAACTCAACTGACATACAGTAACGAAGTTTAATTTGATACTCCTCAAGTTCATAAATAATGATACAAAACTGTTGTGGTTGGACTAGACATAAAGTTAAAACACAGTTATTGATTTTTTTCAATAACTCAACTGACATACTGCAACTAAGTTTAATTTGATACTACTCAAGTTCATAAATATGATACAAAACTGTTGTGGTTGGATTGAACATGAAATTCAAACACATTTATTGATTTTTTTCAATAACTCAACTGACATACAGTAACGAAGTTTAATTTGATACTCCTCAAGTTCATAATTATGTTACAAAACTGTTGCGGTTGGATTGAACATGAAATTCAAACACATTTATTGATTTTTTTCAATAACTCAACTGACATACAGTAACGAAGTTTAATTTGATACTCCTCAAGTTCATAAATAATGATACAAAACTGTTGTGGTTGGACTAGACATAAAGTTAAAACACAGTTATTGATTTTTTTCAATAACTCAACTGACATACTGCAACTAAGTTTAATTTGATACTACTCAAGTTCATAAATATGTTACAAAACTGTTGTGGTTGGATTGAACATGAAATTCAAACACATTTATTGATTTTTTTCAATAACTCAACTGACATACAGTAACTAAGTTCAATTTAATACTCCTCAAGTTCATAAATATGTTACAAAACTGTTGTGGTTGGATTGAACATGAAATTTAAACACATTTATTGTTTTTTCTATAACTCAATACGGTAACTAAATTCCTGGATTTCTTGTTCCATGACGAACTGCGTTGTTAATATTAACTTTTCAAGTGAATTCAACGACTTGCAGTCAAATTTTTATTAAAAATAAGTAGTATTTCACTTACTTTGTAGGCCAAACGTTTTCGTACAAACGTAAGTGAAATACTACTTATTTTTAATAAAAATTTGACTGCAAGTCGTTGAATTCACTTGAAAAGTTAACGGTAAATAAGTTTAATTTGATACTCCTCAAGTGTAAGTCGATCTTTCAAATTGTATGGGAAAGTAGATTCTGGTTTCCAATGTCCCACTCCTTTGGTTGGTTATGTGTAGGGGTTTAGTACACTTCAATTTTTCTCCCTCAATGACTCCACTAACATCTCTATCATAACGAAGTCCAATCTGATGCATTTTCAAGTGTAAATCTTGTACATTTCGAACTGCATGGGAAAGTAAACTCTGGTTTGTGCTGTTGCAGGATGATGTGTGGGTGGGGGTGGTCTAAATTAAAATCTAACAGTTCAGTTACGATTTTGGGGCGCGTGTCATTCACCGGGGCACGCGCAGTTGGGTCACAACAATGGCGTCGAGTGGGTCAGGTTAGTTTCTGCGCGCACGACGGCTAAAAAGAGGATTGCGCGGGGGCTGGCGGCTAAAGAAAGGATCGCCTCTCAATTAGGTACACCACAGATGGCTGCTGTTCAGATGGAAAGTACAAAAAGCGCGCGTTTCAATAAAAAATATGAAGAGTCATCCAGTTCAGGAGTCAAGTAACGGCTTTTACCAACCGGGGAAGTTGTCCCAACGTATCAAACCCATTGTCACCCAGTTATTAACAATCATTAAGCAGCAATAAGGGTGGCAGGGCATCGAATCTGGATCGCCCACAGCAATAATAATTCACTCCACTGTAGAAGGACCTTTCATCGCACACACTTACAACATAATCGATCATTGTGTCTCCTGCATGCATTCATGCGGCAGCCTGCACACCGGAGAACAGCGCGCTCTGTTCTAACGGAGACTTCATAATAGTTCCATTAGTGTTTACGGCTCAATGATTTTATAATTGTTTTTGAATACTGTGTAGTATGCTATGAAGAATGGGGAGGGAGACTATTGCTAGTCGCATGTCAAATAGTATGAGGTCGCAAAGAGGTTTCAACGTAGTTACGAGTTAGTAATGAGTAGAGAGCATCGCACTATATATTACATTCATTATAGCTCTATATATATATATATATAGCTCTAATTTTGTAACGGTGACCGATTAGATTGGCCAGCAAAAAAGACACTGTTCTCTGCTGAAAATCACTTCCCGGTGGTTCGGAACCCACCTAAAACTGTAGGTCCAACTCATAAATCACCATCATCCAACTCATTACCCACGCACAGGTCTAAGACCTATGTGGGCTTCATCCTCAAAAAAAAAAAAAAAAAAAAAAAAAAAATATATATATATATGTATATATACTCCTGACTGTGGTACAGATGTACATATACAATGTAGATCTAAGTATAGGCCTATATGCATAGACTGGAGTCACTTTGCGTCTGTTCAGAGTCAAGGATGCAGTCTTTCATACACTTTTAAGAGCCAAGTACTATGAGAGGGTGCACAAATTCTCATTTGACGACTGCCGGTTCAAAAATGTTGCCCACTTGTGGTTGATAAGAGTTTTATTTTCCTGAGGATGAAGCCCACATAGGTCTGAGTTGGATGATGGTGATTGATGAGTTGGACCTACAGTTTTAGGTGGGTTCCGAACCACCGGGAAGTGATTTCACAGCAGAGAACAGTCTTTTTTGCTGGCCAATCTAATCGGTCACCGTTACAAACAGGACCTACGAGAGCGCAGCTTATCTCTAACTGATTGAACAGATACCTGCTACGCCTCGTGGCTATCACTTCCCACTTCTCCAGTTAGAAGTGGTTTTTTCTTACCACTGATCTGTGTTCAATAGAACAAATATAATTCACGTGAATGAAATTTTGTTTGTATCTTGTGGTTGAGTGTGAAGATAGAAGTAGTGATTTGTTTTTTTATTTATTTTTTATTAGTTATCTCTTAGCATTCAGCCGTATCCATTAATAAGAGCAAATATAATTGAATGAACTCTACTGAAATGTTCTGAATGGCGATACAAACTCAATCTAATCTAGACGAGTCATTTTGTGTTGCAGTTTATCTGATACAATTCATTGATAGCTTGTTATAAATGTACTAATATTAAGTGAAAGAATGAAAAACATTGGAATAAATTCATTATTAAACGTATTTTGTATTGCAGTTTCTCTGATAGGATAGGCCAGCTATAGGGCCTACACGTACATTTTGTGACATGAAATTATATAAATTAAAAGCTTATGAAAAAAATTCCAAGAGACTGATTGCTGTTCTGCGAGGTTTAGAGTTCGATTCTAGTTCAGGAATGGATGCTTTCACCATGTCATAATTTATTTCATTACCCGCGCACAAGCTTCAAGACTCATGTCAGGATCATGCGGAAAAATATAAAAGATAACAAACAATATGAATTTTATTTTAAACATTGATCATTGTTTATGCTTTCCAAAGCTATATTTGCATCTAGAACTCGTATATGAATACTGTAAGGGCGTTTGAGTATTCGTCCTTGGAGGAGCAAATGTGAGGGCGTAATCTGGCCTGTGGGACCAAATGTTGAGGCCTGTGGTAGCTTAGAGGAATGAGGAGAGCAGTGGAGGACCATATGAGTATAAGAGGAAGAGTAATGAGTGTTAGATGTACACTTACCAGACGTTGAGCTGAGTTGGAGAGATGAGGAGGGGCGCCCCTTGTTTCCTGCTGCTTGTAGTCGTCCAGTCTGGTATTTGTAGTGCGATGATATATGAGTGTGGAAGAGGAAGTGTGAGAGAGTGAGAGTGATTAGATTAGATTAGATTATCTTTCTTTATTCATGTAAATTTACAAATTATGCATATGAATGGTTATAAACAAGATTATCAACATCACATAGATACTATAGTGAACTCAGATAATGTTTTTTTTTTTTTTTTTTATAGTGCAAGATATTATATACAATGATCTCATTTGTACGATATTAACTATGGTAATGACAATCTGAGTGATGCAATTACATGAAATGGCGAAGTTTGGACAAAGATTCGTCCATTCTTGACACTTAACCAGTATAGTTTAGGAGAGAGTTGTTCTATTTGAATTAAGTTGTAGTTATTTTTATGAAAAGAGTTTATTATAAAAGTAGCAGGTATAAGATGGAATGAGATAAAAATATAGAGAATAAAAGATTATAAATTATGAATTGTTTAAAAATTTATTACAATAATGATGATGGTGATGGATGATGAAAAGAGAAGATAATTTGAGATAGTTGATTCTGTACAAGTTTTCTTAGATGGATAGTGGTGAGGGATGAAACATTATTCAATAAGCTATACAATACTGATGAAATATTATTTACAAAGAAGGGGGATGCAGTTGCTCTAGGGTTGGACAGATGCAGTCATTTTCTCCATGAGATATTTCCTTAATGATGAGGTGAAGCCCGCTCGACTCTCAATGCACCTGATGGAATTTGGAAGTGCATTCCAAGCACGACAAGCACTTACAATAAATGATTTTGTAAAAATGGTAGTACGATGATTAGGTATTCTTAGAGTATTATCCCCAGTTCTGGTATGTGAGACATCATTCCGCCTGCCTTCAGACACAAATTTGAAGTCATTTTTGAAGTAATTTGGTTTACCATATTTGAGAATATCTTTGACAAGTTTGACAATCCTGAATAACCTTTGATCAGTAAGTTTGAGAGTTGAGCTAGCAATGTGGGATTGAGTTATTCGTTCATACCATTGAAGAGAGTAGACAAACCGTAGACAATAATTCTGACTGCGCTGTAGTCTATCATTCAGAGTCACTGTCATATCATTCATTACAGAATTACAATACATGAAATGCGGGAAGATAAGAGATTTAACCAGTAACAGTCTGACACTTCTGGGTAGGATATCTTGCATTTTCTTCAAAGGATGCATAGCTGAAAAAACCTTCTTACATGTACTTATAATTTGCTCTGACCAGTCAAGTGTTGAGTTCATGATTATCCCCAAGTTTTTAACTGAGCTACAATATGGTATTGCATTGCCATCAACAGTGATTTTATGAACAAGCTCCAAGTCAATACCATTTATCAAGCGTGAATAGCCGATGATTATAGGTTGCGTTTTCACAGGATTGAGTTTGAGACCATTTTTCCTAGTCCATTCAACAATTTGATTAATATCCTCATTCATCTTGTCAACAGTTACATTAATGTTTGAGGTACAACAGCTGGAATAGATTTGAAGATCATCTGCATAAGTGTGGAAACTAGAAAACTTTATTACTGAGGAGAGGTCATTTGCATACAGGGTAAAGAGGAGGGGACCAAGAATAGAACCTTGAGGTACACCATGTATTACACTTTTCCATTGTGATCTATCATTTCCATCTGTGACACATTGTTTTCTACCTGTGAGATAAGATTTAAACCATGCTAGAGCTTTGTGACTGAAACCAAGAAGAGCTAATTTACTGAGTAGAACATGATGGTCGACAGTATCAAATGCTTTAGAGAAATCAAACAGACTCAAAATAGTACATTTTCTCTGATCCATAGCTAACCTGATATCTTCAGTGACACGTAAAAGAGCAGTTTCAGTTGAATAAGATTTTCGAAATCCAGATTGGAAGTTATGAAGCTTATTGTTTCTTTCAAGGAATTTGACCACCTGCCAATGAACCAATCTTTCCAAAACTTTGGACAATGCTGGCAAAATGCTTATAGGTCTAAAGTCTTCAACTTTAGTGATAGAGAGGAAGAGAGTGAGTGAGGAGAATTAGAGACAGAGAGCATGAATGAGAGAGGATGAGAGAGTAATCGCGTTTGGGCACTGAATAAGAGACAATTGCACCGTCTACTATGGCTTACCGAGAAGAACTGTGTACCACCGAGCCACCTCACTGACGGGCCGAGCGAGACCAACTACTATCGAGCTAGGGCGGTTGGCTGCTATCTTATAGTAGATAAGATTGGCCGTAACAAATACATTGAAATTGAAACATTTATAGCAATTTTTCTTTGTTTTTTGTAGATTATGTCTTGAGGACTCCAGTTAAGGAGTATAAGACAAGTTAGATCAAAAATTATACAATGTAATACATTATTTACCATAATTAATATATCGATTAGTTGAGACCTTTGGCCCCTCCTAATGGGGATACATATGGCTCTAGAGATAAAGCCTGAGACCTGCACCCTGTCCTGGGTATGACATTAAACTGCCCAACCTCCTCCCCCCCCCCAAACAGTTTGGATAAGATTGAGCGCCAGGAAGGACATCCGGCCATAGAAACCACCATTGCCCATCCCACATGGCACTCCCTACCTACCCCTCTAGACGTGGAAAAAGGCGGAGAAGGAAAAGAATATTTTTTTAAAATTAGGCTACATATAAAATATTCCATATTGCTACAATAAATTACTCACTACTCCATGGGGCTACAGACCATTCAGGGCCCTGGTATCCTTTAAAAGATGCCCCTCCAGCGTAGGCGTAACGAGGGGGGGTTATTGGTGACATAACCCCCCCCCCCATGCTTAGAAGAAATTTAAAAGGAATTATAAGGAACAATTTTTAAAAAATTGAAAGATTACTTACTTGAAGCAACATCAATATTGTATTCTATTTTGAGAAATTTTTTTGAAGGGAGTAATATGTAAGAGTGGTTGACTGGAAGGGGGTTAACCCCCACATAAGTCAACACTTGTTACGCCACTGTTCTCCAGTCCTCTCTCCAGCCTCTTACTCCCACCAGTCTTCTCAGATCGTCCTCAACATCCTCCAACCAACGTTTTCAGTCTCATTCCTCCTGGATTTTCTCTGAATATTTTCTTTATTGCAATAATAGAATGCATATTTCTTAATAATTTTTGGGGCACATAGCAAACAACAGCAAAAATCAAGTTATAGGCTACTATACTCTAGTAAAACATAGTCACAAAGTTCAATAAACCGTATGATGAGTATCGATCTTCTACTTGCAGTTTGCTGTTCGAGAAATGACAGGCCAATTCCAATAAAATAATAAATGACTGCCATATTATGAAGGAGAAAACACTCAAACGCCTGAATGGTGCCGAGTTTAAGCTTGGTATGGGTGTGAAAAAAGGGGCGAGAAAACATTAAGCCTTCCATTCGCACAGGCAAATTATTTAAGCCCCAATATAAGAGACGTTAAATGTTATTTGTCGGAATGAGTAATGATCCCAGTAGGCTACAAAACAGTCAGCCATACAATTCACACTCACACACACACCCACACACATTTTAAGCTGTTATTGATTTCTCTAATTGCGGCGATAAGCTGCCATTATCCATCATAGGAGTTTGCACCGCTTCTGTGTGAACGGCACCATATGCCGCTGCTTATTTCTATTTCGCTCATTGTGCAAGTAGGCGGTAATGAGTGATGTTTCCCCGACCGCAGACAGACACATTGTATTGTGGGCTCATTTATAGCAACTTGTTTACCGTATAGCAGCCGGCTGGCTACAGCTCGCAACAATGAAAACCATTTCCGAGTGATTAATATTGATTTTACTGTCGGCCTATTCAGCATTGAATCAGTACGTGCAATGAGCCAGTACGAAATAGTTCCTTATTATTCATGAATCTTGACGAACAAAGCGAAAAGTTCGACAAATAATGGCGAAAAACATAATCTCGTTTGTGATAACAAACTAAGATACTCTCATATACTCGTAAATACTAAGATTCTCGATTTAAATAAAGCTTTAGGTATTTATTAATTTCGAATTCCTTTAATTGCTATTAGTTTATACTGAAGACTTCCGCAATTTTTTTTTATTTATTTATTTTTATTTTTTTTTTTTTTTATTTATTACTGCTACTAGTACTTTCGACTAACGATCAGTTTTTTTCTATCCTAAAATAATAATTAACGTTTCTGCACTAGGAGACTCACCAGGTTCTCCTTGTTTGAAATTGATTTTTATAGAACAACTCTAATATAACTATATACATCACACATTATCACTGCTGAGCACTTCTGAAGCTTTACACCAGGTCTGATGGCTTCTTTCTTCCAAGTCTCCTAATGATTATGGAATTGTCCAAGAGCTGGATTGCTTTGATGTTCTGGTGGTATCTACAGATGGAGACAGTCAAGGAATCAATAGGAAAAGAAGCCAAGTCTTATGAAGACGCTCTCCACCACTTCCGCAATGGCGGATATTGACAACAGTATTTAATAGTTGATGGAAATCGATGAATGCTACTGAACAAAAATATCAGTCACCACCGGGAATCGAACCACTGACCTCCCAATTGCCGGTCGGGCGCCTTAACCACTAGACCATGGAGACCTTTCTGCACAGCAGCATTCATTTTTAACTTGGCCATATCGCCTAGTATCTCACAAGTTAGTTCGAAGTTACTGACAATTGAAAAAATTGACAAATTTACTTAAACAGAATTTATTCATTTCGAATTCCTTTAATTGCTATTAGTTTATACTGAAGACTTCCGCAATGGCGGATATTGACAACAGTATTTAATAGTTGATGGAAATCGATGAATGCTACTGTACAAAAATATCGATTTCCAGCATTCATCGATTTCCATCAACTATTAAATACTGTTGTCAATATCCGCCATTGCGGAAGTCTTCAGTATAAACTAATTGCAATTAAAGGAATTCGAAATTAATAAATTCTGTTTAAGTAAATTTGTCAGTTTGTTCAATTGTCAGTAACTTCGAACTAGCTTCAGGTATGATATTTATACAAGAATAAATTAAATATCCACATATTCACCAAGAGTATCAATATTAATAATAGATTGCATGGATGATAGAGTAAATTCACATTCTGATTCTAAATCTAAAACAATTTGGTTCATTTTTAAATAAATATCCTATTGACTCCCATGCTTGGTTTATGGCCGTGCGATTCTGGATTGATAGTGTTTTATTTGAATGTACGTAATTAATTTTATTTTTCAATTTCATCAAATAGGGTTTTCTCTTCAATGATATTGGAATGATATTTTATTTTTAATGATTTTGGAATGATATTGCACTTCTGCAAAGACAATAGGTAGTATTTTGTTTCAATATTTGAAATGTTCTTCTCTAAGAAAATATTCTCGCCATTGTTTATCAGAAGGATAAATGTTTCTTAGAAGGATAAAGTTACTATTTTTTGTACACTTCTCTTGCCAAAGTATGACGGCCTCCTTCCTCAAGCTAGAGCTTGCTCTTTTAAGAAAGTAGTTCCTAATTATTTAAAATTTTTTATTTTATATTTTTTATCGTATAAATTATGTTTTATTGAATTATCTTTTGTTATAAGTAATAGCTAAATTAATAATAAAATCAACAGTGTCAGTGTGTGCTCTAATGAGTGTGGGTGTATGAGAGTATCAATGATGAATTATATAGGGTAGATGCTAGGGAAATTTCTAATCGTGTTACAATTTCATTGTGTGAAATACATCTTTTAATGTGTGAGAAATTTTTCTTGTTAACTCGAAAATGTCGGAAAAAATATATGAATTCCGTGGAATTTTTAACGTCTTTGAATCTACTCAAGCCCTTTCTAATTATAAGAGCTAGAAGTTGTTGATCTAATATCCAAACGAAATTCATGTACAATTTGAGAAAAGTTGATCCACCAATACAAGAACATATCAATGCTGCTCATTTTTGTACGTTTTTGATTCTGTTTATGTATTTTACTTGTTTATGACTGTACTGTGTTTAGAAACCGATGACACATTCTAATCCAACAGTCTAATTTTATAGATGATTTGAAAGCAAAATTAAATTAAAAGCGTTTGTATGACTATTATTAGTGGGGAAGCTCATAAATGTGGTAGCAGCTCAACGTTTGAACCTTTTAGGCCCTATGTAACTTGTTATGTAGAACATAACCCTATTATTTTAGGTGGATTCATAACCACCAGCTAAGAGATAACCTTTTTTAGAGGATGGAGAGCCCAGATAGGTCGGAGACCTTTGCTTGGGTAATGAGTTGGATGATGGTGAAGGATGAGTTGGTCCTACAGTTTGAGGTGGTTCCGAACCACCGAGAAGGGATTTTACATCAGAGAACAGAGTCTTTTTGCTGTGAAACCTAAACGCTCACCCTTACAAAGAGGGCCCAGAACTTATCTTTATCTAATTGAACAGATACATTCTGCTACAGCTCACAGCTATCACTTCCCACTACAACAGTAATTACACTACAAATCGCACTACATCAGTGGCGGGCCGCTTAGCGCAGTTGGTTGGGGCGTCGCAACTTCAGTTTGCTGTCGTTTTAGCGGTCGTACGTTCGAATCCCGCTCAACTGTCAGGCATTCAAGTGTAACCATTCACATCATTACCCAAGCACAAGTCACAGACTCATGTGGGCATCATAAGCAATAAAAAAAATTGAACTCAGTAATGAAAATCAAACAAACGTTCTGTTAAATAACAATTTACGAACTAGTTTTATTATTAGTTGTACTAGTAGTTACTTGTAGATTGTAATTTTAATTAGTAAATTGCAATGAAACAGGGCTCAATTCAAAATAACCCTGTTGTGCTGAATCTTCTAAAAGTTGTCCAGTTCAGTATGTAAGGGGTGAGACCTTTCACAAGAGCGTTGAATGATCGTAAAATAATAGAGCAGTAATTTGAAAGGCAGATGAAGTTGTTTTGCTGAAAAAAATGGGCAAAACAATAACCGAGAATTAGATTACGAAGAGACAATGGAGGACAATAAACAGAGTTGGAATCGGAACGAAAATTGTACAAAGTGGATCTTTTATTGTTGGCGGGCATTGAAGGCAAAGCACGGCGATATCCGGGGCGCGCTCCAACAATGAAAGCTCGTAAAAATTCCCACTTTTTAAAAATAATTTTCTTCCAGCAGCCACCACGCATAAACGACACAATTCATGTCCATTGTCATATTTTTCGTTTTTTTTTTCATAAAAGGCAAATTCGAGATTGGTTTACGAACGGTGAGTATTGTTGAGGGTAGAAATTTTTGCGTCACCGCAAAAAAAATAACGTTGCAAAATGGAATAACGGGAGCGTCAAGTGTTGGAGCAGAGCGTACAGCATCGCAATAAAAGGATAAAGTGGAAGAATTATTATTGCATTTGTTTTCAATTGTTTCTGAAAGCGAGGATTCGCTTTCCATCTGTATGGTGTGGTTGGGCAGTGGCGTGTTCTTTTTTAACGAGAACCCTTTTTTGTATTCAATGTGCCCATTACCTTGTAGCTTTAGAACAATCGGTTTATTTCAAGTTTCCAGTTCAATTAATTTGATTCAATTACAGTATCAATACATTTTAAGATACAGCAATTATAAAAATCATTCCTATTCCTTTATGAGCCACCGTTAAAATTTCGGTTTTTTATCCTACACCTTGATTAGAACACTTTGGCATTCTGTCTCTAGCAGCCGAATCAACTGGTGTATCAGTTTTCTTCGTCTAGATGGAGTTTATCTGTTGAAATCAACAAATCTCGTTGACAATACGACAACACTGATATTATTTATTTAATAGTCAACACGCTGACTTATTTAATCTAAAACACTTTTGAAAATTAGGAAAACATATACCTATGAACATCAATATTTAACTACGGGTAACTGTGATAGTCTTGTTCTTAATTCTTCGCATTTTACATTTCTGTGTTAAGTAACACTGATGTAGATTTTTACTTAAAATTTGAAAAATTAGTACAATTTTGATAAATTATCAAATATTATGTGGATTAAATTCTAAAACAGCCAGCATCAACAGGAAAGTCCTGAGAGTCTGTGAAAATTTAGAAATTTCTCTGATTATAATAGATCAAATCATTCATATTTTCCAAAAAGCTCCGAATTATAAATTTGATATTTTCGAAACTGGCTTGGTTTATTCAACCACCATTCAATAACGTTAATACAAAAACCCACTTCGCACAGAGGCTTCTGGAAAAAGTAGGATATATTCTCCTCTAATATTCTGTTTCTCCCATATTTATTGTGTGTGATTCAGATATAATATAATTACAAGATTGGATAAATCGGATATAATTACGTGTTTTTTGTAAATCTAATTTTGATCATTCCCATCAATTAATTATTGTATTCATAAACTACCAATCATTGATCTGTTTGATAAATTATCATTTATCTACATCATAAGCACATATATATTAGACTTTAGAAGTGTGTGTTAAATGACTATAATAATTGCATGCTATACTATCTTATTTTAATGCAGTATTGTGTGTATATAAAACAAGTGGCATTGATTCATGGTTAAACGAAGGAGAAGAACTTTTCGTCTTGAAGCAAAAGTAGATTTGAAAGAAAAATGTGTTGTAGACATGGGCTGCATACTGTCATGCTAATAATAGGCTAATAATTGTAGTGGTATGTTAGCACATCACATTATACAGCAGACTTTTCCTGCCATGGAGTTGAGCGTAATGCGAATCGGACGTATCACAGCGATCCGGTTAGCGTTGGCCGCTTGTGAACTGGCATTTCATCCTTTTATCAGCGACAATCAGAAAAGCCCGTTATGAAGCGACTCCGGCCGTATAATGTCTTAAACATCGACGCTGGCCTGATGAATAATTCTCGAATTCAAAGATGTTTCCGGTGAACCCGCTTTGGTCTTCGGGGTTTTTCTGTTGGCGTGCCACAAGGCTCACTTCTGGGATCGCTGCTAGTTTTTATGTACAGCAATATACATCATTTCTCTGCTGTACCTGTCCAGTTGGGAAATTTTGTAGGAGAGGCAAGAAAACAGTGCACGAAACTTGGAGAATTTTAGTGGTGACTGGGAAGGAAGCGAGCCCTTCTTTTCTCCTTCATCAAGGACGATGAAAATCCCCCTTTTAGCGTCGGTTATATCAAGCCACGCCCCCTCTCCCCCTCCCACCAACAACACAGTTCCGGAATTCGATCTTCAAATTTCCAGTGGATGATTCATGCCCGTAAGAATATCCTATTTGCATATTGATGGAGTGTTGGGACGGGTGGGGGAAACGATAAGGGGAACAACCGGACCAAAAAGCCGTATTACTTGGCGTACGGTTTCCAAAAGGCATTTATTATAATGGTACACCACTAGCCGCCCATTTCTGTAATTCTGCCTGTCATTTTGAGAGAATTTCCGGACTCGCTCTTACCCTAATTCCTTTGCAGCACTGTTGTGATCGAGCGCTTTTACTATGAACAGTTGATTTGAATAAATCGATGCAACCTACGTAACCTATATTGCTGCTCCTCCCCCCCTCCCCCCTCTCACTTGCACCTACTTTGAACAGTATTATTATGTTATAAATCCCACCGCTTATCTAGATGTAACAACAGAAACACCAGGCGTGAAGCGACCCTTGAATAACGACTATTGAAACGACCTCGAGTCAGCGTCGACTGTGAAGACTCAATTCATAATGTAAAAACACGAAAACTTACCTGCTACATACAACTTCTGTAAACATTGATTTTATGGTAATTAGGTGGCGTTTGTACGAATTGAGACATTAAGAATTCTTCAATTTTTCAATTCTCATATCAGAAGTAGATTATCCATTTACCAACACTGACTATTACTTACAGTTAAATTTACTGATTTTCTAGTTTTGGATAGTTGGGCCACCAAAGAAGGCGAAAAAATTAACGATTTCTAGTTGCAGTAGACAAAATCATTGCTTGCAATATTTTTCATTTGAATATGCCGGTGTTATTGAAGTTGATGATCAATTATGAATAATATAGAAGTGAAAATTTTAAATAAGATAAATCACCTCTACCTAAATAAAGAAATCATCTATTGGGAAATGATGGAATCTATATCATATTTTATCCCATGCTTTATATGTTCACGTTATGGATAAATATTCATCCTTATTATGTTTTTTTTCCAGGTAGGACTGAATACAAATTCTCAATTAAAACTTATAACTAAACTACTTTCCCCACATATAGTCTTCACAAGGCCTTTAGAATCTCTCAGATCTTCGAAGAGATTTGCATTTACTGTAGATAGAATTGATACTGGTAGAAAAAAGAATAGTGAACTGTATGACAATAAATTATATGACCTTCTAATATCAAAACTGACACTGTAGGCCTATTTCTATTCACTATATGATTTTCACTTACTTTCAGGCCGATGAAGCTTCTCTCTTTAGAAGTGAAATGCATCCCTACAGTATCTCCAGTAAAAGTGAGTGAAAATCATATAGTAAATAGAAATACAATGTCAGTTTTGATATTATATTGTTCATCAAGTATTTCGTCATGGGATACATCGTAGGTATATGACTTTATTACAATATTTCCAAGATTAGCTTTCTTTTAATTTTCTAGGTAGAAGTTGATTTTCCATTCCATTTTCATAATATATTAGGATGAACCTTATAAGTTAAGGAGATTTATTCCCTGTTCAATATATTTTAAAATGAGTTAAATAAGTCACAATATTTATTCCAAAATCAAGTCATTACGTGTTGAGTTTTACCAGCTAAAGATTCTCAGATACACTTTCCAGCAATGAAACCTTACATATGTCGCATTATAATTGGAAAAATTATTTTTGAACACATTTACAATAATTTCATAATAATGCTTTCATCGATAACAATAAAGAAGGACTAGAATTAGTTTTCTCCTGTTTCACAAAGTATCAAACATTTACAAGGCTGTATGTTGAAAACTCGGACGGTAGCTTTAGCGTTGAAAGGGCTGATAAAATGAGGGTTGGAGTTGAAAGGTCGATAATAAAGGAAGAAAAGAAACCTTTTGTCGTTAGTAAATTGAATTGGGACGTTCCATCAGGAGACTTAATTGATCGTGAAGGACTGGAGAGCTCGTGAGCGGCCCTGGAGCCAAGTGAAAGCTGGATAACAAAGATGGATGGAGGGTAAGAGAAACCAAAATACGAAGCTGAGAAAGTGAGATAGTAGAAAGGGACACGCCATGAAATATGATTCCCGAATTCCCGTCCATTAAAGGCTTAGCCTTTCAGCTATTTTCTTGAATGGATGCTTCAAAAGGATGGTGTACAGTAATAGGCTCAAAGTTACGCTTATATGAGGCAAAATACCATTGGACAATCCATGTCTGTATTTTTGATATTTAAATAAAGAAATGAAATGTCATTGTCGGAAAGCAATAACAGCAAAAAATGACGTCAATATAACACATAGTATAGGGTAATTCATCAAAACTAATCCTTGATAGGGTGTTTAAGATCCAAAAGAAAGCTGTGAGGTGTATGGAAAGAGTAAATAGATTGTAAAAACTTTAAAAAACAAGTATATTAGTGGAAACAATATGGATCTTCAATATCATAAATAGATTAGATTCATGTAGGCCGTTGTTCAAGAGACAGTTTCCTAACTGAACCCTGCTTATATGTGTATGAAGCTAATTTATATGTAAAAAGAGTGATATTAACCAAAATCTTGACGTACACGATTATAATACAAGAAACCGAGGAGATTATCACTTGGTGAGTCACGTTTAAACAAACAAAAACCTAGTTATATTGGTAGGAAACTCTACAACAAGCTACCGCAGTTTTAAAGAGTCTTGAAAATATAGAAATATTTAAAAAACAATTGAAAAAATATTTAGTTGATGAAGCTTTTTATAGTGTACAAGAGTTCCTTTCACTTCAAAATTAAGCCTAACCTCAACTAATTGATACAGTAAAATTATGGTAACTAGTGTATAAGATTGTATAATTGTTAATATAACTTGTCTTTTAATCCTTATTGTAGTCTCCAAGACGTAATATTAAAAAAAACCTAGAAACTTTGGTGTGGCACAGCATAGGCCCACATGTTATTCTGATATAATATCACTCCAAGGAATAAAATACACACTAACTCTATTCCCAATTAAGTACAGTGATACAAATAATAAAAACAATTCTTTTCCCATTTTTTTCAATCTCCGGAATAACAAAACGAAATTTAACATGAAAATTAAACCTATGAAGGCATTATTTTCAAAAATAGGACTTATTAATGTGAAGGAAACGGAAAAAATATAATAATTTATTTCAGGCGCCGCTAGCAGAAGCCGTAGGTTGAGTGCTAGCAGCAAGTCTAAAAATACAACTCTTTCGCTCTCATTCTATTTTTGTATTTTCATTCTTTCTCTTTTCAAAGTTCAAACCCCTCCCATACAATCACCATCGACAGAGTTAATGTGTTTTATTGTGTTCACAGTATTTATAAAAGTATTAATTTGTCTGTTCTTGTTGATGGAATATCCTTTTGTTTGATTGCGCAATTAGAATTTCCTTTCTTTTCTGTTACATCTCAACCTCACTCAGTTTTCTGTTCATCTATCCCAACGTTAGCCAATTCATTCTTATTACAGAATTTATCTTATTTATTAATTAATCTTGATCAAAATGAATACACTATAGAACGTTAAGAAACATACTCCAACCCCGAAACTGCTTCTATTACAAAATTCCAAATTGAATCCAAATCTTCATAAAGTTAGTTTGTAAATTTTTACTTGAAAAAATATAATTATTATCATTTACAGCTGATGTGATTGAATTGACTTGACTTCTACATTTTTGGCTATAAAATCTCGAACTAAATTCAAAATTATATCCACTTTCTTTGGACTGAAATCTAAAATCTTTGCTCTAAAATCTCGAACTAAATTCAAGATTATATTCACTTTCTTTGTAATATTGGACAGTTTTAGTGCTTCGTTTTCAAAGTGAACATCGAAATTAATATTCATGTTTTGAACAGAATTAGGAATTATTGTACTCGAAAGTGAAATTTCTAGTTGAACTTAAACGTAACCTTCTTTTGTAAAGAAAGCAGTAGTGGGCTGTGCCTGGTGTATCTTTACTTGCTTGTGTTTTGTAATAAATAAATAGATTCCCGCTTATAGTTTGCAGATTTGGGACAAAAAAGTACGGTAACCATTGGACAGTTCATGCTCATTTACTATTATAATCTTCTTCATTCTCAGTCTTTCTCTTTTCCTCATTTCGCTCTTTATCTTTCTACCTTCCTCTTATTTCCCGATAGGAGTGCATGGTGTATAAGAAATAAAAAAGGTTGTATTGAATCAATAAATACATCACCAGAAAAGACAACACAGAAAGAATCAGATGCACAGTAATAATGTCATGAGAATGTCTTCTAGTTATAGACGGACATCTTTTTTGAAAAGAAAAACAATTAAAATTCATATTTTTTATGAATGACAAAGGAATATCTACAAATTAACAAATACACCATTTCTATTCTTCATTTCTGCTTACCAGAATTTAAAATATATATTTTTTCAAAACCTATCCATCACAAAATTGTTTCTTGCTCCACCCGTCTCTAAGAATTGCCACGGCTATTCAATCCAAAAAATTGTTCGGTTTTCAAACAGTAATAATGTCTATAAAACGTAATGCGCACGTTGTTTACCACTGGAATTTACTGGATATCAAAAGCGAAGTGTTTAGATTGCTAAAGGCTGTTCAAACTTGTACTGAATAACCGACCACAGATCCAGTGTTTTCTTTCTTCAGTTACATTATTATTTTTTGTTTCTCTTCTATTTATTTTCTGTTTCTCTTCTTTTATAGCGGGTGAAGTTGTTAAATGGGTAACATCTGTTGCAGCGTGGGAACCGCGTTGTCTTCTGGGATCGTTTGACCGGCAGACAGACCGCAAAACCACATTTTTGTTGGTTTTCCATTGTTAGTATAAAGATCGTGTGTTCGTTACGTTTAGCTATACATTATTCGAGTCCGCCAGTTGTGAAGAATTACTTTCCTTCTATCACGCTGGCTCTTCAAGAAAATCTATTCCCGGTGAGAAAGGGTCGGCTTTTTAAAAAGGTCTCATGCTGTGATTTTTTGATGCCCTTCATTCTAATTCTCACTAATCTTCAACTGAGACATAAGTTTTTTCTGTGATGTTTTCCATGACGAAATACTTGATGAACAAAACTGACACTGTTTTTCAATTCAATATTTAATTCCTGGATTTCTGGAACTGAGATGATAATATTAACTTTATAGGTGAATTGAACGACTTGCAGTCAATTTTTATTAAGAATAAGTAATATTTTACTTACTCTCTTGGCCAAACGTTTTCGAATCATTAAGATTCATTTTCAAAGGCCTGAAAAAGAATAGCCTTTGAAAATGAATCTCAACGATTCGAAAACGTTGGTCCAAGAGAGTGAGTAAATATATTACTTATTCTTAATAAAAATTGACTGCAAGTCGTTCAATTCTCCTATTAAGTTAATAAATTTATGATTTTCACTCACTTTTATTGGAGATACTGGAGGGATGCATTTTACTTCTAAAGAGAAACTTCGTTAGCCTCATGAGTTTTTTATACCTAATCGAATGGATGCAATTGACAGCCGGGAATAAATAGCCCTGAGCCGTAGCAGGTATCTATACATTCAGATAAAGTTAAGCAACGAACTCCTGGGCCCTCTTTGCAAGGGTTACCGATTGAATAACTCAGCAAAAAAGACTTTGTTCTTTGCTGTAAAATACTTCCCGGTGGTTCGAAACCCACCTAAAACTGTAGGTTCATTTCATCAATCACCATCATCAAACTCATTACCTACGCGCAAGTCTCAGTCCTATGTCGGATTGATTCTCCGGAAAAATAGTAGATATACAATCATGATTGATTGCTTTCCGAGCGCGGTGTTGGATATGTTATATTCAAGACATATTTGGAAGGGTGGCCGGCAAAAAATAACACGATATCTGCTTTATTATGACTTACCTGGTGATTCGGAGCACACCTAAAATTGTAGGTCCATCATCTACTGTCATCATCTTTTTCATCGACAAAATACTCATCACGCACAAGTCTCGGACTCATGTGGGTATCATCAGCAGGAAAAAATTCGTTTCTAGTTTTAATATTTACAATTTTACCTAATAAATTATTTATATTTTGAGTTGGATAAGTACCTCTAGCATTCAAGAGGTGATGAATTATGTTTACTTCGATTTTAAATATTATTGATTACGGTACTGTAGTTTTTCATATAGAGGCGTCAAGTTGTGAGTCATTGTACATTTTACCATAACTATTAATACAAATTGTATAGTTTTTTATTTTTAAAAATTATAGTTTAATTTTTAAAATAACTATTTTTTCAAATAAGTTATTTATATTTAGAGGTCAATGAGTACCTCTAGATTTCAAGAGGTGATAAATTATGTTTTCTTCGACCATATATATCATTAATTACTGTAGTGTTTCATATAGAGGTGTCAGGTCGTGAATATTGTACAGTATTACCAAATGCACCCACGGGTGGTGATTGGTCATGCGGTGAGCGTGGTGTTCGAGTGGTCGTGATGTTCAGTCACGACCGCTCAAGACTGCGCTTGGATGGGTGACCGTGCTTCAATGACTTGATGTTACAAGCTTTATTATCACTTACCCGGTGGTTCGGAACCCACCTAAAATAGTAGGTCCACCATGTTCCCCGTAACATGGCTCAAACGGCGAGGTGGAACTACCCGTAAGGGTCTCCCCACCATTAAAAGCCATACGCTTATTCATTCATTCATTCATTCATTCATTCATTAGCATCCTTTGACCGCCTTTAAAAGGGGTATATGGATTTGTCAGTAATTTAAGTCATCATATTCATCATATGTTTCTCTGCATCTCATAATGAGAAAAGAATTCCTCATTAGAGTATGGACAGACATTCAACAATTCTTCCCTCATTTTATTTCTGAAGTTTTTACCTTTGAATGTCTTGAGATGTGCTGGCAATGAGTTGTACAGGCGAATTCCAGCACTCTTCACACCCCTCTCATACAAACTAGTCCGATGTATTTCGTCCCTTAAGTTATACCTGTTTCTGGTATTATACGAATGAAGCAGCTCACCTGTATTAAATTTGTCTTTATTTTTATCAATAAAGCAGAGGGCCTCAAAAATATATAGACCTGGAAGTGGGAGAATCTTTAAATCTTTGAAATAAGGTCTACAACTTGTTCTAATGGATTCTCCCACCATTACTCTAATTGCCCATTTCTGAATCCTAAATATCTGTACTGCCTGACTTGAACTGCCCCAAAACACAACTCCGTATGACAGAAGTGAGTGGAACAGAGCAAAATAAACGCTTTTAAGAGCTCCTGTATCTATCAATTGTTTCAAGCTTCTAAGAACGAATACTATTATTATTATTACCAAATGCAAATTTGTGAAAAATCCTGAATTCCGAATGGTTCACTTATATGTTGTAAATAAGAAACTGTGCATTACCTTATTTTGAAACCAACTTTTCACCTATTTTCATAAGCGTAACGAGGGGGTTTATTGGGGACGTAACCCCCCATTACCCATTACTCAGAAGAAATTAAAAATTGTAAGTAACAATTGAGAAATCTTTTTTTGAAGGGAGTAATATGTAATAGTGGTTGACTGGTGGGGTGACCCCCCCCCCCATTTCAACTCTAGTTACGCCACTGCCTATTTTAAATTAGGGGAAAACAGCCCAGAAATTATTTTCATAAAACTCAGAAATACAAAATATTTTCCATCGTTTTTTGAAAATTAATAATAATTTTAAAATAATAACTAACATTTGAATTTTGTTATTATTGTTGGTTATGCCATTATTTCAAACCTTCACTGCATAAATTGCCTATAATGTGCCACTGATTGTGAACAGCGTTTCTCTCAATAGTCAGGATGGCCGAGCGGTCTAAGGCGCTGCGTTCAGGTCGCAGTCCACTTCTGTGGGCGTGGGTTCGAATCCCACTTCTGACAATATTTTTTTTCTGCTCAATATTACATCACTGTCATCATGTCCTATTGACCTGAAGGGTTACAAGGGCATTAACCTTGAATATGAAACCGCTAGCCTAGTTTACAAGAAACTGTTATGTTACCTTGAAATGTTTCAACGGCAGCAGCTCCATAAATATATCTTCCCCACGAAACAATCGACAATGAAAATCAATAGTCGATATGAAATGAATTGGGTTGAAAATGATATGAAATTGGGTTGAGTTTTGGTTTTTAATGCAGATATCGATTATCGAAATTCTAATTAAATTGTTCCGTGGGAAAGATATGGAACTGTAATCGTTTCGGCTTTCTAGTTTTTGTTTTCTATAACTTTCTTCTTTTATCTATTTTTATTTAATTATTGTTTAATAGAGAGAATATCACGTTTTTCACGTTTATTACGATTATTATTATTATTATTATTATTATTATTATTATTATTATTTATTATTTATTATTATTATTATTATTATTATTATTATTATTATTATTATTATTATTATTATCATTATTATTATTATTATTATTATTATTATTATTATTATTATTATTATTATTTCTACCAAAACAAAACGAAAACATTAATTTTGAAGACTATTTATCCATTAATCTTGCTTGATACATTAACCTATATTACCTTAGCAACCAATGATTTAGGCTATGGCAGAAATCCCAAAATAGTTTTCAATATTCAGTCCTCAAATATTGATATTTTCTTGACAAGTTTCACACAAATAGGTTTGGAGGTGGTTTTAGCCAATAGTTCATGCTCATGTACATGTCAAAATGGCAAAACGCCTTAATAAAAGAAAAAAAAATTATTATTATTATTATTATTACGTTTACAATATTCTCACTGATATCAAAGACCTGACATTCATCTTGAATACTTCATCTATGTTAATATTTTAAAATCTTTAATCTTTGCAGGCTACAGTTGTTTATTAACCTGATATTTCTTTGTTTTTATTCCGATTTAATTATATAACTTGTACCCTTGCCCTTGTACATTATTGTAAGAGATACCTTACAGTAGAACGATCATAACAGTTGACTGCTCACAGCAATCTCCATCATATTTCAAAGATGTAAATGTTTACTAGATTAAATTACATTTCTTTATTCATGTAAATTTACTAATTTGCACATGAATTATTAAAAATAAAATTATCAACATCACATAGATTATACAGTAGTGAACTGTGAACTCAGAAAATACTATTTTTTCGTGCAAAGAATTATGTAGTCTACAATGATCTCATTTGTATGATATTAAGTACAGTATAATGACAATCTGTGCGATGCAATTACATAAAATGGGGATTTACTAGGGGAGAGACTAGGATGCTATTTTCCATGTGGAGTATACCAATCAAAAAATAATTAAAGGAGATAATCAACTGAAAAAAATTTTCATCTCCCATTAATGACTTGAATATTTTTCTTCATTTTATCGGATATTTTGAGACATTTGTCTCTGTTTACACATTTCCTTTGTTTAGCCTTTGATAGTGGCCTCTCACAATTGAATAGGAATGAATTTGTCCAAATCAATTATCTAAATTATAATCAAAAGAATTTTATTATTAAATCACGATCTTTGAGACACAAAAAATTCAGTGACAAAATATTCCTCTGTTACAAATGGACTAACAAAATCATGCTGACGAGCCATTGATCAGATAGCTGTTGCCACTGGATACGAGGGAATGATTGCAAACCAAATATTAAATATAGGAGGGCCACTTAGCGCAGTTGGTTGAGGCGTCGCAACTTCAGCTTGCTGTCGTTTCAGCGGTCGTGGGTTCGAATCCCGCTCCTCCGTCTGGCATCTATGTGTTATCATTCATCTCATTACACACGCACAAGTCTCGGACTCATGTGGGCATCATCACCAATTAAAAAAAAAAAAATTAGTAGGCAAAATTAGCAATAATTTTGGTATTACTGTAACTGACACTGGTAAAAGGTCACTTTATCTGACCAAATTAGGATTAGGTTTATCTGATCCAGTACGGTATCTGACAAATTAGGAAGACAATTGAGAAAAATGGATTTGATATTGCTTTTAAAACTACACAAAATTCACAGTCTTTTCAGTCACAGTAAGGACAAAATTGAAGTCTGTAACAAGAGAGGATTATAAATTAAAATGTGGGTATTGTAATGCTTAGTTATAGGCCAAACCGGGAGAAGCTTCAAATGTACAATATGATATGTAGAATTAATGAACAATTTAGAGTATTGAAACTTTGCCGAAAATATGTTTATCAACAGCCGAATGTTCAAGGTTGAAAGAAAATCCTAAACCTAACATTGCTTCCCTATCGACTATCGATTCTCTCAATTTTTCGTAGGGAAGATATGGAACTTCAGTCTAAAATCGTGAAAAAACTGTGTGAAAATGATAAATAATAAGTTACTCTTTCAAAGGTTGGGCAAACTGTATTTTTTCCGCAACTTCCATGCCACGTAGCTTCATAGGAAATATGGTGATGGTTGGCGGGGGAAGTAGCAGGCCATTTCCTGTAGTTGATGATTTTGCTGAATTTGCAAATCAAAGGAAAAAGACAGGCGTGAGCCTGTGAAGGTGTTGGCTTATTTCAAAATGTTCATTAGAATTTCTAAAGTAAAGTTTAATACGCTTTACGAACGCCCGTCGGACGAATGGTTGGGGGGGGGGGGAGAAGGAGTTGCACAACTCCTCAACCCTATGTAATGGTAAATCGTTTCTTCTACCCTCTCCTTCAACCAGATTTTCTCTGTCCGTTCTTCTTTTTTGTGTCTCCCCTGTTTTGTGCGCGAGTATGCGAGTTTGAAGCTAAATTTATGCGAAAAGCTATTTAAACTTTTTTCTTGTTTCGTGCTCCTATGTAGCCGCCATTAAAAGGGTGCAGCTTGGCTTGAACCTTACGAGCTCGTCTTCTTTTCAGGCGCGCAAGTCGACTAATTTATTTGGATTATGGTAATTTTCATTGCGCACCTGACGCCTTTCATGAAAACAGCCAGACTGGTCGACAGCAGAAAGGGACAACACTGGAAAGCTTATCTCACAAATATAGCGTAAAGTGTGTGCATTTCTCTAATAATAATTGTAAATTAATCTAATAATAATCCAATAAAAATTAATTGTAATAATAATCTTTTTTCAGAGTTTAGAAGGAAAAGATTTTGAATACTTAATAATTGATATACCTTTTAAGACGTTCTATAATAAAATAAGTTGCAAAATTAACGAGTGACAGATCATGGTTGAATATTAATAGTATTTTCATTCGTATTACGGCCGTTTCACACACATCGATATCGGCTGAACGATTTCAGCCGTTCGGTTGATCTCGGACGGAATGGACAAAAGTGAACAAATTTTGAACTCCGAACGTTTTTATGGGTATAGATAAAGATAAGATAAAGATAAAATTACTTTATTTATATAGACAGATACAGAGGAGTCTCTGAAGAGGAAAAGCAATGCAAATAGATGATGCATTGAATAAACAATGAAAATTATCGTATGGTCAAATTCGATGTGTTTGAAAATGCCCACAAGTTTTCTATACCTCTACCCATTGCCTACCGAACGACGGCCGGTCTGGTCGAGAAATTGGACGGCTGCTTCACGGCAACGGACGGTTGTCATTACCGTTCGGCATAATATCGATGTGTGTGATTTGTTTATTTATTTATTATTTATTTATTTATTCCTTATTTATTTCTTCACGCCACTGTTGGAATGTGGACCGTTCGAGATTTTACCGTACAGATGAAATCGATGTGTGTGAAACGGGCCTTAGAGACTTTGTAGGACAACTGTCAATATTTTCTTGTTTTTTTTCGCTGATGAGTCTGAGACTTGCGCGTGGGTAATAAGGTGAGTGGTCTTGCCAATCTTGCCAATAAATGCACATGCCAATAAATATCCTAAATGAACATATCGTTTTTAAGTTTACTCCTTATTACAGTACAAATGGTACAATTAAATTTAAAGAATTACACTGTAAAAACTATCAGAATATTAGTTTTACAGTTTAGTTATATAACTAAATTAATATTAGTTTAGTTCAGAAAACTATCGAAATAGAAAATTAGAAATTTCTTTCCCAAAAGACCAAACTCGAGCCTTAGGCAGCTACAATATCATTCATATTAACTTTTTTATGGTAAATTCAACGACTTGCAATCAATTTTTATGTTGAAAGCAAGTCGTTGAATTTACCATAAAAAGTAAATATTAACAACGCAAATCGTTATAAAACAAGAAATCCAAGAATATCATTCATATTTACAGTAATTCCAATTACGTTTTCTTTTCTTTGTAGGATCAAGCCCACAGTTTTGAGACTTGTGCGTGGTTGATGAGTTGAATGATGGTGATTGTAAGTCAGACTTACAGTTGTACGTGTGTTCCGAACCACCAAGAAGTGATTTTACAGCAGACAAAAGACTACTTTTTGCTAGCCAATCCAATCGGTCACCCTTAAAAGAGGCCCAGGAATTCGCAGCTTGAGTATAATTATGTAACTGACTAAACAGATACCTGCTACGACTCACGGCTATCACTTCCAATTCAATCCAAATGCATTCTAAGACATTATCAAATACTTACAACAAATTACACATATAACACAAAGAGAACAGAGTCTTTTTGCTGGCCAATCCAATCCGTCACCCTACAAAGAGGGCCCAGGAATTCGTAGCTTATCTTTTTTTTTTTTTTTTTTTTTTTTTTTTTTTTTTTTTTTTTTTTTTTTGTAGATTACGTCTTGGAGACTCCAGTTAAGGAGTATAAGACAAGTCAGATCAACAATATTATACACTAGATACCATAATTACTTCAATTAGTTGAGGTGAGGCTTAATTTTGATGTGAAAGGAACTCTTGTACACTATAAAAAGCTTTATCAACTAAATATTTCTTCAATTGATTTTTAAATATTTCTATATTTTCAAGACTCTTCAAAAACTGCGGTAGCTTGTTGTAGAATTTCCTACCAATATAACTAGGTTTTTGTTTGAATAGGCTACTATTGTGACTCACCAAGTGATAATCTCCTCGGCTTCTTGTATTATAATCATGTACATCAAGATTTTGGTTAATATCATTCGTTTTTACATATAAAGTAGCTTCATACACATATAAGCAGGGTACAGTTAGGAGACCAAGTCTCTTGAACAACGGCCTACATGAATCTAATCTATTTACTCTTTCTATACATCTAACCGCTTTCTTTTGGATCTTAAACACCCTATCAAGATTTTGTTTTGATGAATTACCCCATACTAAGATAGCATACCTAATATGTGACAGTAAGAGCCCATGGTAAGCTGTAAAAAGTAACTTTTTGTCATTCAATCTAGCGAGCTGTCGCAGGACAAATACCCCAGATGAAATTTTACTACATATTTTCTCAATGTATGGAGTCCAGGTCAATCGTCTATCCAACGTAACTCCTAGAAATGCAATTTTTTCTTCCTGGTCTAATCGATTATCGTTTACAAACACGTTTATAGCCCTATCTTCATTTAAATTATGTTTGTTTTTGAATTGAAGGTATTGGCATTTTTTACTATTTATAGTTAATTTCAACTGATTTAAAAATTGGACAATGGACTGCACACCTATATGGGCACTTATTTCTAAATTATCTAGAATGGAATTGCTGAAAATGAGTGATGTATCATCAGCAAATAAGAGGGCTCTACCACTAATTAATTCTTTAGGTAAACGGTTGACATATAACAAAAAAAGCAATGGACCTAGTATTGACCCCTGAGGCACTCCAGCTTGCACCTCTAATTTATTAGATTTATTCTTTACTATACTATTACCAACTACTGTAGTTAGTTCTACACATTGTTTTCTCCCAATAAGATATGATTCAAACCATTTCAGTTCAACCCCATTTACACCTACATTTTGCAGTATTTCCAATAAAGTTCTATGATTAACACAATCAAATGCCTTTGACAGATCTAAGAAGATTGCAGTAGCTTTATCACCTGAATCTATTATATCTATTAGTTTTTCAACTAGAGAAACTATGGCTGTTTTTGTTGATCTCCCTTTCTGGAAGCCATGCTGTTCATCACAGATAAAGTTAGCTTCTTGAAGGTGCAGAAGTAACCTATTTAGAACTACTCTTTCAAAAATTTTACTTATTACATTTAAAATACTAATGGGCCTATAGTTTTCTACCTTTTCTCTATCGCCACTTTTGAAGATTGGCAAGATCTTCCCCTCTTTTAAATTATCTGGAAAAACACCTTGTTCTAATGAATGATTGATCAGATGAATCAAAGGGTCTAACAATTGATCTTTACATTCTTTCAGAATTTTACTGGATACCCCATCCATTCCTACAGTTTTTTTATTATTTAAACTATCAATGATATTTGACAACTCGTCTTGGCATACTGGGTGGAATTTTAATTCGTTCTGAATCCCCTCAGTATTCCTCATGTTTGCATCACTAATACCTGTATTAAGAGATTTTTGAAGATCCTTAGCAACCAGTTGATAATATCTGTTAAAGAAATTACAAATGTCTACACTATCATCAATATATTTTTTATTTTCGTTAATTATTCTGGGGACACTAGTATAAGCATCTACATGAGCTACTTGCCTATTTTTGTTTATTACATCCCACACTGCTGTGTTAAAGTACACACTATTATTCAAAATTTCAGCTGTTTTCTTACATTTCGCTCTTTTCACTTTTTTCATATAGTTTTTCTTTAGAGCTTTGTAATTATCTTCACTTAACATATTTCTAGATAGTTTGAATTCATCATATGCATCTTTAACCCTATTTCTTTCTGCAAGGATATCATCAGTTATCCACTCTTCAATCTTGTCTAATTTGTTCTTTACAGGGACTTTTTTAACTGGACAACTCATAGTAATATGAAACCTTAAAATATTAATGAAACTATCATATTTGTCATTTAAACTATTGCTATTGTAAACCCTACTCCAGTTTTCTTGTAGCAGATTCTGCTTCAAACAATCGATATTCCCCTGTTCACATTGTTGAATTTCTTTCATTTCTCTACTCTTTTTAATTGATTTATGACCTTGCAACCCCACCTCTAAGATTTGATAGTCATGATCAGATAGTTCCGAGCCGCCTAATCTTGTTTTAGAGTAATCTATATTAGTAAGGATGTTATCAATTATTGTTTGTGATGTTCTTGTGACTCTGGTATATTCATGAACTTTTATTTCCAAGTTATTCATGCATATAATATCCTTTAAATCTTCTGTCATTTTATTCTGTGTTGCAAAGTCTGTATTGAAATCTCCCGCTACAATAACGTTTGTAAAACGAGTAGTAGTAATCTCTAAAAGCCTATTGAATAGTTCACAAAAATTGTTCCATTCCCCATTTGGTGACCTGTAAATACCTAACACCGCTACTTCGAAATTATTGTAGATTTTTACTCTCAAACCAGTAACTTCTAAATCCATTTCCACAGCAAATTTCTCTACATATTCTAAATTAAATGTTTGCATATTCTTAGCATTTTTAGTGAAGATAGCTACTCCCCCACTTCGATGAGATGTCCTGCAATACGACGTTTTCAATGAATAGTTTGGAATATTAAGTTGTGACAATTCATCTTCTTTTAAACCATGCTCTGTGAAAATAGCTATATCAGGAGCCTCTTCTTTAAAAAATACTTCGATTCTATCTATTTTGTTACGAATGTATTGAATATTCTGATGGAACACAGTGAGTACCGGTACTTCCCTATCATCCCTTATTACTTTATCGTTGCTTTTGCATATTGAAGTAGATTTACTTAATCTCTTAGAATCTTGAGAGCCTATCAGATTGCTACAAGAGTTCCTTCCACTAATGCTATCCTGATTTTTTGATCGATTAACGTCTTTTAATACAATTGAAGATATGAATTTATCATCTGAAACTAGTTTACCTTCCCGGTTTTGAGCCACTTTACTAAAAAAGGTTCGTTAGATGATTGTTTAGGAGAATTATTGACAGTAGATTGCAAACGACTTTCAATCAGCTCTGCCAGCCTATTACAAAATATTACTTTGCCAGATTGATTTAGATGTAGACCATGATTAGTGAAGTTTTGTTTTTTCAGCCTTTCATTTAGAAAACAAATCCCCAACTGCTCAGAATTCTTATTTTTTAGGCTGTTGATTGTATTATGAATTGATTTATTTGTTGACTTAATGGCTTCATTTAGCTCTGGCCTATCAAACCTATACGGAATTGTACTTATTATTACATTAGTTTTTTGGCTGAGTGGCGCAATCTCTTTAATTTTTCCATTTATTTCAGGAAGATGTTTTAGATTAGGTTCATTTATATTGTTTGAGCCACCCAGTACTATTAGAAAATCGTTTTTTCCAAAATCTTTAGTTTGTTCCTGTGCTGACTCTACGATAGCGTTTATAGGGGCACTTGGTTTGAAAAAGCTCTGAACTTCATACTTATTTTTTAATCTTTTATTTAGTAGGTCACTACAGTCTCGTCCATGACTGGATGTCAAGAGCAGTACTCTACCTTTCCTATCGTTATTTGCCCTTACTTTAGTTTTGGTTGCTGTTTGCAAAACCTGACTATACGTTTTTGTTTGACCATTTCTATTTATTTTTTCCCCATTTGATTTAGGTTCTACTTTTTTTGTATTGATCAGAGGTTCAGATCTTACATTAGCCAAGTTTATTTTTGATTTTAATATTTCGATTTCCTCTGACATAGACCTACATTGACTCGTGAGATTTAGTATTTCAGTTTTATGGTCTTCCTGCTGCAATTTTACAATAACTTCCAGAGATTTTATGTGATCCACTAACCCTATTCGTTCTTCCTCAGAATTTTTTAGTGATGTTTCTAATTTTGTTTTCAATTTGGTGTGATCACTCAATAGTTTAGCAACCTTTTCTTCTACATCTACAGTAGCTTTAAGAGCTGTTGGAGATTTTTTCGTTAATAATTGCTGAGATCGCGTAGCTACTTGAGTTTTAGTTGAACAATTAGATTTAGATGCCTTGTTTGGACTCATTTTCCTAGCTAAAAATTGTTTTCAATTGATTTTAGTTAAATGTTTAATGAAATATTACTTAATTTATTACAATTGTCAACTTGAGACTATTTAATTACAAGAAAATTTATCAATATCGGTACACCTAACCTCGAAAATAGAATTTGACTTTTTATTTAAATACTTTAACTTATATTAGACAAGTTAATGATGTAAATTATTAAGATATTATAAATACTAATAATAATAAACAAAAATACTACTTATCCGTTCGAATTAAAATTCTATGCTTCAAAATTCGCAGAGCCTGTTCAGACAACGTATGCACAGTACCACTCAAGCTGTTAGCATTATCTCTATCTGACTGAACAGATTCCTACTATCAAGGTTATTAAAACTTTATTTTTATACTGAAAAAGTGTACAAATAGAGCTCAAATTTGTAAGTTAAGTGTAATTCTGAACAGAGTGACGTCATGACGTCTATTTTGATAATTTAAGCGAGTTTTGTAACAACCTCGTTTCTATTAACCTTCACCTGCTATGACTCACGGCTATCACTTCCCTATCCAATTCAATCCAACTGCATTTTAAGACATTATTAAATGCATTATTGAATATTATTAGTATTCTAGTATTTTGTATATTTTTTTTTGCTGATGATGCCCACATAAGTCCGAGATTTGTGCGTGGGTAATGAGGTGAATGATAACACACATGGATGCCTGACGGAGGAGCGGGATTCGAACTCACGGCCGCTTAAACGACAGCAAGCTAAAGTTGCGACGCCCCAACCAACTGCGCTAAGCGGTCCGCCGCTTATTTTCATCAGTATTAGAGACTTTGTAGGACTACTGTCAATATTTTTTCATTTTTTGCGGATGAGTCTGAAACTTGTGTGTGGGTGATAAATTGAGTGATGATATAATGAAGTCATGAATGGCGAACATACAACAAATTTAACATATCACACATTTCACGTCAACATCGATAGAATTTTCTGAATGAATGTAAAAGTTATTAGCAGCAGTTGAGCAGACTCACAGCAGCGCTCGTGTTCCATGGTTTGGTGCGGACTGCCGTCCTTTCAAACAGCAGAGGACAGAGGACAGCTATTATGGGAGCAACGCGATAGCTTTAACATTGATCAATGTACACGTTAATGGGGGTTTTGTTGGAGCTATTAGGACTAGAAACTGAGCTTAATTTGTCCAACTCAGGCATCGCTTATTGCTTGTGTCGGTGAGCCAATACTCTCACACCCTCTCTCTTGCTTCCTCTCCTATTTTACACTCTCTTCTCTCTTTCTTGTTCTCTCTCTCTCCTGAGCTAGGTTTCATTGTGATCGTCTGGCATAGGTTGATGGGTAATTATGCCATTTGTCTCGTGTCCCCCTCGTACCTCCTCTGCCCCCATCCAATGACCCCTAGACGGTTCGACCTGTACTCGGGTTTTCATTAATTTCGGGGAGATAGCGAGAGAGAGAGAGTGTGAGAGGATGAGGGAGTGAGTGAGGACGAGGGAGAGAGAGTGCGAATGGGGTGGATGTGAGTGGGTGCGGGAGGGGGGTAAGAGAGTGTGACAAAGAGAGAGTGAGAGAGTGACAGTGTGTGAGAGAGAGTGAGAGAATAAGGGAGAGAGTGGGTGAGGGGAGAGTTGAGAGGGGAGAGAGTGGGTGAGAGGGTTTTGATTGCCTATGATGATTGTGCATCCCTCTTGCAAATCCCACGTGACGACTATGTGCCCCCTCCTGCTCTTGCCCCCCTTGACGAACCTCCCAACAATTATCATCCCCTAAATTGGTGTTCGCGATTGAGATGTCCACAGCCTGCCACTGTGTTGTCCACTACCAAATCCGGTTTAATGAGTCGATCTAACATCATCTGTTCTATGCTATTTTGTCATTAAATTCATACCCTGCAATACTCTGTAGCAATCTTCGATATCTCATCATGAAAAAAAAGAGTAATATTGGTTTGCTTGATCATGCTTTATTATAGATGACTTAGGAAAAAATTGACCCTGAAATCGAACACCTAATAATGGTTATTTTCTGATACTGTTTGATTTACTACACCCCGAATTGAGAAAACTCTGTTTTTTGAATTCTTTATTTAGATTTTCACCTTACCTTCATTTTTATTTATTTTGAATTTTTGTTGTAAATTATTCCTTTTTAATATCAGTTGATTATATATTTATATATCCTGATATATTCAATTCAATACAATAAAAATAAATAAGATTGATCATTCAAGGAAGTGAGGAAGAAAGGAGTATAAAATGACAATATTTAGTTTTCGATCCTAGAATTCAAACCAAATTTCATTAGAATTATTTATTGATACAAGTGATAGAGAAACACAAACAGAAATACATTATGAACATGAATTAGATCCTTTACAATAAGAGAGTAATCTGTTGATAGTTTTTCTTAATCTCTTCTTAATTTTTCTATCTTATAATGAACCATTTCCTTTTTTTTGTATCAAATCTAAGGCTTAGAATTGTAAATGAGGGTTGAGTGCGAGAGGGGCTGTGGCTCAACTTCGCCCTACAAGGTTTTTAAATAAAGGTAGCAATTTAATTCAATTAATTTTATTGTATTATTTATTGCATTCTTAAAATATTGTTGTATTTCATCTTTTTTCTGTCAGTTGTGAAATCAATTTTTACTGTTTCATTAAGGCTCTTTTAATGGATTACTTTGTGAGCTTTTGCATTTATTTATTGATACAGTCAAAATACAACTTATTGTAAAGAAACAACAGGCTTTTAGGCCAAAACTGTCTCTATTACTGATATGATAAATATCACATGACCTATCATATCTATGGAGACAAGCTATAATAATAAACAGTTTACATGTTATTAGCCTTATTCAGTAGGCCTGTTCTGTTATGTGATGTACACGAATTTTGATTTGATTAAAGCTCTTAGTTTGGTTGACAAGAGTTAATTATTATTTCAATATAGATATAAATAAATTTAAATAAATTTAATTTTATATAAATACAAAAATGTTTATTACAAAAAAGTCCAAATATGAATAAGCATAGGTTATGCTTACGTTTTGATTAAAATATTACTTGAATCTACTGGATAATCACAGTTACCAAGTTTAATTTAAACGATGAAGCAATTTGATTCTATATTTTAATACTCTCAAAGATATTTCTGATTCTTTAAAAATTGAATCACTGAAATTTAGACTTCATCATCAGAAAAAGTTGATTCAATTTTAATGTTAAACAGAAATAAATAAATTGTATCTTCTATAAAAATACTAGTTTTTTATAATTTCGTCATAATTAAAAAAAAATCTATTGCCACGGTGAATTGTACTTGTATATTGTCCCTCACTTAGATACATATGTCTTCTATGTATACAGTTGAACATGAGGAGGGTTTAAGAATTTGAGATTTGTGAAGAGAACAGATTGGAAACCAAAACAGAGAGCTTTTGACATTCTGTTGAGAAGCGGTTTAGCTTTTTGGCGGGCGGGAAAAACGTGCTTACATGACAGCGCGAAAGAGGAGGATACGCCCAATGCATAGAGCACGACTTAATATTGTGCTCTCGAGAGCGGAGAGGTGTGAAGAGAAGTGAGAGGGGAGAAAGAGAGTGTGAGAGAGTGAGTTAGGTGTCATCGTCTGCTAGGGAGAGACTGTTGTAGTAAAATACAGAGGGTAGAATTTTCATCGCCCTTTTTACTTGCCATCCTTTCCACCGGCAGAAGTTGAGGAGCCAATTTACATGTGATACGAAAGTAGATATCTCCTTTTTCCTCTGTTCCCCTTCCGCTTATCTCCTCGAAATACGGGGATGGCGACGACTGGTGTCTTTCCCTTCCAAGTGACACATCCCTCAACGGTGGAAGCACAGCTAGCTTCTCACACAATTTGCATACTAAAATGGGGAAATTCTTTGATTGACACATGGCGGTGCCTTTAAAGAGGTCTTCTGTTCAACACCCCCTTCCCCTCCATGTTAGGATTGTCACGTGACTTGAAGGTGTGAAGGCACCCCTCAACATCCCCCTCTTCCCCCCCACCTCTTAGATTAACCTCCCTTATAGATACATCTCAGCCTACCACCTTTCTCGCCTCTGTCATGCAAATGTTTTCGCTTGTCTCATTTTAGCCGACCTTTTTGAAGCCAACGATGATTTCTTACTTGCTACCACCGTCGACCTTTCACCTTTCTTCCTTTTCTTCTTCTTCCTCCTCTCCTTCTTTTTCTCTCCATTCTCCTTCCTTCTTCTTTCCTTCTTTTTCTCTCTACCTCCTCAACATAATCAACATCCTTCTATCGTCGTTGTCGTCTTCTGTGATATTCAGATTCGCGTCTGTCATCGTACACTCCCTCATAATTTACATAAATATGGACATGGCTGCCACATCATCAGAAAATATTATACTGATCGTCCTGCTTTACATTTTGATTAACTAGCTTTTGATTCTGTCTTCTTCGTCATCATTCAACATTCATTACTGATCACTCGCCTCATCAGGCTACTTTGCCTTAAAAGCTGTCACACAAAGACACAAACTCTGGTCTCTTGATTTAAGGCGTCTACAGCCAGTGGTTATAATTTCGAATAATGCGAGTGACCGGTGTGAGGGGGTGGGAGGGTGTGTTGGGAACGCTTCAGCCGTCCGTCTAAACTCAATGATAAGAGAGAAGTTTATAAAAAAATTAAAATTTTTCCTTTTGTGAAAAAATGTTAAAATCTGTAGGCCTACTTGGCATTCCAGAGTCTTAAATGAACCTAAATACCAAAATGTTCAAGCTTCATGGTTTTAACAGCTATCAACCATATTCCCAAGAAATGTCTATTTCGGGCCCAAATGCTAAAAAAGCGAAATTTTTAAAATAATTGGTTTTGGGCGTAAGGGGAGTATTTTTAAACTCTTCCTTAGCATAAGACTAAGGCAAGAACCGAGCGTGTGTACCATATCTGAACTTTTTTTGGTTTCTGAAAAAGGGTGATGAATGTTTCAGTCAGTGAATGGTATTTGGCTATCAGTTTATTATATAGATTATGGTGGAAAAATGATAGAAAAAATAAAGAATGATTATTGAAACCTGCTCGTTGCTAGATAAGTACGAAACATTTATTCTTTCATTTATTTTTTATTGCTGATGATGCCCACATGAATCCGAGACTTGTGCGTGGGTAATGAGGTGGAAGATAATTCATAGATGACAGACGGACGAGCGGGATTCGAACCCACGACCGCTGAAACGACAGCAAGTTGAAGTTGCGACGCCTCAACCAATTGCGCTAAGCAGCCCGCCATGAACTCTATGAACAAATCGAAATACTTTATCAATTCTCGAACAATTATTGCTTTTTTAGCAGGTGATAGTTCAGCTCCTGTTTACTTTTCATAAAAAATAGACCACTCTATTAACAGCTTAAGTTGTACGTGTCAAAAGTGCACGGTTTTGGCTCATACAATAATTATTATTTTGCCTTCCTTTGTATACTGAATTTGTGGCTAGCGTTAGACCTAAGCCCCATGTAACAGGCCTACCCATGTGATTGTACAGCTGTTATTGTGAGTCATATAATTATTATTACCCCGTCGCTGCTTGTAGTCATTGATCAAAAACACACAAAACTACTTACTCTCTCATACATCATAATTCTCTCCATTCTATCCTTCTCACACAATGCCTATTTCACCCACTCTTGATATTATTGTCTCTTATTATGTCTCAACGTGCGGTTGATGCCTTGTCAGCCATTTTGATTCTCATTGCCCTCAGCGGATGTGATTTATTATTGAACAAGTCAAAGAATACAGAGTATGCTCTCGAACCGCACCCTTTTATAGCAACTAATTTGCTGCCTTTATAGGCAAACAGGTGGGTAAAGTAAAACAGGCGATTGAAATAAAATAAAACAGTTGATTGATCGCTGGTTGTAAAGGTCTTTCTTTGCTTCAATTGTTTGATTACTAGTAGTTCTGAAAACGGTAGACCTCAGTTGCCCAACGCCCAACACTCATCACTCAAAAGGGGAAAATATTTTCGAAAAAAGTTCAAGAGCACAATCGATTCAATTTTAATTGCTTAATCTATCATTTATGATAGAAACTGCAAATAATATTATTTGAAAAGGTCAACATTTTCGACATCCGCCCTAGAAATCACCCCCTAATAAAGGGTTTTTTTGCGGATGATGCCCACATGAGTTTGGAGATTTGTGCGTGGGTAATAAGGTAAATGATTAGAAACATCCATGGCTGAATGAGATTCGAATCCAAGGCTGCAGGAAACGAAGCCAGTCAGAGCCTTATCTTATCACAGACAAGCGCTACCAGAGCCTCCAAACATTCCAGGGTCACTACGCATTTACAGAAGCTCCAATATTTACCTCTAGTTTCCAATCATCAACAGTGAAAATTATTCATGAACAACAAAGTTCAAAATTTGTTCATTCCCTCCCCATTTTCCAGTGAAATTTTGATTTCTGCCCCTTGCTTCGAAGGGGATTATTAAAAAAAAATTTGAATGGTGGTCTCCAGATTTTTTTGCTCTTCCTAATAAGAAAAAGAGGTTTCTAACTATCTCGATATTTAAATTTTCTCACTCCCCCTAGGACATTTAGAGAAAAGTTAAGAGTCAGCCTTTTTCTTACAGTTATGTTCCACTTTCAATCGGAAAAAACCCCAAAATTACACACAAAATGTGTTTCTTTGAAAAGCCAATCCTCTCACCCTTGAATGGTAAATTATGAAGAATTTAGTACACCATTCCACTCAGCTCAAAAATCCTACCAAAACAAGAAATAATTGGAAAAATCCCATTATTGAAGATTTTTACCCCCCCTCCCTTTCTAACGCTCCTGGTAAGTTTAACGAATTTTTTCAAGGGTCTATCTAATAATTTAATATGTTAATTTGAGCCCACACGTTCCCAAATCAGACAATAATTAGAGGTAAATTAGGCCCCTAAAAAATGTTTAAGCAGTTTTAGAAAAAACACTTATACATCGCTGAGCCTATGATGCTTGCATTCATGCAAAATTTCATTACAATCGGTCAAGGTGTTGGTCGTAATCGCGTAACAACAGACAGACGGACAGAATAACTGACGAAATGCCGAGAAGTCGAGTTATAACCATCAATATATAAAAACTTATATATCGATGGTTATAACTGAGACCTCACTACGTTCGGTCAATTAATATATGCAACAAACGCTATAAATTAAAATCAACATCACTCTTTCAAAAATTAAATATAAATTCAATGCAATACTTACATTAATCAATACGAAATACCTCACCAAGACCAAAGGGGATCTCAACTAAAAAGCTTGGGGCTCACAAATTGGATTTCGCTGACCTTGTTTGCGAGATCACCCTTCTTACCCCTCCTTCCTAACCATTCGTCAGTAAATTTCCGAATTTGGACCACCCTTGACCATGTGTTGGGACTATGTCTAGTATTTATTTCAAAATTTCCAAGATATTTGTTTGGTTCAACATCCCACAATAGTAATATTATGTGCTATTACGTCCACAATAATATTTGATTATCAAAACCTTCTACCAGCTACCACAAAAGGGAAGTGATAGCCGTGAGCCGTAGAAGGTATCTGTTGAAACAGATTAGATAAGCGACGCTCTCCTGGGCCCTATCTGTAAGGGTGACCGATTAGATTGACCAGCAAAAAACTCTGTTCTCTGCTGTGAAATCAGATTAAATAAGCGACGCTTTCCTGGGCCCTCTCTGTTCGGGTGTCCGATTGGATTGACCAGCAAAAAACTCTGTTCTCTGCTGTAAAATCACTTCCCGGTGGTTCAGAACCCATCTAAATTTGTAGGTCCACCATATTAACATGGCTCAAGCGGCGAGGGGAGACTACCCGTAAGGGTCTCACCACCAATAAACGTCATACGCATTTACTATTTGCCAGCTACCACAAATAAAAGAAATAAATTTTACAATATTTTGATTGTTCTAATCAACAGCTGCAAATAAGAAACGTATTGCAACCCTTGCTTAGTTTGATTGTGAAAATCATTAACTGCGGCGAATTAACAGGGCGTCGTCGTTTGAGGGTGGATAAGAGTGTGAACGGAATGTTTGAGGAGAATGAAGGGGGCTGGCTGAAGTCTACCAAAGACGGCTGATAGAAGAGTGTAGATGGAAGAGAGTAGATGGAAGAGAGTAGATGGAAGATTGAAGCGACGACATTCGCCTGACGTTCGTCGGTCTTCAGTTGCGAATAAGCCATTGCTTCGCGCGAACGCCGCCACGAGACTCGCTTCAATTCCCAGGCCATGAATACGCAATTCACAGCATCCGAGCCCCCCCCCCCCCCGCACATCAATAGTGGTCCTTCAACCCCCTCCCCCCACGCAACACTTCTGCGTCAACCACTTCGACGACGCTTCTGATGTCTTCATCCTTCTTCGTCTTCTTTTTCTGCTTTTTTTCCCAATATGATTGCCTATTTGAGGCCTGTCCTCCTAACACCTCCCCCCCTCAGCATCCAACAAATACTTTTTTCATCGCCAATAGCAAAATCATTTCTGCATCTTATAGTCTTCTTCCTCAACAACTCTCTCAAACTCTATCCATTCAGCTCTCAAGTCTTTTCAACAATGGCCTTTCAACGTTTTGAAAATAGACTTCAGTTTTATTAAGGCATTAATTTTCGTGATTTTCAAGAAAAAAGTTATTTATTCGTTGCTAAATGCAACTGGATTTAAAAATAACCAGGCAACTTCTAGTTGTGATAACTAGAATAAGCATGCTATAAATAATAGTCTAATAATAAGAGTATAGCTTTTATTTGTGGGGAGACCCTTACCGGGTAGAATAGAATAGAATAGAATATTTTTTTATTGTAACCGCTTCTGAGGTCGTCAGAAGCATTACATTCGTCACAATACAATAAATGTCATATAATATACAATAATTTGAAAAGATAATTTTCTAAAAACACTACAATATTATAAAGTATTGACAGTCAAACATAGTGGAAATGTCAAGATATAGAAATCAAAGAGATAAAATTTATATAATTATAGGCTATCCTGGTCTTGGGATACAATCTAACTACTCAAATCAAAATTTAAAACAAAAGCAATAATAGTTGATAGCAGGACTTTACCCACAATGTTTACAATTGATGGTTGTCATTACAAACAAAGAACTTTAGGCCCACCACAAACCAGAACACATTAACATGGAAAGGTACATTGATATTAAGCATTACAAAGTCCTAGCTAGATCATAGAACTCTTGAAAAGTGTAAAGAGGGTTAATAATTAGGAGTCGTTTCAGCTTCTGCTTGAAAATTTGATGTTGTAAACTCCTAAATTGCTCGGAGAGTGAATTGAACAGCTTTACACCTATAAATAGAAAAGTGTTTTGTGTGCTAGCATAAGCATGGCGGTTGGTGATCAGATTGTTCCTACTTCTAGTTTGATGTTCATGGGATACTCCCTGCTCCACAAACTTATCCAAGTTCTCCTTCACATAATTCAAGCATTGAAACACAAAAATAGAGGGCAATGTCATTATTTCTAAGTTTCATCTCGCCATTTGAATCATGTTATGGGAAACATGGTCGAGCTATTTTAGGTGGGTTCCAAACCCCCGGGATGTTATGATAGCTGCTATATCAAGGCAAGGAACAATTTAAGATGAATAGCTAGATGGAGTCAAGTTTAATACAAACAAGGTTGTTCCATAAATCGCACAAATTAGCAAAATAGAAAAGTCATGACGTCACTGTTCAGAATTACTCTTGACTTCTTTACACATTTCCATTACAAAAATGAAGTTTATCTACGACCATGTCATAATGTATACATCACAGTTTCACAATTGATGCCAAAACAGCTGTCTTTTCGAAATGCTTTTTGAGACCCGTTGCATAAAGAGCTCATTATAGTACAGGTAATAAACATTTTTGTATTTATATAAAATTAAATTTATTTGTCCCGTGTTTCGGAGGACACGTTAAGCCGTCGGTCTCGGTTGCATATAAAAAAAAAGCAGTCGTTAAAAAAAAGCGGCGAGGTGGAACTACCCGTAAGGGTCTCCACACCTCGAAAAGCTATACGAATTTACTTTACTTATAGTACAGGTTCTATATTATAACACGGGTTCTGGACCAATCAGAAGCATTTTTGATGGAATCAATATCGTAATTCAATATTGTGAAACTATCATCTGATTTGATCAAACTGCTACACCAGCTGCTTTAACCTATCTATTATAACTTCTCGTATTTGAGATGAGAGGTTAGGTATCTCTGACAGTCACAGGTAAAATGAAATTGTTTTAATTAGATGTATACTAGTGGTCGTAGATAAAATAGTGTATGCAACGATTTTATTTGGCCATTAAGGCACTCGTGAGATATTAATAACACTCGCATTCGCTCGTGTTATAACTTACATCTAACTCGTGTCTTAATAAGGGTCAAAATAAAATAGTTGCATAAACTACTATCTTTTCGCATACCACAGATTTGAATCCATATCTTGATCAGCTGTCAATAATATAGGGTACTCAATGCTATTGAACTGAATTACGTCAAACCTCCACACGTTTTTCTAGTTCTCAAAAAACGGAACAACCTTGTTTTCAATAACCTTAAGAGGGAGTTATCTAATGCTAGTAACATGCTAATAATTAACGCTAGCTCACAAAAATATTACATTATGTAAACAAACAAACTAGGAGGATCATTGAACCTTGAAATGCTTCTTTTTTTTTTCTTTTTGAGGATGAAGCCCACATAGGTCTGAGACCTGTGCGTGGGTAATGAGTTGGATGATGGTGATTGATGAGTTGGACCTACAGTTTTAGGTGGGTTCCGAAACACCGGGAAGTGATTTTACAGCAGAGAACAGTGTCTTTTTTGCTGGCCAATCTAATCGGTCACCGTTACAAACAGGACCTACGAGAACGCAGCTTATCTCTCTGATTGAACAGATGCCTGCTACGGCTCGCGGCTATCACTTCCCTAGAAGAAGTAATAACATTCTTGTGAAGGATTAGGCTACTATTTTTGTAGAATAATTGTAATAAGATAAATATTATAATATTTAGGTATATTATATATTTATAACATTATAAATTAATATTATAGTCAGGATTTTTTGTTCCATGACGAACTGCGTTGTTAATATTAACTTTTTAGGTGAAGTCAACGACTTGCAGTCAATTTTAATTAAGAATAAGTAATATTTTACTCACTCTCTAGGCCAAACGTTTTCGAATCGTGGAGATTCATTTTCAAATCTCCATTCATTTCAATAAATCTCCACGGTTCGAAAACGTTTGACCTAGTTAGTGAGTAAAATATTACTTATTCTTAATTAAAATTGACTACAAGTCGTTGAATTCACCTAAAAAGTTGATAATATTATAGGTTGTCATTTTGTGTGAGCTCAGCTTCATGAGAACATGTTAACGTCATTCCAGTAGGATGTATCTAAGATTATATATACAAGATTGTAGCAGCACCAAACACATATAAAAAATTCTTGCTCATGATTCATTTGTGATAATTTAGTAAAACTAATGCATGCCGGATGTCATTATAAAGGTATTATTATTAGTAGTTCAAAAAATCGACTAATGCTGACTCAAAGAAAGATAAATAGAGAACTTCACTTGTTTAAAAGGAATAGGCGCCATTAAAAAAAGGACCTCACTCAAAGGTAGAATAGTGAATGACCAGTTAGCGTGAATAGTTACCAAATAAAGATATGAAATTATACACACATACTCAAAGTTTTCAGGATCTTCCTTCACAAATTACAAGAAATTTTTTCTGTAATGACAGAAATTGTGTAAATGGAATTTCCGGATATCATTCACATACATGGACTAGTTTTTTCGCGGTAGGTGAATCATAGAAATAAGTAACGTGAGATGATGATAGCTATTTTATTAAGGCGAGGAACAAGTTAAGTATGAATAGCTAGATGGGAGATGGGAGTCATCTAATGCTAGTAATTTAATGGTATTTATTGGAGTGTCATTTCAGAGAAAATAATGTGCTTCGTACCTTTGTTTGATGAACTGAAATTTTATTGCTCGGAAAGCGGAAATAGTAGAATCATTAATATTATGTGGACTGAGTCTACATTTGATCAAATATCAGAGTGGGTGGCTCCTCATGTTCTGCGATTGTGCTTACAACCCACATCTAATTTATAAAAACGTTTAGATGTTGTCCTCTGTCTGCGAAACTCTGGGAAATGAAGGACGGAAGGGGAAGAATGAGAGTAATAAGAAGCAGGGAGGAGGAGAGAAAAAAGAAGAAGAAAAGATTTTTAAAAGAGGATCAGAAGGAGAAAATAGAATAAGATAATAAAGAGGATAAGGAGATTGCGAAGAAGATATCGATTCAATGGAATCGGGCAAACTGCTAGTTCTAAGATGCAAAACTAAGAACTAACTTTTCATTGCAAAACTTTCATTTCCTATTTAAGCCCACTTACCTAGTTCAAGAAGGATTCTAATAAATTGTGATATGATTCAATGATATTCATCGTCTACGAATCTAATGGAGATGATAAGGCTAGCAACCTTTATGTATGGAAACCAAATGAAGAAGAAACACTAATTCAAAATGTGTGATAATCAGTGGCGTAGCTAGATAGTCATGGGGGGGGGGGCAATGATGTTATTTGAGGGGGAGGGTAAGCTCTGGGCACTAAAAAGTATACCGTAGGAGGGGTTCTCCAAGAATGATTCAAGATTATGTATACTTTTTCGTTCGTGGATACTCCCCCGGGGAATTTTTGAAAAATAATCCTTCAAAAACAACATTTTCAGCGATTCAAGACATCTTCTTTGATTCTTTTATCAAAAATTGTCTTTCAGGGGGAGACAAAATACACATTTTTGTTGTCTCTGGTCCTCTGAGGGATTTATCCCCCCCCCCCCCCGATCGCCCCTCCCAACCATATTAACGGTCACTATGGGGAAATATATTTTGGGTTTCGAGCTCCGTTAATTTTATTTATCAGGACTAAAATACATTTGAATGTGAATATACAACAGACTATAAGACCAAAACTGCTTTCTTCACGAAATTTCAACCATAGAATCCAAATCTTGAGTTAGGTCCAAGTTTCACCGGAAAATTTCACTCTGGAGCAGTATAATCACATATCCTTTTTTTAGTAAAGAATTTAAAAAGTATATTTAAAAAAAAAGCAGTCGTTAAAAAAAGCGGCGAGGTGGAACTACCCGTAAGGGTCTCCCCACCACGAAAAGCCATACGAATTTACTTTACTTAGTAAAGAATTTAAGAATGTGTATAAAAAAGTGTACAAAACAATTCTCTTATTCATCGGCCAACGAGAGCTATAATGAAGGATAGAAGAGCGGTTGAAAAAATAAAAAAGGAACATTAAATGATATAAATAATTATATAAACAGTGAAAACGTACGTTTTCCTCTTGCAACTACAACAAGTAGTTTCTACTACAGATCAAGGTCCAACCCATTCAACAAAATAATTCAAACCTTAATTTCTATACTCTACGCAGTTTTCCTCTTGATTCAGTCTCAACATCAGCCATACCGTACCTTTCTAGTTACCTACTAATACTATGTTATGTGTGTGTAGGTGAGTGTGCGTGTGTGAAAGTTTGCGTGCGCCGCTAGTTGGATACTGCATTAATTTTTCAACGTTTTTGTGAATTTATTAGTAGATTAAAATATAATATCAATTGAAATAATTAACATTGTTAATTACCTCGGCAGAAAAACAAGCTCACCCCGGTTAGCTAATATAGAACGTAGATCTAAATCTTTTAATGGGAAGGTAAACAAACTGAACATGTTTTTGTAAAGGTTGACCTAACAGATGCAGTAAAGAACAAAAGAATATAACATGAACACCATTTATTCGCACATTATAACTCACCCGGTTCATAAAAAACTAATGGGCTAATTGTTATTCACAAGTTTATAAAAATATTGCGTGATATCGAAGCTTTTACCTTTCATCTTTGTTAAGAGTTGTGTACTTGGTGTTGAATTATTGATGGCTATCAGAATTTAAATAACGTTTTTAAAAGGAAGAAAAAAGTGGCTCAGAATAGACTGCTCCTAATTATTTTCGTAAAAAGACTACATAAATGATGTTAAGGTCATAGTGGAATGAAAATTCTTCTTCATTCGTTCAAGAAAACGACCATTTATTAATAACCTACAAAATGAATTTTCGGGTATATCCTCTTTGGGGTAATATGCCTGCGAGGAGAAATTGCTTGTTCAATTGCTGACTATGGTGGAGAAATATAGTGAATTCTATATAATATTATGAGAGTGCACGTGTGTGTTTGTTTTTGTATGTGTGTGTATGCCCGTCTTAGGGATTTCACAAAAACGGCAACGATTTGGAACACTAAATTTGGCACACAGCTTCCTCGAAACTCGATTCAGTTCACCTCGAAGCCCGATTTTTGATTTTTCTATCAGAATTTTCAAAATATTGTTCAAATTTCACTTATAGACTCTATTTCTGTTTCAAAATGTGTTTAGATGCAGGAAGCTCATAGAACAGCTGATAACATGATATGTCACAATTGTGATACTATAGAATTTATAGATGATACGCCGGTATGTCTTAAGCCAAAGCAACTGATTGGCGGCTATGGCAGCGCAGTTGGTTTGGTTGGAGCTTGTCTGTGATAAGATAAGGCTCTGGCTGGCTTCGTTTCCTGCAGCCTTGGGTTCGAATCTTTTTAGAACATGGATGTTTCTCATCATTCACCCATTCACCTCATTACCCACGCACAAGTCTCCAGACTCATGTGGGCATCATCCGCAATAAAAAAAAAGCATCAATATGTATCATATCTGTATCAATATTACAGATGCTAATTACTCAGCGTCATGCCAGCTAACTTATTGTTTGTATTGAGCTTTACCTGTGATACATTAATCTAAACTTTATCTTTGCATAACATTACTGCTAGGCTTTTCCATTGATAGAAAGCTGAACTGGAGCTCTCATATAGATCAGGTTTGTAATAAACTTTCCAGAGTGACATATGCCATGAGGAAAATAAAATATGTTGTTGGCAAAGCAGTTTTGAGAACTGTGTACTTTGCTCTTTTCCAGTGCCATATCAAGTATGGGTTGATTTTATGGGGGACACTCCTGTCATGTAAAGGAGGTTCTCAAGTGTCAAAAGAAGGTCTTGAGAATTATTATGAACAAGCCCTACACTGAGCCATGCAGAGAGCTTTTTAAAGAGCTCAAATTATTGACTGTGTTCAATCTGTATATACTAGAGGTGGCAACATACATAAGAAAAAACAACGAAAAATTTAAAAGAAAAGAAGATCATACATTTGGAACCAGGAGGAAGGCACAGCTACAGATTTTGCACACTCGGTTGGAGAGGACAAGAAGCGACTAGTCTCATCAGGGTATAAGGATTTATATCAGGTTACCAGAAGAGCTGAAGTTAAAATGCCAGTGCTCAAATTTTAGAGTAAAGTTGAAGGATTGGCTCACTATAAATCCTTTTACTCATTGAAGGAGTTTCTCAGAGGGAATTTTAATTTCACTTTTAGTTCAGTGATTGATGCACTATTTTATAGACTGTGATTTTTTTTTTTGATTGACTGTGAATTACCTTTACTAATTGAATTAAAACTTTTTTGTATTTTATGTGTTGACGAATGTTAACTTAATAACTCAAATGAGTTCTCAAACAGATTTTTTCTAATGTAATGTAAAAAACTAAACACAAAACTATGCAGATGGGTAGAGCTGCAAAGTTGCTAAAAAAAGGTAGCTTACTTGTAAAAAACACTGAAAATTCACATCATCGGTGCAAAAAACAATTTATTTGTAAACTTCTCTTTACTAACAGATGAACTGTGTGTTGTAAACATTGTATGGTACTTTACTAACCCATCCTAATTTCGTAATTTCGTGACCAGTACCACTACCGTGAAAGCGGTTAGGTGAATGGAAAGAGTGAATAGATTAGATTCATGTGAGCCGTTGTTCAAGAGACTTGGTCTCCTAACTGTACCCTACTTATATGTGCATGAAGCTACTTTATATGTAAAAAAAGAGTGATATTAACCAAAATCCAAGGCGAGGAGATTATTACTTGGTGAGTAGTTACTTTACATTACTTTAGTGAATAGTAGCTTTAATAGTAGCTTATTCAAACAAAAACCTAGTTATATTGGTAGGAAACTCTACAACAAGCTACCGCAGTTTTTAAAGAGTCTTGAAAATATAGAAATATTTCAAAAACAATTGACAAAATATTTAGTTGATACAGCTTTTTATAGTGTACAAGAGTTCCTTTCATATCAAAATTAAGCCTCGCCTCAACTAATTGATATAGAAATTATGTTAACTAGTGTATAAGATACGATAATTGTTAATCTGACTTGTCTTATACTCCAAGTCTCCAAGACGGAATCTAAAAAAAATAAGTTACGTACTAGAAAACAAAAACTTCAAACTGGGAGAAGAAAACCGGGAAGACCGGGTAAAATGCTAGTTGCCAATAAAATCAAATATTAAATCATAGCTAAAAAATAGTCTTGAAAAACGCATACATATATTGAATATCAAACAGGTAATAATGCGATGTCTAATACGTTGAATGTCTGTAGATGTGGTATCACATTAAACTACATATATCAGAAACCAATCAACTGCACTTTTGCAATTCAACAAGGATCTTCGAATACAAAGACAAATAATGAACGGTTGCATAACCCTCGAAGATACTTGGATCATATCATCATTATTCTTCACATGCCGACTAACGATCAAGATTGAAACTATTTGGTGATGCATAATTGTATTAATTGCTATTCTTTTGTTCACGTTTTTTCACGTGTACGATTGCACTAAACGTGTTTGATTATCGCCGTTTACATCGACGAGCAAATAATGGAAAACTTCAATTAAAACCGATTAAACTATCCAGCTCACAGGACTGACCAATTTGAAACTTCTCAGCTAATTATTCTCCGCTCGATTATTTTATTTGCGACCCACTAATTGCTTTTTAGCATTCAATGCCGTCTTTCAGTTGTAATCTGACGTGATGTCTGCTACTTCCTATTCAGTAGCTAGTAATTTTCTGCAGTGTCAGATGGGTAATTAGAGTTATTCTAATAATTATGTATTTTAAAGCAAAAGGTGTGTTAAATTACTACTTTTATGGTAAATTACAATGATGAGTGATGTAGTAATTGGTGGAATACAGGATGACTATGATAAGATAGGGTTCAAAATAAAGAGAACAAGAATTCTTGTATTACTAGTCCCATAATGATATGCGTTGTTAATATTGAATTTTTATTGTAAATTTAACGACTTGCAGTCAATTTTTAATTGTAAATAAATAATAAATTGAACACACACTTGGCCGAACGTTTTTGAGTTATGGAAACTCATCTTCAAGTCATCCTAGATCGACGATGTTGCTTGTGGTTTTTGTATAATGTGGTCAAAAAAGACTTTTCCTACAGTGATTCGAGAAAGTGCCTATTTTCGCACTAACTGTAGCACGCAAAATAGTCTATTCCTGCCCCAGTGCGGGAAAGAACTTTTCCGCACTCAAAATTTGCAACCTACAAAACAACACAAAATAGTGAGCATGTAATACGCAGGTATTATTCAGCATTCAAAAATAGGTTGGCTACTCTGCTTCAGCCGTGAAATAGTTGTTGTAGTTGTTGTTGAAATCGATGTGATTCGAAAATAGGTTATGTGAGGAATTGTCAGGTTATGTATGCCCTGTTTTGTTCTCTTTAAATTACTTTATACATTACTGTAGGAAAAATTTAATGTGTAATACGAGTGCAAAGTATTGTTTCTGCACTCGAGAAACTTTTTTCACTCGCCTTCGGCTCGTGAAAAAAACTGTTTCTCTCGATGCAGAAAAACGCTATTTTGCACTCTAGTTACACAAATAGCTATTTTCAGCACACTATCGTAATGAGCTGTTTTTGTGCGTCATATGGAAGCCGAAAGTGTTCGGTTTCCGACGAGGTCTGTAAACGTTTACCGCCCAAGGGCGGAAAAGAAAATGACCTTGAATGACCGATCACACAAATCATAGAGAGATGATCACATAATATTACGGTAATAAGCTATATATATCGTAGTATTATATTTATAATAAATTTTATAAATTATTGTTTCATAACTTGATATATATTATCCTGTTTATTTCGTAATTTTGATATCAAACAATAGAATACGATGATATTTTCATAACCTCAACAACATTGTATTTTTGCTAGTACCATAGCCTTAAAATTTCGCTTCCAAAATTGCCATCTTAACATTGTTGTACTGTTTGTTTTTTTGTTGTGTGGCGAAAAATAGCGTTAAATTTACAATAAAGAGTTAAGAACAAGCATGTAATAACACGTGAGAAGTAAGGAATAGGACAGAAGTAAGGAAGGCTCTAAGATGTGGGAACGAGGCAAGTAGCTGATATTTTTCAAAGATTTAAAGATTTCTTAAAGCCTTGGTTTTTAACTACGCGGATTTGGACGGAATTGACAGTGGAAAGGCCGGAGTACACTATAATTGATGATTCCGAAATAGGTTCTTTTACCAATAGCATAAATTGAAGTGTATTCCTGCCCTGTCCACTGCCTATTTGATCCGAATCCGCGAGTTGGAAATCGAGGCTTCACGTTCTACGTCTTTTTTCAAGATGCACCTACATATTTTGTTATTTCTGTTTAATATGTTGTAATTAGGAAATCTCTCAACTTTAATTACAGAACAATTTGGAAAACTTTCAGTTCATCGAAGAAATTAAATTCAATTTATCACTATCATAATTTATCACAGTCGTTAAGTCACGTCAGGGGCCCTGAATTTGTTCAGGTGCGACCTGATAACTCTGACACCAGACCTGAGCCAACCAGGTCACACGATATTATTATTATTATCTCTACCATTTTTTAATCTCTTCAAATTGCACTACTGGACAGCCTTGGCTTTACTGATTCAAATTTGTCGAATTATTGAGAGTTGCTTTTTTACCTTTGTTTTTGGTTGTGAAATGAATGTATATTTTACATTTTTTGTATATTGAACTAAGTATGAGCTAAATTGATTATTTTCTATGCTTAATAGAATATAACAAAATAGATTGAAGAATAAATATCATTCAGTATTCTAATGAATAGAATAATTTCAATAGTTTATTGAATGGTTGAAGTAGTATTATTTTGTCAATGCTCTGGTCCTCATTTATATTGTTCATCCGCTATACTCCATGTAAAATTGGCCGCTCTAGTTGAAATCTTCTTACAGGGTAATGCTCTGTCATTACTCTAATCATCTTATAATCTATTCATTCAAAGGATTGAAGGTCTTTCACATGGGATATTCTGATTTTTACAAGCTCATCAAGTTTTAGAAATAAATTGGAACGAACTATCTCAGGTGGATATACAGCTATTGGGACCCAAAAATGCATGCACCTTGAATTTCGGACAGTTGAATTTCTGTATAATGAAATCGTTGAGACAGGGAAAAGTTCGTTCTAGAAAGTAATTCGTTAATGAGAACTCGTCTTGGAAAGATTGTAGGGTCAAAAGACACCATAAAAATAATAAAAACTTAAAAAACACTTTTAAGTGGAAAGTAACTCACGTTATGGCGTGACAGCCGTTTCACTCTGTTGTCAAGAGCATCGTCAGACGACCCACAGTACACTCAGAGTCTGACGATGCGCTTGAGTGTACTCTGAGTGTACTGTGGGTCGTCTGACGATGCTCTTGACAACAGAGTGAAACGGCCATAACTCCATAACAACTCACACCATAACGTGATTTAATTTCCACTTGAAAGTGTTTTTTAAGTTTTTATTATATAGTAGTGGAAACAAGATGGATCTTCAACATCATAACACCATAAAAATACTTCATGTGGAAATTTCGTTATTTGGAAGTTCGTTATATCATGGATCAACTAAATAACTAGTTCTTAATAGAATTTTGGCATCACTTATAACTAAAGCACTAATAACTCAGTTTGCATTATCTCATTATGTCCTAAAGAAAAGGAACTTGTATTATGATAAGGCATCTCGCTTACATAACGCTATCAACACGAGTAGGCTCGTTCTGAGACAGTGGACAGGCAATTATCAACAAACAGTTAATCTTCGAGAGCTCGATGTTGATGTTTAATGCATCCACCAATTACATCACGTCAGGCGAATTCAAACTTAATTGTTCATATCCTCAATTAATAATTGCCTGCAACTAATTGATAATTCCAGTCTCATTAATATGTATGACGCTATAACTTGACGTTAGCATCTCAACCAGAGTACTTATGCTTGTCAGTCTTCAAAGATTGCACAAAACGAGGCTGTGTTATTGACAAGCGAAATTCATCATTATAACACATTAAATATCATTAGAACTTTTGGCTCATTTACTTCAGGTCATACTTACTTGTAGTCATACCCGTTGCATTTTAATAGCTTTAATTTTTTTTATAATATTTTTTTTATTTACGCTTCTTTCAATTATTTCACCTCACTAATAATACTACAGCCACTCTAGGATATACACATTAATGATCCAACACTTGTTTTGACGTATTTTTTAATAATAGTGTTATAGATTTAGCATAAAGTTCTATTTTTCACTATCGTTAATATTGATCAATATTGATCATTGTATACCTCCACTTGCTTCACAGATCTAACCTGAAATTAGGCACTGATCTAAAATATCTGACCAAGGGAATAACAAGCGTCGAAAAAGCCTAAGTTAGTTAAAACTCTCGATCATTTTAAATCTAGTGGCCGTAGCCGAGTGGGTTGAGTGCTGGTTTGCTAGCCCAAAGGTCCCGGGTCCGATCCCAGTTCTGACCGAAAGATTTTACCTCGGGCCACTCCCGTGTTTCGGAGGACACGTTAAGCTGCCGGTCCCGGCTGCCTAAAGAAACAGTCGTTAAGTCACGTCAGAGGCCCTGAACTTATTCAGGTGCGACCTGATAACTCTGACACCAGACCTGAGCCAGCCAGGTCACACGATATTATTATTATTATTGATCTAAGTCTAAAGCTATTGTCTATGAGCTCAAGTCTGGATCTTTTCCTTTCAGTTGCATTTGAGGTTTGAGCTAGCCTGTTAATCACATATTCGATACATGAAATGGCATCCTTAGTTATCTTGTGATGTGATATTCCAGGAATGATTGTATGAGATATGTTATTTTGAATATTTTATGAGAAAGGATGTGATTTTGAATAGAAAAGTGATGGGATTTTTATTTGGTGTTCCGATTAAATTTGTAGTCTAGTCTTATATCTTAACAATGACTTCCTACTGAAATAAAAAATAATGCTCGAATCATGACATCAAATTTTTTTCAAAAATCGATGCAGTTTATCAAAAATTGATGCATTTTTTAAAAGTTAATGCGTTTTTTTTCAAAAACTGATGCATTTTTTTCAAAAAACGATGCATTTTTTCAAAAATCGATACATTTTTTCAAAAATTTATGCACAAAGAATAAATTTTATTATTTTTGTTCAAATTCAAATTGATTTGTATGATAGAATTTCAGGGTTAGAGATAGTTTTATTATTGAAAATGATGGTATTATTGATGGTAGACGATGTGTTTAAATTGATAAAACAAAGACTATTGGAATAATCAATAAAGATTCAATATTGGAAGACTTGAATCTAGTTTCGAAAAATTCCTTCCATAATGGAGAAGACTTGAAACTAGTCGTTCAAAATAAGATTTCTCCTGTAAAAGCAACAAATTCATCAGCTGAGAATCATGATATCATCAATTTCCTCAACTCCGTTTACTTCCTATATAAGCTACTTCCGAGTTAAAAACATAATTTGCGCAACTCTCATCGAGAAGAAAAATTTAAAAGGTGCCGTTTCATTATCATAATAATTCTCTATTACGCCAACCCACGCAATAAGATTCCATGCATGAAACTAAGCAGCCAGGAGACTAAATAATACTCATCGCTTGACTCACATCTCTACTTCAAGAGTGAAAGTGCTCTCACTTTATTTAACTTGCATTTTTCTACTGATTATTATTTGTTTTTTCCGTTACAATTCTCATTTTCACTCTCGTTTGTGTGTGCTATAATGAAGTAAAATATTTATATTCTTTGTTTTAATATTTTTTCACAGTTAGAAGGATAAGCACGCTATTCTGAAGTTATCTCCTTGTTTTGATGGTGCTCTACCGTTAGATTTATGCGTTCGCTCATTAATAAGTCATAAGATCATTGTAATCGGTCATTCAGTTATTGCAGCACTTGCTCATATTATGCACGATTTTCGCCAGTCCTAGTCACTTTCACTTGATGCTTCGTGGCATTTTATTTACATTTCACTTTGCTATGTTTTTCTATTTGACAAAAGTTATATAGTTTAGTTAAGAAAATTATGTATTTTTAATGTAATTACAACAATAATATTCCATTTATAACCATTTCGATTTTTCAACCCGCAGGATGATGCACGAAAAAGAAAAATTTATATTATAACATCAATAACATTTTTTATCTTCTTGGATTTCTTGTTCCATAACGATCTGCGTTGTTAATGGCTTGAAGAGAACATACACATATCTTATGGCATACATACAAATGGGACTACACTATCAATAAAAATCATTCCACCCTTATTGATAGCGCAGAATCTGTGAATAATTTTGAAATTGAAATATTTATTGTTCCTTTACAAATACAGCAAATATAAACATCCAAGCAGTACAATACTTGAATATTTGAAATTAAAAACTATATCACGAGTACAAATTTGAAGACTTGCGAGTAATTTTCAAAATAACACTGTTTATTTTGAGGATAAAACAAATGCCTTGACGGAATGTTTGTGCAGTTCATTGTACAAATGTCATTTTATGTTGATACTTTAGTCAAAAATTGAAGACGTTTAAATAATTATTGAATTGCCCAAATTCAGGGGTGCCCACCCCCCCTAAGTCTCATGACGCACCCCCCCCTAAATTTAGCACCAACCCCCCCCCATGAATTATCCCCCCCAAAAAATGCGAAAAAAGCTCCCCGTATTCTTTCTAAAACTAAAAGAAGATTTAACACTGTTTTCAGAGATATTGTAGAACTGTTCCATGATTGAATAATAACACAGATATTGTCAATTTCTACTAGGTTTTATTACGCAAAACCAGGTTTCAATGCTCATGGCATCATCATCAGTTGCATGTTGAGTTAAACTCAGTTTTAACTCAACATGCAACTGATGATGATGCTATGAGCATTGAAACCTGGTTTTGCGTAATAAAACCTAGTAGAAATTGACAATATCTGTGTTATTATTCAATAAAAGAAGATTTTTATAACTATTGAAAAAATTCAAACCCAGTCGATAATATACAAAATGTATGTATATTTCTTGAGATTCTTTACATAGGTAACATTTTTTTGTAAAGGTAAAAAAGAAGTAACAATGAAATTAATATATGAACTTATATGAACTTCTGCTCAATAAACTTAATTGCAAAATAGCTAAATAAGAATTTGAACCTAAATGGTTTTTAAACAATAAATATTTAATATCATTACAAATACACAATGTTCAATAAAAATGAAATACCTATAAGTTTATGTTCGGTGTACCAATTACATTAAGGTTAAATAATTCTACAAAATTGTTCTTTTAAAGGAAGTGAAAACAATGAGTTAATAACTTCATTTGTAAAACACAAAAATTCAAAATACTAAGTCATTTATTGGACAGTAGTTAAACAACAGGTTATTTACTTAGTGTAGTATCTTGGGAGAATTTATGTATGGATGAAGTACATAAAAGGCACACATTTCATGTATAGTTATTTACAACACACAATCGAAAGAAGTGTCTTTCAAAAACAAAATAAAGACATAGTTATGAAAAATTACTGAATTTTTAGTATTTAGTAAGTTTTGCTATAGCAGTTCTTACTAAGTCTTATTAGTAAGTAGATATCGTAAAATACACGAAAAACATCAACAGTTTGAAGTCAAACATTTTAAATTTGTAGGCTGTGACCTTCTACAAGTTAGCTAGGCACCTTCTAAGCTTGTTAAATCTATCTCTCTAAACCCCACATAGAAGTTTTTGTCTTTGGGATGAGGAAACAGAAAACCTTTCAATTATTTCTTCGTTAGAAATAGACTAAAGTACAAATTTTTCTGCAGCTAGAACCATTAGATTGGACAACCATGAGTCTCCCATAGCTGATCTAAGTCTGTTTTTGATCATTTTAAATCCACTTATTGCTCTTTCTGCTGATTAACTAGTAACTGTTAAGGAGAGTAAAGTTGTATAAACCACTTTCAGAGCACTCGCTTAGCGCCTTGCTAAGTTTGAATAATAACTTCCTGCACAAATCCTAAACATAACTATTTTAGCTAATTCATATTCAATTGTATAATAATAATTATAAATATATTTTCATTAATTGACATTCTATCTGGTGACTTCGTAGTATATTTTTGAATGTTGTCACGTGTTAAACACGGTTTCAATCAACTTTACGCCCCCCCCCAAAATGTTTTTTGGAACCCCCCCAAGAATTTTAATGACGCAGTCTGCGTCATAGCCCCCCCCCTTGTGGGCACCGCTGCCAAATTATTGATGATTTGTTTAGTGGAACCAAGATAATCCACTGTTTGCACACTAATCAGACTGTGTCAAGTCTTAAGAGTGTACTGCTACATCTCCAATGTATTTACATAGGCTGTGAATGGTGGTTGTATTTTTTGTAAGTCTACATGGCTGGCGCTAGATGACTGGAAAGACTTGATAATTATTGTAGTTACTGCCAAGTGCTAATTTGAACTTTGTGAGTTTAGAATTGTCTAAAAACATTTTGATACTGAACTTTTCCCAATCATCCTGTCCTGAGTACAGTGAATCAGTTGTAAGCGTTTTCCGATTTGTAATTGTTTCTTTTTTTTACAATTATACAAAAAGTTTATGTAAAGAACCATGAAAATCATTACTCTCTTCCTCTTCAGTAAGTTAGTTTAATACTCTATTGTAATTTGAAATGTGAAAAAGTAGTGACAAAATGTAAATATAGTTTCTTATCTTTTTGCTGGAGTTTACAATATTTAATTTGAGTTATTGAATTTGTTTTTGTCAAGTGGAAGTTGATTTTAACCAAAATGTTACTAGACTAAAGGAGGTTATGTTTTAATAAATTGACAATTTGCCGCTATTACAGCGGCCCTAGAATATACATGGATAAATACACGTACAAAGGCATGTACAATCGATAAGGACTATTTTTGAACAATTTGGCAGAACTGATTCTACAGAATAAAATATCATGTCAGGATGAATTAACGATTCAGGAATCAAAACATCAGTTGAAGTCCGTATCTAATTAGTTGAAGTTCGTATCTAATTGGATTATTCTTATCTACAGTATCGTGGTAACAATTCATTTAAAATTCTATTTTCAAGTGCGCGTTGATTCAGTGATGATACAAAATATAAAAGAGTTTATTGAAAATTAAAAGTGTGGGCCCTCACTACTAACGATGAAAGACGATATTATTTTTATTACTTGATTTTTAGGTTGAGTTTTTTATTTGAAATGTATAGTTTCATATTTTTATCGTTTTCTGGTAGAGATTATAAGTGAACTCCAACAAATAATGAGCTTTTATGACTTGTTCCTTACTTATTTTTAGTCAGATGAGAGTTCCTACTTATTAAACAGTAGTAATATTTCATTACTACTGTTTATTTAAATAGTCAAATTTTTAGATAACCTCAGTCTTCAAAATTTATTAAAAATTATTCTTTATAGACGAAAAGGTTACAAATTAGAAGAAATCATAGCATTAATTCAAGATTGGAATGCCCTGGTAAATTGACAGGTCAATATGAAGAAATACTAGAGTAGTAATCCGGTGGTGCTTTGTATTTTTTAGTAATTATTTATAATGAATAATAAGACGAAATTGTCACAACCACATTTATTAAAAGTTCGAGAAACTAGTTATCAATCTCAATCAAACTGAAAACTGAAGTACAGAGTAGCCTTATATATGCTGTACATGGAATGATACTATTGGCTAAGAAGGAAAGAGGCTGACCTTAATCGGACGTTGTGATTGGTTGTCAAGTCACGCCCCCTGGTGGGAGGAGTAACAAGCAAAAATACAAGTCAAATCAATAACTAAACACTGTGAAAATCAAGAAAGTAACAAAAAATTGTGATAAGGCTAGAATTTAATCAAACTAGAATCAAAATTTTTTAAAAATTAGAAGCTCACTGAAGTGCAATCAAGGTCAACTGAGAAATACACATAAGAACTGTTTTTTTTTTTTTTTAAATAGGCTGGAATTATAATGAAACCAAGTTAGTTGTATTGAATTGGTTAAAATAAATTTGGTCATTTAAATTAGTTATGGAATCGTTTTTTACCAACTTAGTTATCTCCAAAGCTTCTAAAATGTTCAATTGTCTGCCTTTGCCAATCAAATGCAGAAATTCAAAATTTTCTTCAGCCTTGAACTTGTGTCCATTATTAATGAGATGTTCTGCAAAATTTGAGTCTCCTTTTTGGATAATTATTTATAAAGCGTGAATTTTATTGATTTCGGATGACTAACTAAGATCAAAACTCATCTAGTGTACAAGAGTTCCTTTCACATCAAAATTAAGCCTCGCCTCAACTAATTGATATAGTAATTATGGTATCTAGTGTATAATTGTTGATCTGACTTGTCTAAAACTCCTTAACTGGAGTCTCCAAGACGTAATCTGCAAAAATAGTAGTTTATGCAACGATTTTATTTTGACCCCCTATTAAGGCACGAGTTAGATGTAAGTTATAACACGAGCGAATGCGAGTGTTATAAATATCTCATGAGTGCTTTAATGGCCAAATAAAATCGTTGCATACACTATTTTATCTACGACCACTAGTATACATTTAATTAAAACAATTTAATTTTACCTGTGACTGTCAGAGATACCTAACCTCTCATCTCAAATACGAGAAGTTATAGTAGATTGTTAGGTTAAAGCAGTTGGTGTAGCGGTTTGATCAAATCAGCTGATAGTTTCACAATATTGAATTACGATATTGATTCCATCAAAAATGCTTCTGATTGGTCCAGAACCCGTGTTATAATGTAGAACCTGTACTATAATGAGCTCATTATGCAACGGGTTTTAAAAAGCATTTCGAAAAGACAGCTGTTTTGGCATCAATTGTGAAACTGTAATGTATACATTATGACATGGTCGTAGATAAAGTATATTGTTGGTTTATCAACAATTTCAAATTAATCGCCCGCAACTAACAGTAAACAATAGAGTGAGCCAGTTTCTTTTCCACAGACGAAGGAAATAAAATAGACCAGTAAACTGCAACCTAGATCGCATTACAAATGTCAGTTTTCTCCCAGTAATGTTAACCGCCAACTAAGTTCGTTTTCCCAGACCGATTTAGCTAGTTGAACTCTCACAAGAGGATGATGCTGGAAGCCCTAATCGGAAGAAGTCCAACTCTTCTGGTAAATTATGTTTGTTTGATGTGTAGTGATGGGATCTCATTAGGAGCTGTAGCTGTAGCTCTAGTTAGCGTGCAATGAGTCAAACATGTTTTCCTGGAGGCCTGCAACTACTGATACTCTTTTTAGACATGAACGAGTGATTCTTACCGGGTTATCTTTT
>OX418223.1:10526959-10588904 GCA_948455865.1 Conomelus anceps | reverse complement strand
AATGGCAATTTTTTTCAAATTTTTGTACTATCGGAATTTGAAAAAATTGCGGTCATTTTGTGAAATGCGTGGGTTATAAGTTGAAATGATTCGGTTTTTGGGGGCAATTGATCTCACCAAAGAGTTATTCCAAACTATTTTTTATAACTAAAAGACACTTTGTGGAATAAAATGACATTTTTTATTTTGATCAAACAATTATTGTTTTCAAAGTACATCTTTTAATATTTAAAAAATCGTCAGATTTTTTTTAAATTTATGCCGAAAAAACGAATATTGATTTCAATAAAAGTAATTTATGTCATTTTATTCCCCAAGGTGTTTTTTACTTATGAGAGATTAAGCAAATATCTCATGGGTGAAATCAATTAATTGTCCCTCAAAACTGAAAAAATAACTTTGAGCCCACATGTTTTACAAAATAGTTGGTGAAAAAAATTTCTTTCCACAATAGATAACATTTCAATACTTTAATAACATTCAATAGAAACTTCTAGAAGAAAAACCCTGCTCACAGCCTTAACACCGGCTACTGTAATGAAGCCACAACCCCCACCCACCCGCCAATAACAAATAGAATGTCACTACTGCGAAGGCTCTTGATTCTATTATTTGATCTCGTTCATTTATTCAACAGAAATTCTATTTCGAATTACTCTAAGTATATTTGTCAGTTTGTTACATTGCTCCAAAACTAACTTTTGAAATTCTGTTGTTTGTATTAAGAGCTTTTTGATTATCGTGTATAAACTACCTATCCTTGATATATTGATAAATACAAAACTTCGTTAATTTTACAATTTTAACTTTGTTATCTGATTCAATTGTAACCTGACCACTCTATGCATCCTCTTGCTCTTGATGCAAGATGCTGTAGAGCAGTCTGAGACATAGAAAAAAATTCGTAACTATGGTAACTAGTGTAGATTTTTGGCTCAGAAATTTCAAAACTAAAAATTATATTAATCTTTTTTGGACTGTGATGATGTTTTGTTAAATGTAAAATCAAAATAAATATTTTTTTCTGTAAAAAACTCGTGAATTATTGTGCTTCAAGGTGAAATTTTTAGTGATACAGACAGACCTAACCTAAGATTTCTATTCTAATTTTAAATTTTGTGAAAAGCAGTTTTGGGCAATAGCCTGTTGTAACATTGATTGTATATAAGTTGAATAAATAAATAGATTTTTCCTACAGTGACCCGAAAAAGTGCCTATTTTTGCACTAAATGTAGCACGCAAAATAGTCTATTCCAGCACCAGTGCGGGAAAGTAAATTACAGTGCGGGAAAGTACTTTTCCGCATTCCGAATTTGCAACCTAACAACACAAAATAGTGTGCATGTAATACGCAGGTTCTCTATTCTGCATTCAAAAAGAGGTTGGCTACTCTGCTTCAGCTGTGAAATAGTTGTTGTAGTTGTTGTTGATGAAATCGATTTGATTCGAAGATAGGTTATGTGAGGAATTTTCAGGTTATGTATGCCCTGTTTTTTTTCTGTTTGAATTACTTTATACATTACTGCAGGAAAAATTTAATGTGTAATTCGAGCGCAAAGTATTGTATCTGCACTCGAGAGACTTTCTGTTCTCTCGATGCAGAAGAACGCTGCTTTGCACTCTAGTTACACAAATAGCTATTTATGACCATAGGTTTGAATGCGCGTTAGCGTCAACATAATTTTGCTCAGACTCTCCACTGACCTCCACATGGCGTATTTTTTCAGCCGTCGGCCATTATTCAGCAACTGTTCCAAGTCATTCTATTTGGTGGAGCAGCCTGACACCCTGAAATTACACACTTGATAAAGTAGATTTGTCTGGTGGCCTGGGACGAATAGCGTCACGTTCAAACCTCGCTCAGTGAAAAGCACTTTTTCCTGCAGCTATTAGGAAATATTTTCACCTTCACTTCCGGCTTTTTACCCGCGCCAGTTGTTAAAGTTACCAGTTTTTTTAGGCGAATAAAGTGAGTCATCTTTCAAGGTTCCAGATGATCGGCCGTGTGATTACCCTCTGGCCCACTTGACACGCTAAACCCTCGTTTGATTCTATTCAGTAAAGTTGGTCAACACTCACGTTTTTTCTGTAGTCACCCGTTTATTGGCAAAATAGAAAAAATGATGGTTGCTCTTGCTTTTCTGAAGTTTTTGATGTTAGAAATTGTTATGCTTTTTTATATTCTGTTATTCCATTCTTGAGATGTCTTGAAATGTTATGAATTGTTTTGATTTGCTACAGAATGTTGATAATAAGTATTGTAATACTTTCTGACATAATATTCTATGATAGTTTCATGAAAAAATGATGATTGCTCTAGCACTTTTCAAGTTTCTTAAGTTGTATTGTAATGCTTACTTATGCACGACTACTTTATAAAGTAGCTATTATAGGTTAGAAAGTGATGTTAAAACAGCTTACTTTTTACACGCTTGAACAAAACAGATGTACAATGAAGCTATTATACAACATGAGTAATTTTTCGCGTTGGGCTCTAGAACAATATCGAAATAGAGATTATGCGATAGTCGCATCAGCTCATTTGAACAGAGATTCAATTTGACTTCAAATCCACATCCAATCAGCAACAATGAAGCATTCTATTCCAGGTTACGTTGGTTTGAATGACTTATCCAAGTGATTGATTGATAAGTAAAATTCAAAGTAAGTTTTTGGTAGTTGTAGAATAGTGTATGCAACAATAAATATTGTACTCAGTCTTTAAAAGGCAGATTTTTAGATATATTCATCATGAGTGAAAAGAGACATCTCACGCGTGGCTTGAAAAAAGGCAGTCATGGTTCAATTGTTGCTTAAATTACTTTTATATTGTTATATACGTCCAAAGTCCATAGTCCAAAGTGCGGAGTTTGAAGAACAAATTTCAAAGTTCATAGTTGAAGTTCAGAATACAAAAGTTTAAAGCCCAGAGTTCCAAGTGCAAGGTTCAAATTACAAAGTACAATTCCAAAATCAAAGGTACAAGGCTCAAAATACAAAGTTATAAGTTAGTAGTTTTAATTTTATAGTAGAGGTCCAAACAAAAATCTTCCAAGTTCAAGGTCATAAGTCCATAGTCCAATGCCAAAATTCCAAAATTCAAGGTCCAAAGTTTGAAGTCCAAAGTGCAAAGTCCAGAGTTCAAGGTTCAAAGTCCAAGGTTCAAAATCCAAGGTTCAAAGTACAAGGTTCAAAATCCAAAGTTCAAAGTCCAGAGTCCTAGGTTCAAGGTTCAAAGTCCTCAAATAAAGTGTCCTGGGAATGACAAAAAACTGTTCCCCCCCCCCCACACAGACTGCCCACACAGACTGATGCCTTAGAGGGTCCAGAAAGGCATCCGTCAAGAAACCCACCTTGTCAAAATTCAACATGAGATACACTGCCCTCCGATCCCACTCGGTGAAAGAAGTGAAAGAAGAAAATGTTTTGGTTTGCCGATAAATTACCATTTTCTCTATTCCTATCAGCAGAAGAGGTTAGAGAAAGGAAGGATGCTTTTGTTGAAGAAAGAAAAGAGTGCAAATGGAGAGATTACAGTCAGATGCTGCTACAGAAAAACTTTGGATGTCAAGAAAAATAATATTGTTACGAGAGCAAACAAGCAGTTAGTCACGCACTTCTTCTATTTATATCACTCCATTGTTTTCATGGACAGACTCAACTGCAATCTGATATTCTTCTAATTCTCTCTCATCATTCAAGTCTGCAACTCTCTCAGTCAATTGATTTCTCGAGAAATCTATTGATTTCTCCAGATTTCTGGAACGATCGAGATCATGTCTCTTGAAGATTCTCGATGCGTCTAGTGAGCTCCAATTCTTGGAATTATACAACTACATACAACTACAACAGCTATATAAAGGAGTTCTACAAAAGCTTGTGAGACAGTTAGTTCTCAAACCTGCGTGTGACAGATTGTATTACAGATCTCGTGCCAGTGGAGTAAATAGTGTTTTATTCAGTCTTTAGACGGTGTCAAGTGTAGAGACAAGTGTTTACTGTTTATGCAGCTTACTAATAGTTTAAATACGTTGTGTTAAGTGATATTATTTGGGACTGTCAAATAACGAATTGGACTGTGTTTTTGTAAGTGATTAGTGGCTCTTTTTGTCATTTCTTTCTACATTATTGTACAGTTTATTGGACTCTAGTTTCTTTTGTTATTGATCAGCCTGTAATTACTTATTCATTAATTCTTGTAAATAATTACTGAAAATAGCTATTAGCTTGTCATTTGATGATCTGTCTTATTTAATTAATTGAACTTGCAATTAATTTGTGTGAATAGACTAATTTTGTATAAATAAAGTGCAAGTGTGAACTTTAGTGTTGCCAGCCTTATTTTAGCTATTAGAACCCGTAACAATATTTTATTACGTTGTCTGAGAAAGATCCATTATGAGACAGTTGATAGGGGAAGACAAGAGATCAATGCACTTCAGCCCATTATCATTAGTATGGCAAAAAACTAAAAGAAAGTAGAACAAGAAAAACGCCAAGAAGATATTAAATTGTAGTGGAAGGACAGTAGCAAACAAGAGAGTGCGAAGAAGAAGAAAGGATAAAAAAGGATAGGGAATTGAAGAGATGGGTCTTTGTCAGTCCAAGAGTGACACCAATCTGCTTAGATAGAGATTTCTCAAACTTGACAAGACCAATCCTCTCATTTTACCTGCTCATGATAGCATTAGCACTGCTAACCAGGGTAATTCCATGACAATTCAAAACGAATTGAATTTAGGTTAGGAATACTTGAACCGCAAAAAGTACACAATTGTAGTCTCAAAATCACATTTGGGGTAATGGTATTACTTTGCAGAGCTGACATTTATTTTAGACATGGCTTTCAAAACATTTCTTGTAGCAAAAACATTGTATCAAGTTTTTTAAATGTGGTTTTCTGAGTATAATATCATACACCTTGACCTACAACGAAGTCAATGAATCTTATTGTAAGTTCAAATAATGTAATGTAGGGTTGAAGAGTGTTCATCTTTCACTGAAGAATGCTATCACAGAGGTCACGGGTCCAATTCCCGTTCAGCATATTTATTGCAATCATTCACCTTATTACCCACGCACAGGTTTCTGACTTTTTGAGTATCATCAACAAAAAATGCTCAATAATGCAAATTTCTAAGGTGATTATTAATTTTACAGAGACTATCATTTTTTAGGGTAATTGTTTCTACCCAAGGCCATCAATTCAGATATTACGTAGCCATTGATGGAAGAAAATGAGACTATCCGCATTATTACAGTAGTGATGATTTCTTGAAAATTTTCCATAAGCTAATGAGTTTAATCAGATGAATGAATTCAGCTGCATTATTTATTATGATGGGCTGAAATAGACTAGGCAGTGCTGATAGATTGTGATAATCTTTTAATGAGAAAGACCATCTTGGTTGTTACGAGTTATCAGTCTGATAGACTGGAACCAAAATTACCTTCATTAGCTTGGTTTAATTTGATTGAAAGATTTTACATTGCATTATTTACTTTGAATTTATCCTTGTACTCAACAAGATTGACTAGCTGACAATGAACTCTGATCCAATGAGCATTGACTCTGGGGAGTCTCAATCATTGGAACTTGACTAACACATGCTCATCGGGAGAGTGTTTATCGGAAGGTGCATAGTTTTTCACTTATGATATTAATAATATATGAGTATAAAATAAATAATTTGAATAGAAGAAATAAAAAACAACAAATTGGGTGTGAAGCTAGTTTGGCTCCTGAGTGTGTACCCTGCGTAGATGAGGTCTCAAAAACGGTGGTCAGGCAAGTCAGGCTGGCTCTCCTGACAATATTCAAAAATAAACTCTCACAAGACACTCTTGAATAAATTTGATCAAACATTATAAAAGCTTGTTACTTCACTTGTTACTATACGATAAACTAATAAATTAACAAGAAAATAATATATGATTATCAACATTTTCGTTTGGACTTAAACTCCTAACAATTCAACATCATCTCCAAATTTTAATTCCAATAAATTAGATCAAATTTTTGAAATAATCAGATATTCAACTTTCTAGAGCTGCTTTCAATTCCATGTACCAGGGCAGATTCTGCTTGTATAAGATGAGATTTGTTACCTTGTTTCAAGTTAAGTTGGACGGCAAAGAGGATAATGAGGACTTTTAAAAATAATTTATCATTTCTGCTAGTAGGGTGTTGCTTGCTGTTTCCGTTTCCTTCCTTGTCCAATCATTATAGAAAATGAAAGATTAGGCAGGTCATTTGTCTAATGATAAAGCTGTTTTAAAACAAATTAATCATCACACTCTCTTGAAGTATGCAATATTTATCCCACTCACACTTAATTAGTACCATCCCTCCGAGAAGTTGTTGCATCGGAACTAATTTCTGCGTTTTTCCAATACTGAGAATTAATTTCTGTTTTATCATGTTCCAGAATTCCAGCTTTTTTCAAATTATAATCTTCTCATTGTAAATACTGAGTTTTAAACGGCAATTTAAAACATCACATCTTTAATATATTTTCAAATTGACAAAATCATTGATGGGCATTGTTTGCACTTACCCATCCTTTGATATCTTTAAAGCTAATAATAATAATAGCATCGTCTATTCAGTCCTCAACCCCCTGAGTGGCAGTGATCGATAGTTTTATTGCCTAATAAATAATTAACTACGCGAATTTGAGAAATCAGGGGAATAAATAATTTATTAGCTAGAGGCTGATAAACATAATCTGATAATTCATTTGTATTGTTTCTTATATTGATGGTTTTCAAGCCATTTGATATTGTCATCTGCCCATATATTTCAAATTTCGCAGGTGAAGTAGACATTACATTTATCATTTTAAAGGCATGCTAGCGATAATGGCACCAGCTATGCTAAAATTTCAGAATAGATTTCTAGCATTCTGTGCTAGAACTTTGATAAGTTTGTTCTTTTGACAATTTCCCCCTCCCACAATCAACAATACAACATCCCCACGATTGATCTATACCAACTAATCTAGTAGCTAATTATATCTAATCAAGCTAATTAGTAATTTAAAAGCGTTACAGTTTCCCCATCTCTTGCACAGCAATGCACGCTTCATCTGCATTAACACAGCATCACTGAAATATTCCATATCAGCTGACTTCCGGATCCGGGCCGTGTCCATTGACCAAGCGAGCACCTTGTTATAGCTGGGTGACATACGCAAATAGGTCCAAACCTGCTGCCGCATGTGTACGGCAAGTTTAGTACGGTCCTTATGTCCGTTATTACGCTACAAACAATATATTGTCAACATAATCGACGACGGGTACCGTTCCAATGCAACACAAAACGCCCGCGAATTATGGCCAGTTGGACAGAACGCTTTACTTCCGGTGCGATCACCGGAAGCGCGGGCTTTTTACAGGTCTACCAACATGCGCGCGCGTTACAACAGTTGGCAACACGATTCAAAAGCAGGCTACCTGGTCGACCGTAATAATGGTGGATCATTATTTTTTAATGGGTGAGAAGAGCACACATACACAAACGACTTATGTCGGGCAGCAAAATTTAAATCGAAACGTTAATGAGCATTGTTTCCTGTTGTTGTTTGCAGCGCATGTTTTTGGAAAGCATATTGTTCTGTCCAAATAATAATCGGGAAAGCGTGTTTGTGTGGGCTGGGCTCACACAGTAGTTCCCTAATAATGAATGGTTTTGATTCATCAGATCAATTATCATGAGAAGGGTGTTAAAATGTTGTTTTGATTTCGAAAGTTTATTTTTGGTACATCATTGTTTTTGTTATAATGTTGCTCCCTACGTTTTTTACCATCAATAATTGAAAGATTCAAGTTTAAGAGATGAGGCATTACTAACTTTGCTCAAACTGTTCTGGTAGATTCTGATTCATAATTATTATGAGAAAGAATGATTTTTGATGGATATCACCAGCACTCAAGTTTTCATGAGAGATTATTGTTTCATTGCATTTCCGCCTCAGGTTTTAAATAAATCATTATAAATCTGACATGTACCATAGGTAATCTGACTTGTCTTATACTCCTTAACTGGAGTCTCCAAGACGTAATCTAAAAAAAAATAATAATAAAGTGGTCAAAAATTCACTTCAATATCTTTCTTAGTAATGGCGAAGGTGATATTGTGGAAGGTATCCATAATGAAAAATAAGACGAAATTGTCACAACCACATTTATTAAAACTTCGAGAAACTAGTTTCGGTTGTTACACCATTATCAATCTCAATCAAACTGAAAAACTGAAGTACAGAGAAGCCTTATATATACTATACATGAAATGATACTATTGGCTAAGAGGGAAAGAGGCTGACCTTAATCGGACGTTGTGATTGATTGTCAAGTCACGCCCCCTGGTGGGAGAAGTAACAAGCAAAAATACGAGTCAAATCAATAACTAAACAATGTGAACATCAAGAAAGTAACAAAAAATTTGTAATAAGGCTAGAATTTAATCAAATTAAAATTAAAAATTCTTTTAAAAATTAGAAGCTCACTGAAATGCAATCAAGGTCAACTGAGAAATACACATAAGAATTGCTTTTTTAAAAATAGGCTGGAATTATAATGAAACCAAGTTAGTTGTATTGAATTGGTTAAAATAAATTTGGTCATTTAAATTAGTTATGGAATCGTTTTTTACCAACATAGTTATCTCCAAAGCTTCTAAAATGTTCAATTGTCTGCCTTTGCCAATCAAATGCAGAAATTCAACATTTTCTTCAGCCTTGAACTTGTGTCCATTATTAATGAGATGTTCTGCAAAATTTGAATCTCTTTTTTGGGTTTTCCAATCCCTGATATGTTCATTTACTCTACATTTGAAACTTCTACCAGTCTGACCCACATAACAAGCATTACAATCACCGCAATTCAATTTATAAACCCCACTTTTATCCCAGATATCAATTTTGTCTTTACTACACCCAAATAAGCTCTTTAAAATTGGTTTGGTTTGAAAAGCTACATCAAAACCGTTCTTTTTCAGTTGTTTTCCTAATTTATCAGAAACTGGGCCAAGGTAAGGCACCGTTATCCATGACCTTTCCCCAGTTTCCGTTACAGCAATGCTAGTACTTACTGCTAGTCTCCAATTTATTTTATTTAACATTTTATTGACAATGATTTCCTCATATCCATTTGTAATAGCTATCTGTTTAATCGTACTAATCTCTTTTTCAAAGTGATGATTGCTCATTGGAATGGTTAAAGCTCTATAAATCATACTATTGAAGGCTGCAAGTTTGTGTGATATTGGGTGACATGAGTGATGAGGTATGATTACATCGGTATGAGTTACTTTTCTAAAAATAGAGAAATTGTGGGTTCCTGTGCTATGGTCAATTCTTAAATCTAGAAAATTTAAAACACTATTCTCTTCTAACTCTATGGTGAATTTAATCTTATGGTGTAAACGATTCAAATAGCTAAGGAAATTATCTAATTGTCTATTACTACCCTTCCACAAACAAATAATATCATCTACATATCTGTACCAATAAGCAATCCTATTCTTAAAATTATTATTTTCAAAAATTCTATGTTCAAGGCTATCCATAAATAATTCAGCTAGTAGTGGTGAAAGGGGTGAACCCATCGCTAACCCATCTTTCTGTTCATAAAATTATTAGTTCATTATTGTTCATTAAATGGAGACTAGCAGTAAGTACTAGCATTGCTGTAACGGAAACTGGGGAAAGGTCATGGATAACAGTGCCTTACCTTGGCCCAGTTTCTGATAAATTAGGAAAACAACTGAAAAAGAACGGTTTTGATGTAGCTTTTCAAACCAAACCAATTTTAAAGAGCTTATTTGGGTGTAGTAAAGACAAAATTGATATCTGGGATAAAAGTGGGGTTTATAAATTGAATTGCGGTGATTGTAATGCTTGTTATGTGGGTCAGACTGGTAGAAGTTTCAAATGTAGAGTAAATGAACATATCAGGGATTGGAAAACCCAAAAAGGAGATTCAAATTTTGCAGAACATCTCATTAATAATGGACACAAGTTCAAGGCTGAAGAAAATGTTGAATTTCTGCATTTGATTGGCAAAGGCAGACAATTGAACATTTTAGAAGCTTTGGAGATAACTAAGTTGGTAAAAAACGATTCCATAACTAATTTAAATGACCAAATTTATTTTAACCAATTCAATACAACTAACTTGGTTTCATTATAATTCCAGCCTATTTTTAAAAAAGCAATTCTTATGTGTATTTCTCAGTTGACCTTGATTGCATTTCAGTGAGCTTCTAATTTTAACAGAATTTTTAATTTTAATTTGATTAAATTCTAGCCTTATTACAAATTTTTTGTTACTTTCTTGATGTTCACATTGTTTAGTTATTGATTTGACTCGTATTTTTGCTTGTTACTCCTCCCACCAGGGGGCGTGACTTGACAACCAATCACAACGTCCGATTAAGGTCAGCCTCTTTCCCTCTTAGCCAATAGTATCATTTCATGTATAGTATATATAAGGCTTCTCTGTACTTCAGTTTTTCAGTTTGATTGAGATTGATAATGGTGTAACAACCGAAACTAGTTTCTCGAAGTTTTAATAAATGTGGTTGTGACAATTTCGTCTTATTTTTCATCACTTCAATATGTTTATTGTTCACAGTAATGTTATTATTTTATAGTTGTATCATAATTATTATTAAGGTCGTAAAACATTGTCAACATTTGTTATTCTAGCTGGCAGCGGCAACTCTAAGATATCAAACCTGCGAACATCAGCGACAAATTTCTACATGCGATTCAAGGAAAAACTATTTGAAACATTCGACTTGCGTGTCACCGAATAATTCCAAGCTTTGCACCGCGTTATGGAAATATGAAATATCCAACAAAGACATTTTGTCGCCGAGATTTAATCCTGAATAATAAACGACTTAGTTGCCTTCTTTTACTTTATCGCGCCAACATTTTCAACGTTTATGCAACACGGATCGTTTTGTAATTTCATAACTCAGCTATTGCTTTCATCGAGATTCTAATCCGGGGCAGAAAAAGCTAAAATGATGGGTTCGAGAAATTGTGAAATAGAAGAAAAGGAGTATTTTACACAAGTCTTAGCGTTTCTTTAAGGTTTGTGCAACATGAAGTTCGTTCCAATATCAAAAGGTCAACCCTTTAACTATCCTTAGTACCACTTTGCATTCTAATAATCATGTACGTATTTCGCAGACATGGTAGTTTGCAATGCATGATCTAAATTCTAGTCTACTGTAGGATAGAGTTGAGAAAGTAAAACTTTTCGCAAAAAATATCAAGCCTAATAATTTCTTGTTGATAAGAAAGCCATATTTATGATATTTGGGCATGATAATTTGGATAGGAAAAAGCTTAAAATTGGGGTATTTTAGTCCCGTGACCCTGTGCTATCGGTTATTTAAGGTAGGTAGTTAATTTTTGTGAGGAAATGACTCAATCTATGTTTCTTGAACAGTAATTCGTGCGTTCTGTTTGTTTTCACCAAAAATCGACACAATAATTACTATGGTTGTGGGTTGTGGTTCTTTAGAGTCTTTAAGCACCGTTATTCTTTAATAAATTCGAAAAATAGCCTTTTAATTTATTGATTCCTTTGTTATAAAGCGAAAATTACTCTCTGGATTCACGTTTTCTCGTAAGTTTTGACCAAAGCCGTTTTAGAGTTTTGAATAAAAAAGTATTGCAATTCAAGTTTTTTGAGAAAAAATAACTGTTGAATTGGTGAATTTATCTATTATAAATCAAAGAATATTTTTATAAACCCCCAAAAATCTTATTTTCAGTTGATTTAAAAACATTCTTTGCCATTCTTGCAGTCTATTGCTATTATTTTTTGTCGAAAATTACTTCTTCTTGAGGAAATTCAAAAATACCGTTACATTTTGTGGATACGTTTGTCATAAATAGAAAAATACCGCTATAAATCAGTAAAAACCGTTACAATTAGTGTTTTTCGTCGATTTTCATGGATGAGTAGCCTGTCGTTATTCGTGAAAAAATTTGTCGTTTTCTATCGGAGAGTAGCCTACAGTCAACATGCATAGAAAATAGTAGCTGTAGTGCTGATGTAGCTATTTCGGAAAATTTAAGAATTTATCAATCAAATAGTAACTTCCAAAATTAGCTTGTTTATACTTGCCGATGAATCTCAAATAATTACCATTACACAGAATTTTTCAGTGTAGTAGGTCTGGTGGCTATGACGCCTGACCGGCAAATTAGGTGATCCGTGGCTTGATTCTCGGCACTGAATTTTTGTGCAGTAGACTTAATTGATCTGAATAAGCTATTTGATTTTATCAGCTATTAATTCAGTTGTCAATGTCCGTAGTTGTAAGCGGCCTTCATCACAATTTACAGCATTAAAAATTAATAATTTTGAGTAAAAATATTACTTTGAAATGTACTTTTTAATTTTTTTTTTTTTTGTATCTAGTTTGTTTTTAGGATTTCCCAACCAAACAGTTTTTGTAACCTTTGGAACTATAAAAATATTAGAGTGTTATTGTATTGTAGTTGGATATAAAATTTGAATTTGAAATGTACAATGTGCTAATGTGACAGTATGATTGAGAATGTAAAACAGAAAAACTTTAAAATTCTAATCCCCAGTCGAAATAGGACTGTAGAACTGCCAAAAGGACTGTGACATAATAAAACAACGATCTATTATCAATTATTATTTCATGTTACACAATAAAATATCACACAATCAAACCTAATCAATGATCAATTCACACTCGTGTAGCTAGCTAATAATCAAACATTGTTTCTAGATGAGACAACTCGTCTGCTCCGGAAACAGGCGATTTGATACGAGTATCATGAATGAAACGGAATGTATCAAACAAAAGCGGTGAGGAAAATCAATTGCCTCCGGGCAAAAGTTGGCACCGGAGATATATTTATATATATATACCTCTATGCATTGGAAACCTCTATTACATATATACCTTTGGAGGTTCATTGATAGATACTCAGTAATATTTGGCTCGCTTGGAAACAATGTGTCTTTTGCTACGTCATTTGTTGAATGGACTTTCAGTTGCCCTGAGGCGCATATTGCCTGGACAAGAATGAATGTAATAAGCGATGTTACGTTGGGTGGAGTGGAGTTTGCGATTGAGGATGTTGCCGAAAAGATAAAGGGAATGGTTGATAAAGGAGACGAAAAAACAGAGTAAGGGAGAAGGTGAAAAAGAAAAAAACCGCCCCAAAATGACTTCAAGTGGCGACACCGGTACCATTAGCAACCAGCCTAACTGCCGGTCCCCGGTTCGTATCCCGATAGATTTGAACCTTTTAATTTGCCCTCAAAAACCGCGGCACTGTCATTTTCTGTTGATTTATCTTCGTTTTTTTTTTCGTATTCTATCTCTTTAGAAATCATCAGTAGACGTTACGTTTCATCTGCTATTTCCGCTTCGCAAGCGGTCCATTAGCGTTGCAAACGGAAGAGATGGGGCATGGCAGCGCAAAAACTTGGAACACTTTGGGATGTTTTGGAGTTTGCTATATGTGACCAAAATACGCCTTTTTAATGACAACAAAAATGTTAGACCTGGGAGACATTATAGGCTATAGCCTACTGTAACAGATTATTACTTATCGGGTACTCAAACTATCGATTCTGTTCGAAAAATATTTCTGAATGGCTGCTTCCACGGAGTTGGGGTTCAAACGGTCGTACAGTGTTTCAAGTGACTAAGGATCAAATTATCTCTCAAAATTATATAACACCATGTGTTAATATGATATACAGATGTTGAAATGAGATCATATATAAAAAGAATATCAGGGTACCGAGCTCCGCTCTGGGGTTAATGTTTCATGTGCCTGAAAGTTTTAAGATTTCTATTTCTTTTTTAATACAATCCATCACTGTTTCGATAAAAACCTGCAAGGTTCCCTGTCAATAGAAAACAATTCCAAGAATTCAGTAAAATAACGACACATTCATATGGTATCAACTCACTGTGTAATGTAGTTTGCAGTAAGGAGCGCATATTGAAGCGTGGTTGTAACATACTATTGCTTCTTATCCATGCAGAGAATAATAAAATAAAATTCATTGTAAGTCCTTGATAAATTATAGAGAAAAACGGCCAGGAGTGCCTTTTCACGTGATGAACCAAAGTAATTAGAAAGGTTTCGTTTTGTAATCAGCAAAGAAATGAAAAAATCATTTGCTGAGCTTTGATTCTCCAGTCATATGTTTCCTACATAACTGCAAGGCTCCGACTACATGGTACCCGTGTAAATTTCGCGTTCCAGGCAGTGTAAATAACGCCGCTAAGGTAACTAACATATGATTGAAATGAATTTTTCCATCAGCTGTTCCTTTAAGGATAGATTTCTCCTTTTTGTGTCCTTCAGCGAGTTTTTACAGGAATGAGACCTAGCGCAATTGTATTTTTGCACCAAAAAGCCCCTATATTCGTAATTTCATCAAAATTGGTAGAGTCGTTTTTGAGATAGTGACTGGAAATAGGTACATATGTGCATTCAATTCCTTGCTCGTTTAATAGAAAGATTGCTAAATAAAATAAAAACAATTTATTATCATCCAAAATTTCACATGTTGGGTGGGATGTTTTGGAGTTTGCTATATGTGTATTGTCGAAGATCTAAATGAAGATCTATTCAAAATTGTTTCAATTTTTTTCCATGCAATAACTGTGACTGGCATACAAATAAATAAATAAATAATCATTTCTAAATAGACTTACAAAAATGAATACAAAAGTTATAAATATTAATGTAAACACTCACCCTCAGGCTATCTTGCATGAGGTTAAAACTAGCATAAGCATAACGCTTGTGCGCTAGCAGTGAGTTGATTAAATTAAAATTTAAGGTACCTATATGTTTATTTATACCTGCTGCATAAAAGAATAAAAACCCTTAATTACCCGAATTGTAAGAGAATGACTTTTGAAGGAATTTGAGAAGGCAAAAATATATGTTATGAGGTCATAGAATGAGAAAAAATACAAGAAAGTTCTAGATGGAGAATAAGAAAGAAATAGCAAGAATAATAAATTAACTTTCTTTATAGTGGGGAAGGTGATATCGTGGAAGATATCCATAATGAACAATAAGACTTGAAGTTGTTTCAACCACATTTATTGATAATGGTGTAACAAACGAAACTAGTATTTCAAGGTTTTCAATAAATGTGGTTGTGACAACTTCAAGTCCTATTAATTAACAATAAATTAATTATATCAGGATACATCTCTATAATCTGTTACGTCACAGAAAATCACAATAGCAACTTTACAATCAACCTCATTTTTTTATTAAACTTTATTATTAATTTTTTTAATATTTTATTTTTCATCCATCAATCTTTTTCTCTGACGACACTGCTATTTTTTCTGTAATAGAGCTTTGAGGTAAATTTATTATTGATTTTTTCACTGCAAAAGTACTCATATTGATGTTCAGTTAAGTTCAGTCTAGTGCTAAGGGAATAAAACAACAAGTAAGTAGTTGAAAAAATGGCATAAAAGGAGTAAGTTGAGAAGTTTGTGTTGGAAAATAATAATAATAATAATAATATAATATTTATTCAGCAAGTATTATATACATTACAAACATCATCATTACATATCACAACAATGTTATGATGAATAAGAATAAAAGATTCATCACCAGAAAGTTTACTTATTGCGATCAAAAGAAGTGTGCTTCACGCGTATAGATAGATTGGCGAAAACTATACTTTGAAGAAAGAATTCCTATTTTCGAAGTAAATTCAATACACAGTTTGAGCAAAACCTCACTAATTCTAACCTGAGCACTCTATGTCTCATCTTGCATTAGAGCAAACTGAGGCATTTAGTGGTCAGGCTATAATTAGCGTCATCGTTAACGTAGTTCTACTACAACATTTTATTGCAATAAACGGAAATAATTGCATAAATGAAGCTATAGATCTTATCTAACAACTACTTATTGAAATGATTTCTAGTCAAGTACAAAAACCCCGAAAACCACCCATTTTAAGCTGGAGTCTATTACCTACAGCCCCCAAAAAAAGAGTTGCTGCCATTTTTATAATGAACACAATTAAATTTTCCTTTGTATGTGAAAATAAGAATACCCCAAATTGTATTGCAATAAATGGCGGCTCTGGTAGCGCAGTAGGTTGGAGCACTTGTCTGAGATAAGATAAGGCTCTAGCTGGCTTCGTTTCCTGAAGCCTTGGGTTTGAATCTCATTCAGCCATGGATGTTTATCATCATTCACCCATTCACCTCATCACCCACGCACAAGTCTTCAGACTTTTGTGGGCATCATCAGCAATAATTAAAAAAAATGAAAATAAATGAAGCTAAAGATCGTAGTATATAACAACTACTTCTTGAAATGCTTATTGAACTACTTAGTCGAGTATAAAAATCCCAAAATCCATCCATTTCAAGCAGGAGTCTATTACCTACGGCCCCCCACAAAAAGAATTGCTGCCATTTGTATAATGAACACAATTATGTTTTCCATCTTATTCTATTAAACGAGCAAGGAATTGTATGTACCTATTTCCAGTCACTATCTCAAAAACGACTCTAACGATTTTGATGAAATTACGAATATAGGGGCTTTTTGGTGCAAAAATTCAAATGCACTAGGTCTCATTCCTGTAAAAACTCGCTGAAGGACACAAAAAGGAGAAATCTATCCTTAAAGGAACAGCTGATGGAAAAATTCATTTCAATCATATGTTAAGCACCTTAGCGGCGTTATTTACGCTGCCTGGAACGCGAAATTTACACGGGTACCATGTAGTCGGAGCCTTGCAGTTATGTAGGAAACATATGACTACATTACACAGTAAGTTGACACCATATGAATGTGTCGTTATTTCACTGAATTCTTGGAATTTTTTTCTATTAAAGTAAATTCGTATGGCTTTTCGTGGTGGGGAGACCCTTACGGGTCTTTTTTTCTATTGACAGGGAACCATGCAGGTTTTTATCGAAACAGTTATGGATTGTATTAAAAAAGAAATAGAAATCATAAAACGAAAAATCCTCAATTTCCAAGTACAGTATAGGGATTGCCTATATTACACTTCCAAGTAGAATTGCAAATTATAACCTAAATCTGAAATGTTAAATCTTGAGTAGGGGGTGACAAAGGGGTTTCTCCTCTACCCAACCACTACCTAAGATGAAAAATTACAGTTCTAAGAGCTGCTAAGAACGAAATTCAACTGCTTAAAATACATAATTTATAAATAATGATTAGAAAAAACACCTTTCCATTACTATTGATTTGCTTGTGCAATAGCTTATGATAGGAAAAGTAATCATGTGGAAAGTAATTACCACTTCAAAGCACAACGCATCGCTAATCCGCCTCAAACATCTTCGATCTTCAAAATACACATAATTGCCCCAACATTCATAACATTCGAGCGGAGCTCGGTCCCCCGATATTAATATTAATGTGAAAATAAGAATAGTCAAATTAAATGGAAACGGAAATGAATTGAATACCTCACACCTTTCAAACACTAATACAAATTGCATAATAATTTAACTTTGAATGCTTCTCCATCAACAAAATAGTTTTTTTCTGTTTCGTTCAAAATACAATCAAGAATACATATAAATGATCATTAGTTAGATGCCAACAGATAATAGCGACCCCAAACTAAATTAATCACAAATATTCTTTTACTTAAACCTATTTTAATTTCAAGGAGGGGATGTAGTTAAAGACGATTCCCACTCATCCTATTTCTAATCAAAACATCTCTCGTGTGAGACTGTCCACTTCATTTTGGGAGTTTTTTAATGTATTTAAATAGAAGGTAGAGGGATGATGGCCAAGAAATTGTGGGAAGAAATGATAAGTGCTTATTAGAAAACTACCCTTTACGTTTTGTCAAGGGTTGTAGGCGGTTGTGACGATGCAGCTGAGTTCAAAAGAAGGGAGAAGCCCGATGTTATCAATGTATTATTAGGGGGTGACTTTTCTAATGTCAATAATTATCGGTACATTTTCGGGGATGATTGTCTTTGTTTCAGGTAGAGTGAACGTACGACATTAATGACGATAATACAGTCTCATTGGAGTTGGAGAAATGAAATGACTGGCGATCAAGATGACTTCTGATCTCAGGGGTAGTTTGTACCATTTTTTGTGTCATTGCTACACACGTGGCATATAATAAACCTCGAACAACCCGTGGGAGAAAATGAAATGAAGCTTCATCAGATGTCTGCAGCCTGTCTCCAATTGAAAGAACATTATCTTCAACCTTCAATTACGCCTGTGGTTTGGTTGGGCAACATTTTAAGCCCCTCAACGCCGTACACAGCAAAATTAAATGACACAGTTGCCCAGTGGTCGTGCATCTCCATCGCCATTACAGTCGATTTCATTCGTCCTAATAAAAAGAGTAAAAGCCTGTCATTTGACTACTCTAAATATTTTTGAAGATGTTCCTCCCATTATAAGGCTCTGCTTTCAAATTAAAATGATCTAGCATTCTTCTTTCTTGGGTTTAATTTGAATGATAATATTTCTTTTTGACTTTCAATATTTTCTGAAGATGTCTCTCACTTTAAAAATATGTAATTTCAAATTAAAAACAACATTCTTCTTTCTTGGGTTTAATTTGAATGAGAATTAGAAGAAGCTCGACTATTGACTATGGCTGTATGTATTGATATGTTTGATCTTGGCTACACCTCCTATAAGAAAACTAAAACAATACTAACCAGAAACTACCTTCATTGTTTTAAAAAAAAGGTTTCAGTGTGAGCTGAACATTATTATTAATTAGTGTGAGCTTCATCATATTATAGTAAAAAAGTTATTGTGTAATAAAAAATCTCCAATATTTCAGATAAATCGAAGCTTTATTTGTTCAACAAATGAACTTTTACATTATTTTTGTAATTATTTTTATGAGGCTTCTTTGAAAAATGAAAATAGTTTTATTCAAGATCAATAAAGAAACTACTGAGATTGAGAAGCTATTTATTAACTATAAAATACATGTTTTAACTTGTAACTTTTATCAAGTATCTTAGGTTCATTTTCGTAATTAATTTCCATTAAATTTCATTCAAAATTATTATCCATTTATCAAATGCATTAACTACTGACTTAGAAGGACCTTTGTAATAAATTGATTGATTGATTGGATACGAAATGTTAAAAAAGGCAAAATGACTTGCCTCACATCGGTAAAAATATGGTTTAAGATATTATGTATTGCGATTCTTAAAAACAATTTTACACTGAATAAATGAAATTTAACGCACTCCATAGTTCCAGAATCCAAAAATGTCAGTATGGAAAAAATAATTGCAGTAGAATATTCAATTTTTCCCTTCCTGATATTAGTTGATCCATTGCTAAATAATATTCTTATTCTTCAATTAGCTTTTCTTAATTTTTTTTTCAAATCAAATCAAATTTATCTCCCAGTTAACACAATCAATACATGAAATAATCAGAATTTATTAATTTCGAATTCCTTTAATTGCTATTACTTTATACTGAAGACTTCCGCAATGGCGGATATTGACAACAGCATTGAAAAGCTGATGGGAATCGATGAATGCTACTGTACAAAAATATCAGTCACCACCGGGAATCGAACCACGGACCTCTCAATTGCCGGTAAAGGAATTCGAAATTAATAAATTCTGTTTATGTATATTTGTTAGTTTGTTCAATTGTCAGTCACTTCAAACTAACTTATGAAATAATCATTGTACATTCCTAATTTAATCTTATCTCTACTGTAGTATTAACAACATAATAATATATATGTACTGTTCTATATCTTTACTTAACTACATATTAATCAAGTACAATTTTTCTGGAGAATAAGCCCATAAGTTACTAAATTATTAATTTCTTAATTAGTAATCAATATTCACAATCTTTCAATGGAAGCAAAAGCTGCAAATTCAAACCCAATCATGCTCACTCAACATTATTTCAAATACGATGCAAAGTAAGTAATAAAATATGTATAAAAAATAGTTTAAGAGACTTGTACGATTAGTAATATCCATGAAATTATAATGTCATCTGAAGGAAACACGTGGAAGAGTATTAAATAAGTAAATGATGATACACTTCAGCACTTTAAAATTTAAATTACTTTGCATTTATCTGTCAATTTAAGCATTTATTAGATCATTCAAACATTAATTAAAAACTGCGTATAGCCTATATCATTCAATTTATTTCAAAACTGGATTGAAAATTCATAGAATTTATCCTTTGATAACTGAAATTTATCATCAATGTGATCTTGATTTCTATACTTCTTGCACATTGATGAATATTCATAAACTCCAGTTTATTTCTGTAGTTATAAATGACCTCTCATAAGTATATCAAACTTCAATAAAACAAAGCAACCAAGTAGCATAGAATGAAAGCATAATTTTAAATTGTTCATTCTCAACACTAGCTACCTACTGTAGACCTACACTTCTCCTCCATAAATCATAACTGAGCAAAGCTTTGTTTGCTACTGTTTACTTTTTATTTAAACAATAAATCACAGGATAAATTATTGTTGGTAGCCGTTTCAATGGATGTTTATAATTATATTTCAACAGTGGAAATCAGAATGTGTTTTTTAAGAGGTTGGGCCGATTTTGTTACCTGGGCTTTCTTTACACCGGCAAGCAATATATAACTTGAGATACCTTCTGTTCAGCGCTGGTGCTCTCATATATAGAACCCCCGCTGAGTTACAGATCTGAGAACGTTTGCTACTAGCTTCTTGGGTGTTCTTGAAAAATAGTTGAGGCTCAAGCAACACCATTCATTTGATATGCGGTCTTTTACACTTTCCTATCTTGTTACTGTTGCTTGGAATATAATTAAAATACTCATTCAATTTTTGAGGTACTTTTTTCAGAGAATGGTGACTCCAACAGGATTCAAGGAGCTCCGGGATAATGGATGAATTCAGGTTCATACAAGATGTGTAAGAACTCTTATTCTTTCTTACTCTTATTCTTATGGGCTTATTTTTCAAAGCCGTCCACCATCAATGAACTTAAAATACATAATCAGACTGTTTCCTGGGCATTTGTGTTTCGTATCATTAGTTTTGTCTTTTTTTCGTATTAATAGTATTACATAAAATAGTTTTGTCATTTACTTGGATAGGTATTTTTCGTATTATTGGGTTTTCTTTATTTTTCGTATTATTTATGTAATATAATTTATTGTTTACTTACCGAGCATTATTTTAAATACATTCTAAATACCGGGTGTTTGAAAAAGAACTCCCTAGTTTTAATGTATCATAGAATTCGTACGGGGACATTTATTACGACATGTTGACAGTGTATGTCTTCCCCCAATTGAAATATATTGAGGCGGTAAAACATGTAAAACACGTGGCGAGAAGTGGAATATCGTCTCCAGGGAACAAATGGATCCCACGTTGAAGTCTACTAACATTCAAACAAAACTTGAAGCTACACTCGTACATTGAATGTTATCATTGATGTAGATTCTCATCAATTTCACCAATTCATTTATACTTAAAACTGGGGAGTTCTTTTTCAAACACCCTAAAAAATAATAAAAGATGCACATTATTATTATTTCAATAAAGTTGCACATCGAAGAGCATAATATATCCATAATATATTCAATAATGAAATAATACTTGAATGGGTCTGAACGAATATATCAAGTAGGACATGAATCCTTTCTTATTCAATTCCTAAATTTGTTTGGAAACAAACAAGGGATTTGTTAATTGATTCTTATTACTGCTTGTACACATTTAGGCAGAAGTCATTTTACTCTAAAGGCACGAATTTTTACAATATTTGTTTTAAGATTTCCGAGACTGTCGGCCGGTTGCACGAAAGCCAATTAAATTTAATCCCCGTAAAATGACGTCATTCTACGGAAATTAAAATAATTGGAGATAATTTAATGAATAATAAGACGAAATTGTCACAACCACATTTATTAAAAGTTCGAGAAACTAGTTTCGGTTGTTACACCATTATCAATCTCAATCAAACTGAAAACTGAAGTACAGAGTAGCCTTATTGTTTCAGTAGCCTTATTTCAGTTTGATTGAGATTGATAATGGTGTAACAACCGAAACTAGTTTCTCGAACTTTTAATAAATGTGGTTGTGACAATTTCGTCTTATTATTCATTATGGATACCTTCCACAATATCACCTTCGCCATTACTAAGAAAGGAGATAATTTAGTTACACAAAGGACAATTACAAGCGATAACGCCGATTAGGTTAACCGGCATAAAGGATATTTAACCGCCCGATCACCGATGATTAAATCTCACAAATGCCCGTTGAGTTACATTTTATAGGTTATGTTTATTGTACTAGAACATGGAACTGTAAATTAGGCTGTAGGTGTTAAAACACTTTCAAAATGAATAAAATCTATTAAGAATATAATAATTTTGAGATTGTTGAATAATGATTCAAATAATTCACAATAAAATCATTCTAATTCATCTTTTTTCTCAACTTCAGAATCAGCTGTTGATCAAATTACAGTGTAGCCAGATTGTGCCCGTTCGGTTAACAATTATAACTAATGGATCTTTGTGCAACAGAAATAAACCCGTTACACTTACGACATTCAGTTAACTGACATTAAACTCATTTAATTGGCTTTCGTGCAACCGGCCATTTGAGTCTCACTTCGAATTGAGTTATTTAATTATTGGAAAAGTTACTAATTAATGAAAAAATTTGGTATCTCGCAGCTTAGTGGCACTAATCTTGAACTTTATGCAGAAGCCTATAAAATTCAGGCCTTTGAACGTGGCTACATCAATCAATATCAGTGATTCTTTGCATTGCGTTTTCCATACTTTATCGCAAATCTATTCATTAATCCTTATTTTCTCTCTGAACAAAGTACGGGAATGAAATACGTGAGGGAATGAGTCAATTTTGAAACCGTATGAGAAACCGAACTACTTTCGATCGGTCCTTCATATTAGCCTATTCAGAATGATAAGTTATTATACTCTTATCCGACATCAACCCGAATTACAACCTCGATTTCCCAGCAATCTTTGACCACGTTCTCGTGATCAAATAGACAAATATATGATTGAAATGTGTTTATGTGTTGCCAATTGGTGCTTACACCCGGATATGCGGACAAGATTTACAAAGATAAAAGCGCCAGAAAAACCCAGATCTCCATTGCCGAAATTGAGAGAGTATGCGCAATTTTAATTTCAAAGTTTGTAATGACATTGTTCAGCTGCAATTTGCTTTCGAGAGGGATCAGTTCTTCGTCATTCGCTATTATCCGTTGATGGGAGCCTATTCCTTGCCTTGGAATCTCGAAGAAGGTAGTAATGAAATAGTAAACAGTAATCTTACGAAAATTACCACTCACCACGCTCAACTACTATTGGGAATTGATATTAATTTCCTCCATCGCTCTTTGTACGTGGCAATTGTCTAAAAGATAATGAAATAGATAAACGAAATAACCCAACTTCTCATTATTTTCCTGGATAACAAAGCGTAGAAACTAATTTCCAACAAGGTTATAACCATATAGTTCGTGTAGATTAATTTCGTGAACGGAGAAACAAAAACAAAAAGGCGAAGTAGTTTTCGAAAACAACTCAAATTCTCAAGGATCGGAGATAGGTTTTCAATTAGAAAAATTATACTTTTTGTTTTGTAATTATCCTTGACATGGCTGTAAAATGCCAAGGAAATTCGACTGTATCTGATTTGAAATTTGTTTGACTGAACTAGCAACAATATAGATCGAGAAGTGATTGTTGTACGAACTTTTGATAGCACCGAAAATGTCCAAATATTGAGAAACTCAACCTAGTGAGTTACGTTAGATAGTGAATGGGAGCAAGAAACTAATTTGTATCTTAATTATTTGCAGTTTTGGATTTCATGATTGGATATTGAAAACTACCCCAATCATATCCTACTAGGCTATTGAGTTGGAAAAATTTCCGATATTTGCATGATGACTTGAAGGAAAAACTCCTTCGATCTTATTACTATCAATGAATACAGATACTATAGTATCTGTATTCATTGTTACTATTTCCATAAGCAGGATTTTCAGACGTCCTCCTTCTGAACGACATGTTTTTCTATTCATCTATCTTCCTCCAGGCTTTAGCAGAATATAAAAATATCGGGCCTTCAACACAGAGAATTTTCGAAATATGTTCAATTCTGGTAATTTTTTGATTGATCAGTTAAAGATAAATGTGTAGCAATAACTTGATCAACTAACACTACTAGAGCAACAATGTTATTAGAGTAGAGGAATTATTTTCAAATCATAAATAATATTTCTTTAATTATTTGTCTTGGTTTCTTTTTCATTTTAGTTTTTTCAAATATAAAATTTAATAAAGTAATGCGATACTGGCGTTTTCAGCTTCAATGACAGTTCATGACGTGTATCAACTCAGCCTCCACTGTTAACAATAAAATTAATTTTTAAGTACCTGTCTTTTTTATGTAAAATTATTCCTTTTGTTAATGTTGAAGTTTCTTAGTAAATTCGAATTTTTAGTGAAGAGCTACCTCAATGTTCTGTACAATAGTGCCGTAGCAGGTATCTGTTCAATCAGAGATGAGCTACGAAACTTAGGAAACTCCTGTGCGCTCTTTGTAAGGGTGACCGATTGGATTTGCAGCAAAAAGGACTCTGTTCTCTGCTGTAAAATCACTTCCCGGTGGTTCGGAACCCTTCTAAAACTGTAGGTCCAATTCATCAATCACCATCATCCAATTCATTACCCACGCCCAGGTCTCAGACCTATGTGGGCTTCATCCTCCGAAAAAAATACAGCACATTCAAAATTTGTGAAGAGAGCAGTTTTGGACTTGTCTGTTGCATCTTTGCATTCATTGAAATTTCGTCCCAATAAATAAATAATGTTCCCCTTCCCAAAAATATCGTATGGAGACCCTGTCAGTCTATATCTAAAATAAACAAAAACAGTAGTTATACTCTGCAGTTATTGTTCTTTGGGCGGAGAATTGTGGGCGGAAATTGTGGGGAAACTAGTCAATGCAGCGGAAAAACCATAAGAATTTTTCGAGCCGATGTTGCGCACATGAGTCCGAGACTTGTGCGTGGGTGATGAGTGGATGATATTGATGGACCTACCCTTTAAGGTGGGCTCCAAACCACCAGGTGAGTGATAGTTAAGCAGATGTCATGTTACTTTTTGCTGGTCAACTTTCCAAGCGCTCGTGGTCTGAATCACCCAAAATGGGAAGTAAGAGCAGTTCAGGGAAGTGATAGCCGTGAGCCGTATCAGGTATCTGTTCAGTCAGATAAAGATAAGCTACGAACTCCTGGGTCCTCTTTGGAAGGGTGACAAATTAGATTGGCCAGCAAAAAAATCTGTTCTCTGTTGTAAAATCACTTCCCAGTGGTTCGGAACCCACCTAAAACTATAGGTCCAACTCATCAATTACTATCATCCAACTCATTGCCTATCATCCAACTCAATGCAACGGAAAAATCATAAGAATTTTTTCGAGCTGATGTTGCTCACATGAGCCATGAGCCCACATGGTGTCATACCTATTTGGGCTTCATCCTCAAAAGAAAGTATACCTAACATTCGGGGAGCAGCCATTACTCTCTGTATGTGATGCAACAGCTTTTCTTCCTCTCATTATGAATAATACAGAGTGTTTGGAAAAGACTAGTTCTAATGTGTCATAGAATCTGTACGGGGACATTTATTACGAAATTTGACAGAGTATGTCTTTCCCCGATTGAAAGATATTGAGGCGGAAAAAGGGCTTATGTTTTCCCAATAAGATGGCGCCTCACCTCATTACAGTAACCATGTGATATGTTGGTGAGTGAGTATGTGGCTAGAAGTGGAGTATCGTCTCGACATGTACAGGACAACAAATAGATCCCACGTTGAAGTCCACTAACATTCAAACAAAACTTAAAGGTACTGTCTTCCATTTTATGTAATTATTGAAGTAGTTTTCCAATAATTTCACCAATTCATGTATACTTAAAACTAGGGAGTTCCTCTTCAAACACCCTATACTTAGGACAGTATAATAAAATAATGTAAAATCAACAACTATTTGGGGAATGCAACAGGAATCCAATATAAAATAGTACACACATGAAGAATGGGAACTATGAACTCTGAAGATGGATCATAATTCTAGCACAGATGGAACCAGAAACGATCCTTTGTCTTTAATGCCCTCACACACTATCATTAGTGGTATTTCGTTGATAATACCACATTCATAGTCCTCATTGGATGCTCTCTTCACTCCTCTCACTTTATCCTCTATTTCATTTCTTTTTTCTTTTTTTTTTTATTCAATCGTCCATTTTCGATCTCATACCTTCTTCATACCGAACATTATTTTATGGCACAACCACGTACAACTTTTCCACTCATAGCCTATAATTTTCCTTAGTCGTGACGCGGCTCATACTCAATTGTTTAGAGTAGTTAAATGTCATTTCATTTCTCTTCGTTTTTATTGTTCTCCGCTTCGTAACTATTATTGTTTCGTAGCTGTTGTTTTGTTTCGGTTTATAATCGTGACTTTACTACGTACCTCCCACTTATGGCCTCTCCATTTAATATCCACCCAGCTAGATTTAAGACTCTTGGGTCGTGTCTTTTGAAGAACGGGTTTCAAGACAATAAGCTCAATGGTTCCACCTCTTTTGAAGCGTATGGCTGGCCCTGACGCCATGCCTAGCCTAATTCCTAACCCTATAAAAGTGGAATACAAATAAAAATGATCATACTTATGGTATGTTATATTGGAAAGTTTTTACAACACTGTATTTGATCCTTTGATGTCATGGCTATTGGAAACTCTGTTCAGGAAGGCATCATAATTGTTGAGGTCTTAAACCTCAGGTTATTGGTCTTGCGCTTATGAAAAGGAATTCATGAACATATCTATCAATACTTTACTGGTGAATTCAACACTTGATTATCTTTTCTTGTAAATTCATTGACTTGCAGTCAATTTAAATTGTGAATAAAATATTTCTGCTCACTTTTGACCAAACGTTTTCGAGTCATGGAGACTCATCTTCAAAGGCGTCCTAGATCGGCATTATAAAACCTAGATCGGTTTTTTTAGTTAGAAGAATTGTGGTTTTAGTATAATGTGATCAAAAATTCAGAACAAAAACAAAATAAAAATGCGCTTGCACCCAAAACCACGCTAACCACAAACAAATGCGATCTTCCCTGATCTTATTGTAACAAATTTTACAAAGGACAAACTGGCCGCGCATTCATACAACGTTACAGAGACATTTACATAATTAAATTTCAAAGCACTCAAACGTTTTGATCACATTATACAGAAACCACAATTCTTCTAACAAAAAATCCGGCATGCCGATCTAGGACGCCTTTGAAGATGAGTCTTCATGACTCGAAAATATTTGGTCAAAAGTGAGTAGAAATATTATTTTTTCACAATTAAAATTGACTGCAAGTCGTTGAATTTACAAAAAAAAGTTAATATTAACAACGCAGATCGTTATGGAACAATTAATTAATCAATGAACTTGCTTATTCTTGATATAGCTATTTCGCATTGTTGTAATACTTCCTCAAACACGGTTGGAGATAGAGACAACCAAGCAACAGACGGTTGGAGGTCTCTATCTCCAACCAAGTCTGAGGAAGCATTACAACAATGCGAAATAGCTATCACACGATTAAGTAAGTGTTAGATGTGTGTAAGTTAGTGTTAATAATATGTGTTTAAAATATTCATCACGAATTTCGTCATGGAAAACATCACAGTGTTTAATACACCTGTAAAACATGTTTTACAATCATTTATGTTTAAATATCAAGTGAATAATTAATAAGTCTACAACATCGAATTCATGAAGTCTCAATGGCTATTACAGCCGCAACTGGCCAACTGCTAAGTTTATAGTGATTCGGAATCCACCTGAATTGGGTTGCTTGTTTGATCTATTAACGGTTCAACATAAAATCCTCATCTGAGAAAAATATCATCAGAACCCAAAATCCCAAAAATATGAAAAAATCATAAACCATAGACTTTTCTCAAGATTAAAATGAGAATTCGATACTCATTACCATCTATAGTAATAAATAAATCTGATACAGAAATAAATCTCCATAGTTTAACACTTTAAAACTATAGCTAAGAAGTTTAATTCTCATTGAAATAAGCAATTACACATAAAAGCACAGTGGGTTGTTTTCAAAAATTCAATTTATCTTAATACTAAAACCGAATTTATAGGGAAGTGATAGCCAAGAGCTGTATGAAGCAAGATGCATGTTTGAAGCTGTATGAAGCAAGATGCATGTTTGAAGCTGTATGAAGCAATAAAGCAAGAGCTTAACTGGTCAATCAGGTAAGATAAGCACTGTTTTGCTGGGCCCTCTTTGTAAAGGTGACCGATTGGATTGGCCAACAAATACTCTATCCACTGCTGTAAAATCACTTCCTGGTGGTTTGTTACCCACCTAAAACTGTAGGCTCAACTCATCAATCACCATCATACAACTCATTACCCACGGACAGGTCTCAGACTATGTGGGCTTCATACTCAAATAAAAACTCGAAATTATTGGAATTCCTATCAATATGCAGGACATTGGTAAGAAAATTAATCGCACCATAGTTGCATCTGCCTAGTTAATAGGCTAGACATCACAAACCTGTTTCCTACAGTATTCTTATTTCATCGAGTGGATATCCTCAAACCAATGAGCAGTGTTTGAAGAGCTGTGCTCCAACCGTCGATAATTTTCCATGTCTAATATCATCGATTCTCTCCACGTCGAGATCGGGACAAGATTGCAGACCAATATGGCGTCGCTTAGCTTAGGAGGAGGTGAAGGATGAGGAGGAGGAGGAAGAGGAGGAGGATTTAGAGGAGGAAAGGCGTGGATTAGAACTAAAAGAAGGAGTGAGACCATTAAAAAGACTGCGCCTGATTACACAGTTTTCAATTTTACGGCTTGGCGTTATTAACCCGTTCTGTTCTTGCTGCTCATAGCCTGGTACTGGTTGGTCTCCGCCCCATATCCTTATTGGGTTTGAAATAGAGAGCAAATCCCTCTCTCTCTTTTTCTTTCACTCGTTCTCTCTCTATTCCTCCATTTCTTGGTCTCTTTTACATGCAACAAAGAGATCAGTCTACAAAGTACCGCATATCAGAGATTGGAAACATTGGAAATCATTTTGAAATTTTAAAATAGACAAACAAATAATTACGAACGTATTACGAAGTATTTCATATTATTTTTCTTCTTACTATTTATTTTCTTTTCGTTATCTTGCTGACGAAGTCTACATGGGTCTGAAACTTGGGCGTGTTAAGTCTGTGCGCAGGGTTTTCGGTCATAATCATTTTTTGAAATTTCTTGTATTTGATATTAAGGTTTTTTTTAATCGCTGATGATGCCCACATGAGTTCGAGACTTGTGCGTGGGTAATGAGGTGAATGATAACACATAGATGCCAGACAGAGGATTCGAACCCACGACCCAGTGGCGTAGCCAGGGGGGGGCCCATGGGGCCCGCCCCCCCCCCCCCCGAAATTTCAGAAATAAAAAATTCTCAAATAACTAATGGATAAGGACTTATTAAAGCCGAAGGGTTCTATCTGTTTTGTTGTATTATAACGAACAGATTACAGAAACCTTGTTTGTGTAATGGAATATAGCTACAGTTATAGTCAGATTAATTCATTTTTCAAATTTTTCCACAATATTTACTCATATAGAAACTTTTGTTGGGTGCTCAAATAGATAATTTTGATTTAAAATGAGCTACGAAATCGAATAAAGCATGTTAGAAAACTGTGACTACCATGATTATTTATTTATTACACTAAATAAAATGCAATTTTCAAGTTTGAAGTGGATTAACTTTGTTAATTATTGATAAATCACATTTTTGAATAAACTCATCTTGTAGAAAATTTAGTTTTGAAGTTAAAATTCAGTATAACCCTCTAGTCTGAACGCACCCAAAGTTCATAAAATCGGGATTTTATAAATGAAAACACACAAATAAATGCAAGTTCTATGCAAGCGTGTAAAATCAGTGTGCTATGATGAAAAAAATTCCGATTTCATGAACTTTGGGTTGGGTGCGTTTTAGGCTAATGACATAAATTATATGAAACTTATAATAATAAGTATTAATTTTGAGATTGAGTACATAAGTTAAGTATGATTAGTTCCAATTCAAGGGTTTTGACTCAAAATAGTCACAGATATAGGTATATCAAACTTCATCATTTCAAACCTGGCCACCTAGGTTCTTGGGTAGTAATTTATCAAAACTTTCTTTTGAACTTTAGAGCCTAACAAGTTGTCTAGATTAGCTTTTCACACCACTAAATTAAAAAAAAATCCGGACCCTCCTATACCCCAGACCCCCCTTGGTGAGCCCCCCCGTAATTTGATCCTGGCTAAGCCACTGCCACGACCGCTGAAGCGACAGTGAGCTGTAGTTTTATTATATTTTCAAGCTGAAGCATTATTAAGGTATTGAAATATTATCTATTGCCATGAGATTAATTCTGTTTCATCAATCATTTTGTGAAATATGGGGGTTCAAAGTTGAATTATTTTGGTTATTGGGGGGCAATTGAAATTACCTATGAGTTATTTTTAAAATTTGATAATTTTTTATAAAAGACTGTAAATTTCTAAAGAACACACCATTCTATAGTATACAAGAGTTTGTAAATTTAAAAAAGAAGACTGGGTGTGCTAACAAAATGACTTACAGTATTGTATAAACTCTAGTGTATACATTTCAGATTTACTATTGTGTAGTATTATAACTATTTGACGAAATTGCTTTTCTTGAAGAAAATGCAATAAATATGTTTGATTAAATTGATTAAATTGATTAGCTGAAAGACACCTTTGGGAATAGAATGACTCCCTAATTACTAATGACTCCCTAATGACTCCCTAATTATTTACTTGTTAAATAAAACCAACTTCAGTTTCATGTGACCATCAGGTCTAGTTTAATCATTTGTGATGACTATTTTAGTAATCAACCAATTTATTTCAACTTTATTAATGAACACGCTTAATACTTGTCTACTAGGCTAAGCCTAATTGTAGAGAAGATCGTATTTTAGAAAAATTTATGTAGCGTGAACATGCAATATTATTAGATACTAAAATATTGTAAGCTGCTAGTTGGTATTTTTTCATAATTCTCAACATGTTCATAATACTATAATATAATACTAACATATTAGTTATTACTAATAGTTTCGTTAGTTTTAATTAAATTAGTTATACTAATATAGTAATATAGCTCATAATACTAATATCATTATTGTCAATACAAGTTGTGACTACCTCTATTTGAATACTGAAACAAGAAATGTTCTAGGAAAGTGATAGCCGTGAGCCGTAGCAGGTATCCGTTCAATCAGATAGAATAATAATAATAATATTGTGTGACCTGGCTGGCTCAGGTCTGGTGTCAGAGTTATCAGGTCGCACCTGAATAAGTTCAGGGCCTCTGACGTGACTTAACGACTGTTTTTTAGGCAGCCGGGACTGACAGCTTAACGTGTCCTCCGAAACAGAATAGAGGTAAGCTGCGTTCTCCTGGGCACTCTTTGTAAGGGTGACCGATTAGATTGGCCAGCAAAAAAGACACGTTCTCTGCTGCAAAATCACTTCCCGGTGGTTCGGAACCCACCTAAAACGGTAGGTCCAGCTCACCAATCACCACCATTCAACTCATTGCCCACGCACAGGTCTCAGACCTATGTGGGCTGCATTCTCCAAAAAAAAAATGTTGATAACCGCCAACTAATTTCAGACTGCAGAATAGGACAATCGGAGAAAGAAGAATCTGCCCCGAACAGAATGGGAATTAACTTATATAGTTGATAACCGCCAACTAATTTCAGACTGCAGAATAGGACAATCGGAGAAAGAAGAATCTGCCCCGAACAGAATGGGAATTAACTTATATAGTCTTCTTGATTATAAATACCTGTTATGAATTGATTGGGGGGGGGGGGGGGGGCGACTCAAGATTGTTCTGTCTGCGCATAACAATCAAACCCGATTGAATAGAGAGGGTCAATAATTATATCCTGACTTGTGTGTCTGCGGAGGTTAATGTAAAGTCTATGAGGATAATAGAGTCGCATTCCATGTGATCTTTGTCTGAGTTTAGTACGCCCAGTGACTTTCAATTGATCCGTTCGACTTGGTTTCATAATTCGGACAATTTATTCATCGATAGGTTTCTAATTGTTATGTCAGTTTTCTAATAGTCGGCCAGGTTGAACAGTCTTCAATAATAATACTGAATGGGTGTAAAAGATTTTAAATCATAGAATTTTTTTAAAGACATTTCAGGCTACTGACTTCTTTACAGTGTCTATACATTTCAGAGTTCATAATTCCGTTTTGAGCATTCTAATGATAATGTTCAGATTGATATGAAATAGACCAATCAATCAAATATAATAATCTGAAATTTAACCAACTGTTATTTATTATAACTCGCTCAGATATATACCATAGTTCAAGTACCACAAAAGTACTAAAGTCACCTAAAAGACCCTTGAAGAGTCTACACAAATTTAGGCGGACCATTCTAAATTGAATCGGATATCCTGTGACGACTATTGCAATAAGCAATTGCATAGTTCAAAGCCTTCAAACCCCGTGGTTCGGAACCCACCTAAATTTTAGGTTCAACTCATCAATCACCATCATCCAACTGATTACCCACGCACATGTCCAAGACCTATGTGGGGCTTCATCCTCAAAAAATAACTTATTCAGAGAAATTTAAACGATCAAACCTACTACTCCGCTAATTCTTATTAATTTTTCATCACTTTTTATCAATCGTTTGCTCTTGCAATAGGCTATTATACTCAAATACACAGTTTGACAATACTCTGTTCTAATGAAACTTCAACGAGTGTGTTAACTTGACACTTCAAATAAATCTCTGTTGTTTTTGTTGTTCTGTTGTTGTTTTTGTACTTATTGTTCCTGCAATATTCATCAAGCTTCACAACTAAGTATTTGAATTGACTTCTACATATTCGGCTCTAAAAGCTCAAACAAAATTCAAAATAATAATTTTTTTGTAGATTACGTCTTGGAGACTCCAGTTAATAACTTATGACAAGTCAGATCAACAATTATACTCTTATACCCTAGTTACCATAATTACTATATCAATTTGTTAGGGTGAGGCTTAATTTTGATGTGAAAGGAACTCTTGTACACTATAAAAAGCTTTCTCAACTAAATATTTTTTCAATTGTTTTTTAAATATTTCTATATTTTCAAGACTCTTAAAAGACTGCGGAAGCTTGTTGTGGAGTTTCCTACCAATATAACTAGGCTTTTGTTTAAATAAGCTACTATTGTGACTCACCAAGTGATAATCTCCTCGGCTTCTTGTACTATAATCGTGTACGTCAAGATTTTGGTTAATATCATTCGTTTTTACATATAAAGTAGCTTCATACACGTATAAGCAGGGTACAGTTAGGAGACCAAGTCTTTTGAACTACGGCCTACATGAATCTAATCTAATCTTATTGGACAGTTTTGGTTCTTTGTTTTGAAAGTGAGCATCTACATTAATAATAATATTTTGGAAAGAATCAGGAATAACAATTGTACTTCAAAGTGAAATTTCTAGTTGAACTTGAACATAACCTAAAATTTGGAATTTTAATTGAAAGTTTGTAAAGAAAGCAGTCTAAAGAAAGCTTTGCCTGTTGTATCTTTCTTTACTTGATTGTTTTTTGTAATACATAGATAAATAAACTTTATTGCAGTCAAATATTAACAAGTTTGTTTACCTAATTTTCTTTCTTTAAATTTTTTCAATAGATAATTTACGTGTCAGCTTTTAAACTTTTCAGCTTTGTTACAATCAAACTTCAAGCTAAATTTTCATTTTTTTCCTCGCAATTCTTCATGCTCAACTCTAAAATTTGTCCAAGTTAAATTTCAGCGACTGTTGCTATTGTGCTTCTTTGCTAATTAAAACTAATTCTTCTCAGAAGTTAGTTGTCTGACAACAATTACCACAAATTTAATGTCACATTGTTTTTTCAGTTTCCAACCAGGCTTGACGATCTGTTGTTTTCCGTTGCCTACTCTTTAGTTCCGAGTCTACTGGAGAGTCAAGACGATTATTACTCTTATCAGATGGATCTGTTCAGAGGAATAACGGGTCGGGGTAATAGACGAACAGTTGTGGAGTTTGGCTTGTTTGTGGCTATTCTTTCATTGCTAGTTGAACGTCGTCTATGAGTTTGACGTGAGGCATTAGTTCTCGATGAGAGGCTCGACTGAGTTCGACTGAGTTTGAGGCAAGTCATGCTCGGAGTGGTTTTGCGCGCACGCAGATATAAGACGGTCGTTGCTCGTTCACGACTCCTCAATAGAATCGCTGACGGTGTCACGGTGGCTGGATGCTGAATTGTTATGCTGCTGCCAAATTAGAAAGCTCATAAATGGCTCGTTGCTTATTTCGCCAGTTGATCCTCAAAAGCAACCAATATTTAAATCGATTAGTTTTTTGAATTATTAATGAACTTTAATTTCTTCATCTGATTCACAAAAGTAGCCAAAATTGAAAACAAACACTCATGTCAGTTCATTTTGTCATGTTTAAATTTTTCATCTTATGATACATCCCATACACATTAGAGGAGTACATACAGTCCAGACATGTTTAAAGTAGTTTTCTTCTATGTGTCTTATAATGTTCATTTGAATGTTCACTTTCAGTGTTTGATATTCAATTCAAATTCAAATTTTTACACATAAATATTATTAAGATTACAAGTGTGCTTGAATATAAGATCACAGAAAAAATTACGAAGAGCAAATTATTTTATCATTCAATTTCTATCAGTTTTAGTGTTATTCGATCTGTAAAAATCGATTGTTAGTTGTGAAGAAACAGTTTTGAATTTTGGATACCCTAATTTCCAAAGAATTTTTAAAACTTTGTCTTATTTTGAAAACGTATGAAGGCTTTCTCTATCAATAAAGTCCTTCCTTTATCAATGAAGGGTTTTTTATAGATAAAGGCTTTCTTTATCAATAAAGGCTTTCTTTATCAATAAAGGCTTTCTTAATCAGTAAAGGGTTTCTTTATCAATAAAGGCTTTCTTAATCAATAAAGGGTTTCTTTATCAATAAAGGGTTTCTTTATCAATAAAGGCTTTCTTAATCAATAAAGGGTTTCTTTATCAATAAAGGGTTTCTTTATCAATAAAGGCTTTCTTTATCATAAGATGCCATCTCCTTTCAGAAGTTCGACTGTCATCACATGGCTGTACTCCTGTATTTTACTATTATACTGTATTATACTATATTATACGATATTGTACTATTCTTAAGCAGCAGCTAGGAATAAATCAATAGAGTAGTTCAGAAGAGACTGTCTCTACCAATTTAGAGATCTCATACCATCAATCTGATGGAATCTTCCATCATTCCAACATTAATCTCGTAGATACCGTACTCTGTCAAACACTCAAGGCTATAAATATTACCTCAGAACAAAAATTATGAAAAATGATTAACTAGCGTGAATGGGCCAGATTTGGGCAACTGATATTCGCAATAATTCATCCTGCTTTAACAATCTGTCTACATTGTCCGACGAGTTACAACTTAAATAGTTAGATTAATTTTCTAACCGGCACTTCCATACTCGATCACGCACTTCTAAGCCTGTATATGAGCCTAACTATCGGCCTGAAAAGTTCTAGTTGAAGGGATATTCTGCAACTATCGCTTCCTGTTTGTTTGAACACGTAACTTTCGTGCTAGACTGACTTCTAAACTAATTATTAGATCTTATTGTCTAGATGTATAAGTTAACACTCTCATTTAATTCGACTTTCTTGTCTAATTAGACATATTAACCGGTAACTATAATTGCAGTAGACTTCAAACTGACTGACATTTAGTCATATCTTCTCCTTTCTCATTTAATCATGTAATGTCTATTCTCTTTCCTCACACTCTCACACTCTCTTGGCTCTCTCTCTCTTTCTTTCCGTCTCTCTTTATTTTACTCACACTGGTTCTCTCTCTCTCTCTCTCTCTCTCTCTCTCTCTCTTTCTCTCTCTCTCTCTCTCTCTTAATCCCTCTCTTGCACTCTCTTCCTCACTCTCTCACATATTATTTGGTGAGTATATGAATAACTAACTAACTGTAGACTATCCAATGCACGTGAGTATTAGAAAGAGAGGAGTAAATAATTAGTGGTTAACTAACAGAGAAAGAGCCAACTATAATAAGGAATTTTATTGCGAACGTTAACTGGTGATTACTCACTAAGATAAAGCTTGTTGGGTAACAAACTATAGAATGTGAGCAATGTTTTTCTTTCAAATATTATTGGAAAAATAAGGGCCTGTTCATTATTTTATGTAATCTGACATTTCTGAGATATAGAAATAGCCTACCATAAATTATTCTGTCATGGGTTAATAGGTTAGTTTGCCTATACAATCTTGTAGTCGAATCATTTTAAAATTAAAGCTACAGCCCTCAGTAATCAATCTAATATTAATAAATAATATGGTTTTCAATAATGAGTAAACGACAGACTGAATTTGAAACTGCAAAGGGCTTTCAACTCCAATCTGTTTTATTTTTGATGCTTAAGCCTTGAAACTATTGTCAATGTCAAATAAATAAATAAATAAATTGTTTTCACTCATGGCATCCTTGTTATGGTTCTCACTAGTTTTTGATTAATTCTTTGGTTAGTTTCATTTTTTACATAACAAGATGAGCTGTGACATTGAATGGGTTTCGTTATCATCAATTATAAATTTAGCTCTACTAAATTAAAACAGAAAAAATTGTCCTAATTGGGAAAGTGGGAATTTTTTCTAAAATTTTCACCTTTTCGGCACAGCAATAAACAAGAAAGCTAAAAATGTCAAATTTTGGGTATTGTGAGAAAAAAGTTTTAAAGGTTCTTAGTACGCGTCTAGTCCATGTAGGCAGTGGCGTAGCCAGGGGGGGCCATGGGCCCCCCCCCCGAAATTTCAGAAATAAAAAATTCTCAAATAACTAATGGATAAGGACTTATTAAAGCCGAAGGGTTCTATCTGTTTTGTTGTATTATAACGAGCAGATTACAGAAACCCTGTTTGTGTAATAAAATATAGCTACAGTTATAGTCAGATTAATGCATTTTTCAAATTTTTCCTCAATATTTACTCATATAGAAACTTGTTAGGTGCTCAAATGGATAATTTTGATTTAAAATGAGCTACGAAATCGAATAAAACATGTTAGAAAACTGTGACTACCATAATTATTGAAATATTACATTAAATAAAATGCAATTTTCAAGTTTGAAGTGGATTAACTTTGTTAATTATTGATAAATCACCTTTTTGAATAAACTCATCTTGTAGAAAATTTAGTTTTGAAGTTAAAATTCAGTCTAGCCTGAACGCACCCAAAGTTAATAAAATCGGGATTTTATAAATGAAAACACACAAATAAATGCAAGTTCTATGCAAGCGTGTAAAATCAGTGTGCTATGATGAAAAAAATTCCGATTTCATGAACTTTGGGTTGGGTGCGTTTTAGGCTAATGACATAAATTATATGAAACTTATAATAATTTGTATTAATTTTGAGATTCAGTACATAAGTTAAGTATGATTAGTTCCAAATTCAAGGGTTTCGACTCAAAATAGTCACAGATATCGGTATATCAAACTTTATCATTTCAAACCTGGCCACCTAGGTGTCTTGGGTAGTAATTTTTCAAAACTTTCTTTTGAACTTTAGAGCCTAACAAGTTGTCTAGATTAGCTTTTCACACCACTAAATTTAAAAAAAATCCGGACCCTCCTATACCCCCTTGGTGAGCCCCCCCACCCGAAATTTGATCCTGGCTAAGCCACTGGCCACACCCCCCCCCTTGGTGAGCCCCTCCCCCGAAATTTGATCCTGGCTAAACCACTGCCCACACCCCCCCCCCCCCCCGAAATCTAATCCTTGCTACGTAGGCTATGCCAAATTTCGACTTTTAGCCTAGTCACTTAGGTCTTGATAACGATGCACAATGCTAGAAAAACGTCATTTTTTGGCATATTTTGGGAAGTTTTCAAACCCCGTTCTTAGCACGCATCTGGAGTCACGACTGAGCATCTGTATCAAATTTCAACGTTTTTGGGCGAGTGGTTTTCGAGAAACGATGATGAATGAATCAGTCAGTAAGTCAATCAGTCAGTGGTATATGGATTTTATGTATTTATAAATTCATTTTCATCTATGGATGATTTGTAAGGAATATTCTCTAAGAAAAATTCTATAAACGATTATAATTGATTTTATCGGAATATTGTAGCACATTAAGATTATGTTTGACTAGAGGAATAGTTCTGTTGAATAATTTATTTTTTTAACCAATTTTGAAATGTGAAGGTCATTTTTAGGCCACTTAGGAAATATGCTATTTTTGTCTTGGACACGAATATATATTTAGTCTTAAAAAAGATGTAACGCTATTTATGGCTCGCTGATTCGAGATGAAACGCACAACAAAGCAAAAGATAACAGCACTGAATAATATACAATATCCAGAAAATATGCAAAATAGCATAATACCAGGGAAGGATAATCGCTGGATGATGATGATGATGATGATAGAGAGAAGGAAAAGAACATTTAAAAAAGGGAAGAAACAGAAGAAGAGAAAAAAGAAGAAAAGAAGCACAATAAGCAGAGAAATAATAAGAAGAGAAAGAATAAGACAGAAAGGAAAAACAAGAAGAAAATGGTAGGTAGAATACGCATGGCGAGACTAAAGGATCAATTACTTATTTTGCATTGCATTTCAAAACCACTAATATAGTATCAAGACGCTGCCAGAAGATACAACTCGACCATTTTACATAAATTAAAGTTCTTGGGACTGGCTTCCTCCATTTCTGCAGACGATTCGCTAGGAACCTGTTTTTACTTTTCCAAAAAAGCAACTTTGTTACCCGAGACTGGAGATCGAAGTTAAAGTTGGAATTATTCGAATGGTTCCCCCCCCCCCCCCACACGATTCGAGGGGAAAAGTTCGCCCCACCCACCAGCTTTACATGACCGTGGGGAATCGGGTAACCGGTAATTTCAAAATCGCCAGCAATCATCACCGCAGCTATCAGAGAACAGAAATTTGTCAGCGTTTTAAAGAACGTTGCCCATTCGTGCGGTTGGCTAGCCTGGTCTGAAACCCTAATGGCTGCTCTTGCTGCCGCCAACGTGTATATTCAAATTATACAGGCCCGTAAACTATAATGGCCCTTACATGGATATCGCATGAGCGAGTTTACTCGTATAATCCTCCGCTAAAAGCTGTAAACTGTCATTTAGGCGCGCGAAGCTGGTGCTCAGTCTGCTTTGTAGATTGCATCGTGCACTGCAATTACTATTCAGATACGATCGTTTTCATTATACGTCACTGCCGCCAGCAAAGTCCCCCCCCCCTTCAACACTAACCCCTCAATTTATCCCCCCCCCCCACCAAACATCAGCAACCCACAGACAAACACAACTTCTCGCCTTTGTGAACGAATCTCATGCGAACCATCACGAATACATTGCAGGTTTAGCGTTTTATTGACCTATGTTTGCTTGATTGCGGCTCCACTTGAATTTAGTCTATATATTTTTATCTGTATCTATATCTACCGTATATTTTTATCTATATATATCATTGTTTGTATCAATTTTATTCCATGCGGAGCTCTGCTGCTATATTATTGTTTAATTGAGAAATGTTTAATACAACTGTATCCATACTATATCAAGAGATTACATAATATGTATAGAGGAACATGATCGACCCCACACACTGTCACAACTCAGGGGTTGTATAATAAAATATTTTATCTACGACCATGTCATAATGTATACATTACAGTTTCACAATTGATGCCAAAACAGCTGTCTTTTCGAAATGCTTTTTGAGACCCGTTGCATAAAGAGCTCATTATAGTACAGGTTCTACATTATAACACGGGTTCTGGACCAATCAGAAGCATTTTTGATGGAATCAATATCGTAATTCAATATTGTGAAACTATCAGCTGATTTCATCAAACTGCTACACCAGCTACTTTAACCTAGCAATCTACTATAACTTCTCATATTTGAGACGAGATGTTAGGTATCTCTGAACGGCCACAGGTAAAATAAAATTGTTTTAATTAAATGTATACTAGTGGTCGTAGATAAAATAGTGTATGCAACGATTTTATTTGGCCATTAAGGCACTCGTGAGATATTTATAACACTCGCATTCGCTCGTGTTATAACTTACATCTAACTCGTGCCTTAATAAGGGTCAAAATAAAATCGTTGCATAAACTACTATTTCATGTTGTCAACTGTATAAAAAACTCAAATGTATTGTATTGTATTGGAAGTATAAATTTCAATTTCAATTACAATCCCTCCCTGAATGTGTAGTAGGTGGTCTATTTGTGTTTTATACCATGTTGTAAAAAATGAAGAGATACAGCTTTACAAAATAATGACTCTACAAGTACTTTTCTTATTTTTATGAACTTTTTAATAATTTTAAAGTAGAGATAATAGCGTTCGGATGGTGAGAAACTAGTAGAAACCAAAGAGCTAAGTGGGAAGTGATAGCCGAGTGTCATAGCAGGTATCTCTTCAATCAGAGATAAGCTACGAAACTCCTAAGCCATCTTTGTAAGGGTGACCGATTGGAATACCAGCCAAAAAGACTCTGTTCTCTGCTGTAAAATCACTTCCCGGTGGTTTGGAACGTACATAAACCTGTTGGTTTAACTCATCAGTCACCATCATCCAATTCATTACCCACGCACAGGTCTCAGACCATGCGTCTGAGTCTCATGCATTTGAAGTCTCAGACCATCACCCTCCGAAAAAAAGTAAAGGCACGACATATTCCCAGGGAAGCGACAGCTGAGAGCCGTGGCAGTTATCTGTTTAATCAGATAGAGATAAGCGGCGACCTACTGGACTCTCTTCGGAAGGGTGACCGATTGGATTTGCCCGAAAAAAATACTCTGCTGTAAAATCACTTCCTGTTGGTTCGGAAACCACCTAAAACTGTAGGTCGAGCTCATTAATCACCATCATTGAATTCATTACCCATCGCAGATCTTAAACCTATGTGAACTAGGCTGTATCCTCAAACAAAACAAAGAAACTATCTGGATTCATGATCTGAAAAAATTAACAATAATTATCATCTCATCAATTGTTATCAAGTAGTGATAAGCCAACGCTTCCACTAATCAACTGTTAACTGCAAAAAATAGGTTATTCCATTGTATACAATTATTTATTATTTAATATTTTTATTAATAAAACTATAGTTTGTAAACAATCATTCATCATGCTGGCTTCAATGTGAAGGGCGTAATAGGATTTTATCAAAACCAAGGCGTTTGAATGGTCTATTTAAATTCATAGGCGTTCAAAATTGGAATAAATCAATCAGAAGCCTTAGTTTCCGGTAAAATTCCCTTTACCGGTAAACATTAAGGCTCCCATGAACTCAACCAACAACGAATATAGTAACCAACTTCTGACGCCATTCAAAATCGGAATCGCAAATGGTTGGTGTAAAAATATGAAGATTGCAAATATGTGCCCTACAATTTGTTTCCTAGTGGAATTTCATTAAAAAGAGACTGTTCTCTGCTGAAAATCACTTTCATCTCATAAATCACCATCATCCAACTCATTACCCACGCACAGGTCTCAGATCAAACCTATGTGGGCTTCATCCTCAAAAAAAAAAATCATTCATTTCATGACCGGCACACCTTCTGGGCACCTTCCATATTATATTCTTCTCATGTCGCCTATGTTGGAAACCTCTAGCATAACAACACACATTGTTTCCCATCAGATGAAGAAGGGCTTCCTTGATATGGTAATGGAATCACTTAGTACTTAGTGTCAGTAAGCTGTTCACATTAACGTTAGTAAAGGAGACACGTGTTGGGATGTCTTATCCTGGTGGAATTATGCATTTCCAAAAGACATCAGCCGCACTAAGAGCCCTTGATCTCTGTCTCATGACATCACTAGATGAGAACCATCTTAGAGCTCTCTTGCGGCAAAAGCGGACAAATCTTAGCCTTGTTAAACAGGGCATTACACACCCGTTTAGCACAGTAATTGCTTTGCTCTTCTCTTGGCTTTTGCCGAGGTAATCCACGTTGATCCCCTAGGGGAATACCGGGCTGCTATCATCGTCTGTAATCGAGATTAAAAGCGAGAGACCTTACCTAAACAAAGTCGACCTGGTTTATCACGTTAAAGGGGATAGATCTTCACATATCTATCCAATTATAGAATGAGGTAAAAAAGGGTGGTCATGATTCTATCTTTAAAATTTAATTATAAAAATAACAAAAGTAAATATTTTCAGAAAATCGAATAATTAAAATCATAAAGCGAAAAATCACACTAACTGGGCTAACAAAACCTAATAAAACAACCCGGGCTTACCATTTGAGCTAACAAAAGAGGAATTCCACGAATTTGTGCAATTTGGAAATAAGTTCGTATTTTAATTATTATTCGAATTTCCTCAAAAACATGGAATTGACAAACTATCACCTCTGTTCTATTATTAAATTAAATTTCATCATAGAATTCCATAACTTGAATAAAAAAATTACTAATAAACCCTAAAGAGAAAGAGTCCGAAACCCTTTTTATTCAAGCTTAAGGTGGGAGAAAAGAAGAAAATCACGAAGAAAAATAACAATCTCAATACTACCGTTGATGTTAAAATACATAATTTCTTATTTTTTGCATCACATTTGATGTAAATCATCAAACTTCGTTTGATTTTCTTCAATTCAGCCCTTTTGTCAAAGGCTCTTCTTCCTTAAAATGTTTTCAACCGTACTTCGTTGCTGAGATGGGGTTTTCAAAAATTGATTAATTTCAAGAAAACGTAATTAAAATCTTATCTTTCTCATAAATATATAGTTCCATATGATAAATCAAATCATCTAGCTCATTCAGCCTATTTAGTCAATATCAAAATTTCAAATCAAAATTTAGACAAAGCTGTTCACATTAACGACATTTGACATGAATGACCTACTTCATGACTGTGAACTAAACGGGATAGGCCTAATTTTCTTTGTCTAGGTAACCCCAATACAGTTTATTTTATTAGACCTGTGCGTGGGTAATGAGTTGAATGATGGGTTGAATCTATAGGCTAGTACTAGGTGGTTACAGAGGTGCCTGATATTTGTGTTTATTACATTAATTTGTTTTATTAATTTTGTCCGAAAATTATTCATGTTAATTGTTAACAAAAATTGTAAGCGTATAGAATGTATACTTGTATGCCGTGTTGCAGACACAAATTTTTATTTTAAGTTACTCTATTCTATTTTAACTACTGTACTGTAAAAGTTATTTACTGTACCTGCGGTGCCGATTTGTGGTAAAATCACTAATTCTAACTTCATATTACATCAATGAGTAAGAACTATTTTAATGTTTGCTGTCGTCATGAGTTTCTTCGTAGTTAGTTTATTTATTGTACCTAAAATCAACTATGATGTAGTCCCAGAACATATGTAAGAAGCTAGTCGCTTCTATTCTTCACTTCTTCTCAAATAGACGAAAGACTTTTTAATTTGTTAATCATGTGTTGCTGATCAAATACCAGTTCAGTTTCAGTTTATATTGAGAATCACGGATTAAGTGAGTTTATAGAGATTGTGTTAAGATGTTTGTATTGAGATTTTATTTTGAATTGATATTAAAATCTATTTTCTTCAGCATTAAAGCAAATATAAATTTGAAAAATGTAATTTTGCAAGAAAGTGGAAGAAAATATACCTTAATATATTTATTCATACAGTGGTGTCCCACGAGTAACCCGACAAACTCCTAAGGTGGTTTCCTCTCATAAAAATAATGAAAAAAGTTCATATAAACATATGTCCGGAAATGCTTTGTTACGGAGTTACGGCTAGCGAAAGATTTCGCCCGATTTTCTGTGTAAGGATGGAAGTAAAGACAAATTGATTTTTTTATGGCTTTAAGTTAGGTGTAAAATGTATTGGATTTTATCCAAAATGAACTGGAAAATTGAATAAAATACGTCCCAGACCTCTAGAATCACCCATATTTGAGATATATGACAAAATTCGCAAAATTCTGTCTCGAAAAACATGCTTCATTTCGATTTGATCTACATTAACTTCGTTAAATGGGTAATAAACACAGAAACTTTATGAACAAAACTTGTAGTGAGTTTAATTCTGAAGAGAATGGTGTAAAATAGGTTTATAATATAAAAACATAAAGTTGAAAAGTTAATGTTTAATTAAATCAACACATACGAAAAATAAAACAGCAGCAAAAAAAAAATTAAACAAAACATTTTAAGATTTGCGATTTTGTACATTTTAATTACTGAAAAGGCATGCTGTTTATTCTTAAATACAGTATTCATTCAATTAAATAATGACAAAAAATTCACAGTATAAAAAATGGTTGTTTGAGAAATAAGATGATAGAAATACAGCGTCAAGTGAAATGCTTTTAGTTTATTGAAAATCAAGAATTAGCAGCACTTCTGCAACAATACCTGAATCCAAGTTATTATACAGCCGTACAATGATACAGCGGTCGCAATAACTAGTCTGTCAACTGTGATTTGTACAGTGTATGTGCAGTTTGTATTATTTATACTTTATTATTTTTTTATGATAAGATGCAATTCACATTTTCAAATCAAGTGTACTCAGATATTATTTTCGTCTATGGTTTGCCAATGGAAATAGTCGGGCAGCTAAACCTGAATATGAAACACGATTTCCAAATAGAAGAACACGTACTTATCACACATTTGTATCGGTATTCAATAACTTACAAACAAATGGATCATTTCCATCCGTTACTTGTTCGAGTGAACGTCCTGTAATGACTGTAACACAGGCTGTAGGCGAACAAGATAATATCATTGACATGATACAGCGTAGTTCTCAACTTAGTACTCGCCGACTTTCAAATAGATTAAACATACGAGGTGTGTTAGAAAAATAATGAGACTGATTTCATACTAACCAAAGTTTTTATTATTTTCAAACAACAATGTTATCCCCTTCAAAGCAGTTCCCTTGGGCAGCTATACATTGGCGGAGTCGTCGTTCCCACTCTTGGTAGCAGCGCTGGAAGTCTTCAATTGGTATGGCTTTTAACTGGTCGGTCACAGTCTTTTGAATGTTCTCCAGAGTTCCAAAATGACGTCCTTTTAGGACATGTTTCAATTTCGGGAAGAGGAAAAAGTCACAAGGACTTAAATCAGGTGAATAGGGGGGTTGAGGAACGACAGTAATGCGTTTTGAGTTCAAAAATTCACGGATGGAAATGGCCGTGTGACATGGAGCATTGTCATGATGAAGAATCCACTTGTCTGCAATTTCCGGTCTCACACGGATCACTCTTTTCCTCAAATTTTCAAGGACACTTTTATAAAACACTTGGTTGACAGTTTGTCCTGGTGGAACAAATTCTTTGTGTACGATACCTTTCCTGTCAAAAAAACAAATTAGCATGGTCTTGATCTTTGATTTGCTCATTCGACATTTCTTCGGCCGAGGAGATGACGAAGTGTGCCATTCTTTACTTTGCCGCTTTGTTTCAGGATCGTACTCAAATATCCAGGATTCATCACCAGTGATCACACAATTGAAGAATTCTTGGTCATTAGCAATCCTCTCAAGAAGATCAACGCACACATTTTTTCGATTGTCCTTCTGTTCAGTTGTGAGATTTTTCGGCACCAATTTGGCACAAACCTTTCGCATGTTCAAATCATCTGTCAAAATTTGATGCACGGTGAAAGTGTTTAAATTTAGCTGTTCACTGATCATCTTTATTGTTAAACGACGGTCTGATCTCACAAGCGCCCTCACACGATCCATGTTTTCGTCCGTTCTTGAAGTCAAAGGTCTCCCTGAGCGAGGTTCATCTTCAACGTGTTCTCGGCCTTCCAAAAATGATTTGTGCCAGCGGAAAACTTGTGCTCTCGATAAGCACTGTTCCCCATAGACCTGTTTCAACTTTTCAAAAGTCACACTCGCGGATTCACCAAGTTTAGCACAAAATTTTATTGCACAACGTTTCTCTAAATTCCGATGCTCCATTTCTGTGACGCACAATTAAAACACAACTTTACTAATGGCGCTGTCAAAACTAATGTGTTAACTGTACGGAGTTGTAACTCGGACTGAGGAAGTGGAAAAGAATAAACAAACAGGTTTAGCGTCAGCCGGTAGACACAACGTTGCCAGATCTCCCGCAGTGTTACCAATCTCATTATTTTTCTAACACACCTCGTATCTCATAGTACAGTCTGAAAAACATTGAAAGAAAACAACTTTTATCCACATTACCGGTATTTACAAAGAGTTCTAAATCTATGTGTTGACTTAATTAAATATTAATATTTTTAACGTTTTGTTTGTTTATTATTGGCCTATTTTACATCATTATCTTCAGAATTAAAATCACTACAAGTTTTGTTTTTAACGTTTCCGAGTTTATTACCTATTTAACGAAGTTAATGTACGAGATAAATCAAATCGAAATGAAGCATGTTTTTCGAGACAGAATTTTGTGAATTTTGTCTTATATATCAAATATGGGTGATTCTAGAGGTCTGGGACGTGTTTTATTCAATTTTTCAGTTCATTTTACATGAAATCAAATGAATGCAACACCTAAATTAACGCCATAAAAAAATCAGTTTGGATTTATTTCCATCCTTTCCCAGAAAATCGGGCGAAATCTTTCGCTAGTCGTAACTCCCTAACAAAGCATTTCCGGACATATGTTTATATGAACTTTTTTCATTATTTTGATGGGAGGAAACCACCTTAGAAGTTTGTCGGGTTACTCGTGGGACATTCTGTATATTCTTATGTATGTTTTATGAATAATTCTATTGTTGTGAATATCTATTAGTATGGCTCTCCTGACCACACAAGATCGGTCCATACTCGAAGATCGGTTAATAAAGTGATTTGTTAGTATTTAATATAATATATTCTGCAATATATAATTTTTTTGAGGATGAAGCCTACATAGGTTCACGACCTGTGCTTGGGCAATGAGTTGGATGATGTTGTCTGGTGGGTTGAACCTATAGTTTTAGGTGGTTTCCGAACCTCCGAAAGTGATTTTATAGCGGCTACATTTTTATGTTAGCTTATCTCTTACCCCACGCACAAGTCTCAGGTTCAATAAAAAAATTCAAATTAAAAATCACCCTAGTCTTCTACTTATAGCACATGATTCTTACTCTGCTTCAACTTATAATTTCCAACAATCTCCAAAGAAACTTGAAATTCATCACGCAAGTAGATTGATTACTGGAACCTGAAGGCTAGACTAAACTCACTAACAGATCCTTATAACGTTTAATTTTAACAATTAATGGTGGTTGTACGTTAAAAAACCAGCCGTATAAATTAATTAGCTCATCTGTTGAGTTTGCAGCCTGCTAAAGCGTGCTTTTTAATTGCTTATTAATTCTGAAAGAGTGTTTAACTCTGCAAATAGCTGAGTGCTATCCCCATGAACCAGATTAGCATACAATGCTAAAGGCCGGCTAACAGGCCTTAACCGTTCTTTTCCGGTGCAACTTATGAGGCTGACCGTGAAAGGTTAATCGCAGCTAATAAACACAATAATGGGTTAAAGGCTTGTAGACCTAGTTTGGAGATTGAAGCGTTTCATTGCAATTTTCTAGACTCAAGAAAGAGTTGAATTTGAATGAGCTACATTCCCTTTCTTGAGAAGTACCTAGAATGACAAGATTATTGTAATATATTTGAAAAAGGTCTTTCTCACGTAGACAGAAGATCATGAGAATGAAACAGAAGGTCTCATCAAAATATTCCATTCTTGATCAATAATGGGATGAAATAAATGGATATAATAGAATTCTTCAAATAAATTATCGAAAGAATGTACTTACGGAACTTCTTGACTATTTGTAGATCTATGAAAAATCATACTCAACATTTTTATGAATGATCAAATGCTTCCAAAAATAATTTTCAATTTGATGGCCACCAGAATTCCGAACGATACTCATGAAGAAATCATATTTCTTCTACACTGTTAGCAACATGTCCGATGACTAAAGATATCCGTTAGGTCAAGATGGCTGCAGTTATCTGTTATTTTCGTTACATGGATATGCTCATGAATTTGTTGTGTCCTTAATAAGAAGTGGAGCACGTTTTCCAGAATGGAACGTTTCATTAGAATGGAGCACCATCCCTTAGGCACCTAGATCTGCATCTCCCTGATGAAAAATCACTGTTTTAATGCTGGCCTCCTCTTCACTGTCCTCCAAGAAGCCCTTATATAACGCTCTGTGATTCTTTCATGAAAGTGTACGTAGAAGATAGTGTTATTTAGGGTGGTGATTGGTCATGCGGTGAGCGTGGTGTTCAAGTGATCGTGATGTTCAGTCACGACCGCTCAAGACTGCGCTTGGATGGGTGACCGTGCTTCAATGACTTGATGTTACAAGCTTTATTATCACTTACCCGGTGGTTCGGAACCCACCTAAAATAGTAGGTCCACCATGTTCCCCGTAACATGGCACAAACGGCGAGGTGGAACTACCCGTAAGGGTCTCTCCATCATTAAAAGCCATACGCTTATTATTATTAGTGTTTATTTCACCAGTCCCATGTTGTGTTAATTCATCACTGATGAACTTGAAGCGGGATATCAACCGAAAACATGTCAACCATGTCACTAGAAGCGGCCCCTGAATGGCTCCCTCATGTCTTATAGCTTATATGAACCACGTTTCTTTCTCCTCATACATATACATGATAAGAAGCATCTTCAATATTATAACTGACACACTAACCGTTCTTAAACATAAGACCCATCTTAAATTATAGGAGTGGCCGTAGCCGAGTGGGTTAAGTGCTGGTTTGCTAGCCCAAAGGTCCCGGGTTCGATCCCAGTTCTGACCGAAAGATTTTACCTCGGGCCACTCCCGTGTTTCGGAGGACACGTTAAGCTGTCGGTCCCGGCTGCCTAAAAACAGTCGTTAAGTCACGTCAGAGGCCCTGAACTTATTCAGGTGCGACCTGATAACTCTGACCAGACCTGAGCCAGCCAGGTCACACGATATTATTATTTTATCTTAAATTATATGATGTTGAAGATCTATCTTGTTTCCACTAATACATTATAAAATCTAAAAAAAACACCAAGTGGAAATTATAACTCACGTTATGGCGTGACCGCGGTTTCACTCTGTTGTCAAGAGCATCGTCAGATGGTACCAGGTACCTGGTATTGAGGGTCGTCTGACGATGCTCTTGACAACAGAGTGAAACGGCCGTCACGCCATAAAGTGAAATATAATTTCCACTTGAAAGTGATTTTATAGCAGAGAACAGAGTCGTTTTTGCTGGTCAATCCAATCGGTCAGATTTTACTGTTAAAAGAAAGGATGCTAGAATGAGACATGTCCCGAATATGATACAAAGAGAAACAAGTCACGATTATCACAATCATTCAAGAAATAGGAATTCCTATCAGAATAATTGAAAATATAACCGGGTGCGCAAAACTATAACTGTAAAAATTTGTGCGCAAAACTATAACTGAGCATTTCATTGGGGTTTTTTTACAGCTGATGTCTAAATTAGTTAGGACACTTGTTGATAATATGGTGAATGATGACACAGAATATGGCAAGCTGAACGGTAAAGTATTCTTTAAGTTTTTATTAAATTATATGCTGACACACCAACAGCCTTATAGCGATAGAAATTAATTTGGAAAAAATCAAGAAAATTTCCAATACCTTTACTCTACATCTTCTTCTGATAGTCGATATCTTCATATTATTATCAATCATCGGCACAGATATTTTTTGCCGATCATTGACACCGAATCAGCTTCTTCAATTTCCTTCGTTCATATTCTAGCATATAGCTTCAATTGCACTGATATTCATTGAAATAAATATGGTCATCATAGTTGTAAAACTGTATCAGAGCCGCTATCCTTGTTTTCCATGGAGGACAATCTACTTCAATCGTCAGCATGTATTAACCAATAAATATGGTGATTATATATTATTTTACACAGATGCCCCACTCAGCTTCTTCAATCTGCTTCTTTCATGCTCTAGTGAATAGCTTGAAATGAACTGGTATTCTCTTATAAATATGGTGATCATAGTTTTGAAGTAAACTGGTATTCACTAATAAATATGGTGATCATAGCTTGAAGTAAACTGGTATTCGCTAATAAATATGATGATCATAGTTGTAAAACTGTACTTGACCATCCTTGTTTTTAAGTAGTAGACCATCTCTCCTTTAATCCTCATCTAGTCCCGAGTTTGTAGTCCCGAGATGGCAAACTACAAAGTCGGTCGTCGGCGGCAAATTATGATCCAATAGTGGAACTCTTTTCATCTCTCACTGCTTTAATGAAATATGTGTACCGCCCACAAAATGGAGGCGAAACATAATTTGCCCATTACGAATCTAATTCTGTCCAGATCTATCATTACCCGAGTTGGAATTCCTTTCGTAATATCGTTCGGAAAAGATACAAGAACTAGATAGCGAAGCGTATTAGACGTGATTTTCGCTATCCGGATATTTATCTCTCTACTTATACTCTTGAAATGAAGTAGATGAAGAGGGAAAGAGCTGATGAAAGAGAGAAATGGACTGGAGTAAAATCGAATTAACGATCTAGAAGTAAGCAACATAATATTTAATTTTCCGTAGATGTAACTCACGTTCGAAATTGAACTGTGAGCAATTCAGACTAGAATTTAAATGGCTCGACTTGCCTTGATAAAGGTAGAGCGCGCCACAAGTGAGTACAGTATAATTAAGGCCCGGATACAGTGAAATAAAATCATGAAAATAGCGGTATTACCTTGTAATAATGAGAATAAACTCACATCCGCGACGAATAGGGGCTTTTCATTTCCAAGTCTGTTATACTCGTATTCCTACTTTTTAAAAAGTATTTTAATATCACAAACTGTTTCGAATTGGAGATTGGATGAGTCATATACCTTTTCTTCAACTTAGTAACGTGGGCAAACGAACAAAAAAAACAAACATTTCATTCTAGAAGTGATGGTATTAGTCATGGAGTTCTCGTTTCCCACGTTTTTGTATATTGTTCAAGTTAATGCAAATCTAATCTAATTTCTTCTGGTCTTGCTTTATCCCACAAATAACGAGTAAGTAACTCTTAATTAATTGGAAATTAGAAGTATTAATTTCAAAATCTCACTTAATGCTATAAATTATGCTGAAGACCTTTGCTACTGCGGACATTGACAACTGCATTAAATAGCTAATGGGAATCGATGAATGTTACAACACAAAACATTCAATTTAAGAATTGAAAGTAGTTTGTTTTAAAATTTTGATTTTGTATCAAGGTTTCTTGTTCTATCATGTTTTCTTCCATGTATCATGTTATTAAATATTGATAGACTACATTAAATCGATCATTATTATCTGCTCGGACGGGTGACATTGCTTCGATATTTTTTGGGCACAAAAGTTTCAATCAAAATTTTATATTTTGAATTCTTTTCAATTGTTTTAGTGTTTTCTTCGAGTGGACTTTTAAAATCAGTAGTCTTTAAAAGAAAAGAAACAAGTCATTTTTTCGAATGGAGGTTTTTAGTGAATCTAAATTCTTAGTGTAGACTAACCTAAAAGTTTTGGATGAAATAGCTTAATCAAAATTTGTGAAAAGAGCAGTTTTGGACTCCAGTATATAAATGTCTATAGCTATATCTATGTTTAATTATATCTACTTTGTCCATATAAATAAATATATTACATTACATCACATTTATACATTACGATCAACGCATTTCTTGTTAGTTTTTGTAATGTCCAAGATAGTTTCTATTAGTTGGAAGAAATGATCAGACACTCAATTTTTATTAAAAATTTCTCTATTTATTCAGAGCTTTGCAGGTACCAGATAACGCAACTACTTTGTATACAACGCAAATAATAATTTTATACTTCAATAAATAATAATAATAATAATAACAGAACTGGCTGGCCCAGGTATGGTCAGAGTTATCAGTTCGCACTTGAATAAGGTCAGGGCCTCTGACTTGACTTAACGACATTCCGGAGGCCTAACGTGTTCTTTCGGTAAGAACAGACCTTTGGGTTAGAAAACCAGCACATAACCCACTCGGCAACGGCCATCCATAGTACGATATATGCTAGTTAATAGGTAATATAATATATGTATATGCAGCATAGAAATATCGAAAAATATGTGTATGTTTATCATACACCAATAGGCCTATGTGTAAGAATTTAAAGATAAAAATATAGGTAATGATAAAACGAGAAATATGAAAATGACACTTTGCTCAGCTTACCATGAAAGTAACAAGTAAGCCGCACTTTCTAAATGTGTTAATTGCAAAGACTGAACTGTATGATGTGGTGGGCTGGGGGGGGGGGGGGGGTAATGAGGAGTGGTGGGGGGGCATTGCGTTTATGATTGTTCGACGGACGGACGGACATGAAGAAGAAGTGAGTTCCTGTTCCGCGAGCCAACTCATCTCATCTCGGTCGAGACGTTGAACAAACGCTTACAGAACTAAAGGAGAGCATTTTTCACGCAATCAACAATGTTGCGTAATTGCAGATATAATTTCTCCTTTGCTGACTCTTAGCATCAGTGGAAATGGAAGAAATATGACTTGATAAGGTCTGACTACACGGACGACAAAGTCGTTCGAAGACAGATCAACAATAATTTTGAGTGAACACAAAATTATATGTTTACAAACTATGTTTAATTCACGTATGCAAATTATTAGAACAAGAACTGTGGAGGAGAACGATGAGGAGGAGAAGGAGGTGGAGTAGGAGATTGAGGAGGATGAGGAGGAGGAGAAGGAGGAGGAGGAGAAGGAGGAGAAGGAGGTGAAGAAGAAGGAGGAGTAGAAGGAGGAGTAGAAGGAGGAGTAGAAGGAGGAGTAGAAGGAGGAGGAGAAGGAGGAGGAGAAGGAGAAGGAGAAGAAGGAGAAGGAGGAGAAGGAGGAGGAGGAGGAGGAGAAGGAGGAGAAGGAGGAGAAGGAGGAGAAGGAGGAGAAGGAGGAGAAGGAGGAGAAGGAGGAGAAGGAGGAGAAGGAGGAGAAGGAGGAGAAGGATAAGAAGGAGGAGAAGGAGAAGAAGGAGGAAAAGGAGGAGAAGGGGTAGAAGGAGGAGAAGGAGAAGGAGGAAAAGGAGGAGAAGGAGGAGAAGGAGGAGAAGGAGGAGAAGGTGGAGAAGGAGGAGAAGAAGGAGAAGGAGGAGAAGGAGCAGAAGGAGGAGAAGGAGGAGAAGGAGGAGAAGGAGGAGAAGGTGGAGAAGGAGGAGAAGGAGGAGAAGGAGGAGAAGGAGGAGAAGGAGGAGAAGGAGGAGAAGGAGGAGAAGGAGCAGAAGGAGGAGAAGGAGGAGAAGGAGGAGAAGGAGGAGAAGGAGGAGAAGGAGGAGAAGGAGGAGAAGGAGGAGAAGGAGGAGAAGGAGGAGTAGGAGGAGAAGGAGGAGAAGGAGGAGAAGGAGGAGAAGGAGGAGAAGGAGGAGAAGGAGGAGAAGGAGGAGAAGGAGGAGAAGGAGGAGAAGGAGGAGAAGGAGGAGAAGGAGGAGAAGGAGGAGAAGGAGGAGAAGGAGGAGAAGGAGGAGAAGGAGAAGGAGGTGAAGAAGAAGGAGGAGAAGGATGAGAAGGAGGAGAAGGTAGAGAAGGAGCAGAGGGAGAAGAAGGAGGAGAAGACGAAGGAGGAGGAGAAGACGAAGGAGGAGGAGAAGACGAAGGAGGAGGAGGAGGAAGAGGAGGTTTAATGTAAGATACCAAGAGTAGTTGCAGAATATTCATGGCTTTGTGGTTGTGTATATTATTCTCATCAATTCATATTTTATAAAACTCATGTTAGATGAACTGTCCTGTTCAAAAGTCATCATGATAAGAAATGTAAATAAATAAATATTTGAGATAAATAAATACTCCTTTTTTTGTCATCAAGAATATTTTTCGAATAGTTGTGTAAAGCTATCAGTAAATTGCTTTGTTGATCTTTTTTCTACTCATTTTTGATAGTTAACAAAATAAGCTATTGATAAGAGCAATTGATTGCTTTTTTGGAGGAAGATTGCATTCATATGAGCATTATGTAGTTGTGAAAGTAATAGAAGTGGTAGAATTTATTCACCCCAATAGATTTTTAGTATCAAGTAATATTGGTCCCTTATTGGTCCTTATTGTAAACTCTTATTGGTCCCTTGCTTGACTCACAATACTCATTCATTAATTATGTGGGCTGAATAATTAGTTAATTAATAATTATTAATATTATATGATAACAATAATCAATTTTTATTATAAAAATTCATCATGGATACAAACTTTCTTTGATTTCACATCGTACTACTTTAAAGAACGCATGAAAATGCCAGGGGCAATATAGGCAACGTCAATACACTAATTGTTATGTAACATTATTTATGTACAACCAGCTTTTGTCAAGTGTTTAGCTAACTGCCTATCTTAATCCAGAATGTAGTTTAGTTTTGCATAGTATTAGCATTGAAACAATTTTCAGAATATTCTCGACTGGATTCCAGACTCGTAATGCAGAAAGTTTTGATATAAATGTATGTATCTTATGTATAGTACGATAGCTGATCTCGGCTGTAGGTGACTCTTCATACCTCAACATTATGTTTTGGTCCAAAGAGCGTACTACGCAAACGAGGAGTGAGGTAGGGTGCGATTACTTCCTTACAAATAGAGTTTTGATATAAATAGAAGCTGGTAATATAGCTGCTAGCACAACCATTTTGAGAAGAATTATAAATTACAATCTACATTACAAAGTACAATAATTGTACTTTACAATGAAAAAAAAAACAAATTTTATTTGGTTTTAAATTGAATATACTCTTGGAAATTACGCATATGATTCAAAATTTATAACCATTTTGTATCTTTATCCTGTATTTTGACACCTTATGCTAATAGCTTTGATAACTCATAAAGGGATAGAAACTCAGACCTAGTATCAAATTGAAGTAATTATTCTCGTTGAGTGGTATCAGGTGTAAAAATAATATATTTATTATCGCTATTATATCAATTATATCTATATAAAATTATATAATAATAATTATATATATATATAAATACCCAGCGGTGGGCCGCTTAGCGCAGTAGGTTGGGGCATCGCAACTTCAACTTACTATCGTTTCAGCGGTCGTGGGTTCGAGTCCCGTTTCTCCATCTGGCATCTATGATTCATTATTCACCTCATTACCCACGCACAAGTATTGGACTCATGTGGGCATCATCAACAATAAAAAAAATAAATAATATCTAGTTTCCATTAGGCTCCACTCATGAATATCCTTTTTTATACGTTTCTTCTCTCATCACACATTTTCTTTCTTCCTTATTTCTATCTCTATTCATCACGTTCACCCTCTCATTGCTAATTTTCCATCATTTTGTCCAGCGTAATTGCCCCATCCTGGTTCCCACTCCTCAGTCTTTATACATTTATATCTTCTCTCTTTCTCCCCCATCTCTTTCCTCTCTCTTCCTCCCACAACTCTTTCCTCTCCCTTCCTCCTCCAACTCTTTCCTCCCCCTTCCTCCTCCATCCACGTCTTTCTGCCGCAATCAAACGCCTTTTTCAGGGCCGATAAGACGACGAATGGTTCGAAGGCCCAAGAAGAACGAAGTGACTATTAATTCAATACGTCTCGTAATGCTTGTGATTAGACGTAGGAAATTAACGTTAAACGCGGTATTTTATTGAGCCTTTCTCGAGGCTGTGCTGCGAGCCAATAGTCTAAAATTATAGCCTAAGGACGTAGATATGACCGACCACTCACATTTGACTTGTCGTGGGAATGTGTCTCGGGTGGGAGTAAACAGCTGCCTCTATCCTAGCGTCATTGAAGCTCTCTCTTCAGAATACTCATTTACTAATACATAATCTATCCCTATCTCTTTCTTAAACTTGCCATGTAACTATAAAATCTACCTATGAGGTTAGGACTGCTAGCAGTTTTGATACAAAACTCAGGTTTGATACAAAACGTATTGACCTGTATCAAACGTTTGATACAAAACTCCTTGAACGGTATCAAGATTTTGATACAAAACCCAATTTTCTTACAAAACAGACCTTGAACTTTATTAGATTTTTTATACGAAACTTAGATTTGATACAAAACATACCTTGAGCTTCATCAAATTTTGATACAAAACTGGCCCAGAACCAGTTTTATCCTACCTCCTTCCTTACAAGGACGATCCAAGGGGGGGATCATAAGGGTCTTGACCCCCCTCCCCACCAATAAGTCAGAAATTTACTTGAGAAGTGGGAGGAAGGAGATGAAATCTCGCAAAAAAAGTCAACAACAAGCATTTTTTACCCCCTCCCTCCTGAGCTCCTGAGCTGTGACCGCTCCTGCTTCCTTATATTAAATGTCAACTATCGTTTGAAACATTTTTCTCTTATTGAAATAAAATTTTAATTTGTGTTGATAATTTTTAATATAATAACATTTATCTATGGAGTACAGGAGTACAGATTGTTATAAGTTTGGAATTATAATGTTGGTATGAGAGTGTTTTTTTTCCGGTGGGAGTCGCTATAGCAGCAGGTAACCAACTTGAAAAACGAAATTAAGCACTTCTAGTTAAACATGCTAAAAAAACATCTTTCCCCCAAATCAAATAAATAGATTTTTATACAGGAATGAGGTAATAGGAAGATCTCAACTGACTTCCTGGTCATACATAAACTCTATAAATATAACCCTATTTTAATATCCTATGCAATAACCTGAATTGAGTGTTATATTGATTGAAATGATTTGACTTCTATATTTTCGGCTCTTAAATCTCGAACAAAATATAAATCATATTTACTTTCATTGGATTGGAACTTCTAAATTGATATCCTTGTTTGAGCAAGTATCAGTAATTTTTTTTTTAAGGATGAAGCCCACATAGGTCTGAGACCTGTGCGTTGGTAATGAGTTGGATGATGGTGATTGATGAGTTAGATCTACAGTTTTAGGTGGGTTCCGAACCAATTGGAAAATTTAAAAGTAAAAATTACTTCAAAGTAAAATTTCAAGTTAAAGTTGAATTTAACTTTTGAAATTTTTCAAAGAAAGCAGTAGTGGGCTGTGTCTGTTCTATCTTTGCTTGATTGTGTTTTTGTAATAAATTAATAAATAAATAATTGGCGGCTCTGGTGAAGCAGTAGGCTGGAGCGCTTGTCTGTAATAAGATAAGGGGTTCTGGCTAGCTTCGTTACCTACAGCCTTGGGTTCGAATCTCTTTTAGCCATGGATGTTTCTCATCATTCACCCATTCACCTCATTACCCATGCACAAGTCTCCGGACTCATGTGGGCATCATCCACAATAAAAAAAAAAGGATAACAGCCTAACATTCATATGATTATAATCGCTTTATTTGATAAGAAAATATAAATAAAAAAAACGGAAGTGATAGCCGCGAGCCGTAGCAGGTATCTGTTCAATCAGATAGAGATAAGCTACATTCTCGTAGGTCCTGTTCGTAACGGTGACCGATTAGATTGGCCAGCAAAAAGACACTGTTCTCTGCTGTAAAATCACTTCCCGGTGGTTCGGAACCCACCTAAAAATGTAGATCCAACTCATTACCCACGCACAGGTCTCAGACCTATGTGGGCTTCATCCTCAAAAAAAAAAACAACTTATATTTCTTCATCGAATAAAAATTAAAAAAGAGGAAAGCGTGGGGTACAGATTTTTCCATAAATTCCAATATTGATAATGATATGATTATTGTTCTGTTATTTCTGTTATTCAATAGGAAAACGTATATTTATTACTATCCCACTAAATGAAGATGAGAAGGAAAAAGCGTCAAGTATAAACTACTTCATTAATCTCTCAGTCCATGAATGAATATCTCATTCTTGGGTGCTTGCACAGTGGAGCATCCAATACTCGATGATAATCACCATCACAGAATCAAACACATGCTGTGAAATTATGTATGACAGATTGGGGCATCGTGAATGCCATCATTTTTTTTTTTTTTTTTTTTTTTGAGGATGAAGCCCACATAGGTCTGAGACCTGTGCGTGGGTAATGAGTCGGATGATGGTGATTTATGAGTTGGACCTACAGTTTTAGGTGGGTTCCGAACCACCGGGAAGTGATTTTCAGCAGAGAACAGTGTCTTTTTTGCTGGCCAATCTAATCGTTCACCGTTACAAACAGGACCTACGAGAACTTCCACAGGAAGTGTTGATTGTTGATTTCGCTGTAGAGATTATCAAACTTTTAACAAAACACCATCACAGTCCAAAAAAGATTAATATAATTTTGAATTTTGAATTTTGAATTTTCTGAGCCAAAAATCTACACTAGTTACCATAGTTACCAATTTTTTCTATGTCTCAGACTGCTCTACAGCATCTTGCATCAAGAGCAAGAGGAGGAATAGAGTGGTCAGTCTACAATTAGATCAAATAACAAAGTTACAATATTGCAAAATTAACGAAGTTTTGCTCAAACTCTGTAATATATCAGGGAGTGGTATTTTTCTTCTGAGGATTAAGCCCACATAGGTCTGAGACCTAGTTGGATGATGGTGATTGATGAGTTGGACCTACAGTTTTAGGTGGGTTCCGAACCACCGGAGTTGAATAAAAGTTATTTAATAATTGTAGATAACCTCAAGTTAGATTTACCCATGCAACTATTATTTGCTTTTCCAACTATCAAGTAGCTTTTGGATACCAAATTTGTTATTAAAAATCCTCCTGATTCTTCAGTACAGCCAAAGATGTGTTAGTAAAACACGAAAACATGGTCCTGTGGCTCAAATTGTTAGTTTAGTGAAATTTGACAACTTCTGTTTTGTTTCAATTACGGAGGTATTTCACAATATCAACATCAGTTCTACTATTTTTATGATCAATGTATTGAATAATCCTCTGGGCAAGCACTCTCACTGTATCTTCTGACTTTCAGAATCCCACATTCAGTTACATGTATCCAATCCCAATGACATGTTACATGATTCCTAACAAATGTATTCAACCAATAATTTGGTTGATAGTAATATTTCTACAATCGTGTGAATTCAATCTGTATTTTGATTGATTGAGCTGGCCAAAATCTCACAATGTCGGGCTTTTAATAAAGATGGACGTTCAATTCTTCATCGGGAAGTAAACTTTTGTTCTTATAATGCTGCAGTTGCAGTCGTTCCTTCCAGGACCGTGAGAACCAGCATTAGTTCCCAACAAAAATAGAGTCGATCTGAGTGTTAGTGATGATGAAATTAGTCTGTATTAAACATACATTTGATTTTTTCCTTGTTTTGTTGAGTGCTTCAATGTCCCGTGGAATCAACATGTATGTGAAAGTGATCCACACTAGGAATATTTCGGAACAATGAACTACGTTCAATGTGATTGGAAAGATCATTGTAGCACGTACGTGTAGTTTGATAATTTGATTGCAATTTTCAATGGCCAATGAGAATCAACGATTTAAAAGAGATGATCGTTGATGCAGGCGGGCATGAGAAATCTTAAATTTGAAATTCGCACGAATGTAACTTACAACATTCATTGGAGATTTTTATAGTTCATTTCATTTAATGATTGATGTTGATAATGACGATGAGAAATTTCAGTTGTAGGCTTCTACAAAAATTGAATAAAATCTTGATTTTTATACATACTATTTCATTTCATTTATTGGCATATACATTCTGTTTTACAGTATACACTGTCAGAACAGGTGCCTCGTCAATTTCTTAATAATTAATGACCAAAATAACAAACACTATGTACAATAAATATCATCATCCATGAAATCTTTGACACAATAATAACATTTATCCACTAATAAGTTTCGTAAATATATTTTCAAAGTTTTAACTGTAAATTTAGTAAGATCAACTTTTAATTTATTAAATAATTTCATTCCCATATAATATGGAGACTGCGCAAATAAATTAAGCCTATGAGTTGGCGGTTTTTAATTTTTTTATTCCTAGTGTCATGTTCATGTTCAAACCTATTATTTTGAAAAAGATGCAAGTTTTTAAATACAAATAACATTAAATCTAATATATACAAAGAAAGAACTGTAAGTTCCTGGATTTCTTGTTCCATGACTAACTGCGTTGTTAATATTAACTTTTCATGTGAAATTTAACGACTTGCAGTCAAATATTTGTTAAGAATAAGTATAATAACTCACTTAATCTGGCCGAACTGTAAGTATTTTTAACTTTTTAAATAATGGACGACATGATTCTGTTCTATTCATTACACCACACATGTTTCTGACCACCTGCTTTTGCAATATGAGTACTTTTTTTGTACTGCTGGTATTTTCCCATAAGACAATTCCATATCGAATAATAGATTCAAAATATCCATGATAAGCTACTTTTCTTACATTTAAATCTGTACTTCCAGCTAAAATATAGGAAACTAGGTATCTATTCTGTACCAATGAGACCTGATTTCGACCTTTACTATAGTTAATAAATTCTGATGTTGGAGATCCATTTTGTTTCCACTAGTATAATCATGATAAAAACTTAAAGGTGTTTTTGAGTATTTATTAATAGATTCATTCAAAGAATCGAAATTAATATTCCTAAAGCAGTTGAAAAACAATAGGGAATAGATTGAATAGTATAAAATACATCATACATCAATACAAATACAATCAAATACATGTAAGTAGGCAGGGGTGTCCACAGGGGGAGGCTATTACGCAGACTGTGACATTGAAATTCTTGGGGGTTCCAAAAAAGTTTGGTGTTAAAGTTGTTTGAAACCGTGTTTAACGTGATTTTGAATTTTTGCATTTTACAAATGAAGTTATCAACTCATTGTTTTCACTCCCTCTAAAGGAACAACTTTGTAGAATTATTTAAACTTAATGTAATAACTGGTACTCAATATGTACACCGAACATAAACTTATAGGTATTTGATATTTATTGAACCGTAATGTATTGATTGTTTGAAAACCATTAAAATTTAACCATAAACAATGTACTTGATTGTTTGGAAACCATTTAGGTTCACATTCATATTTAGCTATTTTGCAATTAAGTTAATTGAGCAGGAGTTCATATATTAATTTCATTGATATTTCTTATCTAACTTTACAAAAAAAATGTTACCTATGTAAAGAATCTCAAGAAATATACATACCGTTTGTAAATAATCGACTTGTTTTCAATTTTTTCAATATCTATGTGAATCTTCTTCTAATTTTAGAAAGAATACGGGGTGCTTATTTCTCGCATTTTATTTTGATGGGGTGTTGGTTAGTGCTAAATTTAAGGGGGATGCGTCATGAGGCTAGAAGGGGGGTTGGGCACCCCTGAAGTAGGTAAGATTAATACTGTCAAGCACTTGAGCCGACTGAGAATAGAAATGCTAAAAAGTATACAAAGAATGCAACATGCCTCATCAACCTCTCTTCTCAATCCTTTTAAACTTTTTTGTTCATGTTACTTCCTCTTTCACGTTTCTCAACCCATTCACAAGCTTGACTTACCTGTATTAATTCTTCTCAATGTACAGGTCCTATGATTCGGGGTCCATTAACTCTCACATGATCATCTCAACAAGAACAGGAATCCTTAATTATTATTATTATTATTATTATTATTATTATCGTTCCTATTCATTATTCTTTGTTCACTAGATTCATCAGAGTTCATCTCCATCAACTTGAAGG